>BCGF01000001.1:5777779-5869614 GCA_001599175.1 Pestalotiopsis sp. JCM 9685 | reverse complement strand
TTTCTTTTTTTTCTTTCTTTTTTTCTTTCTTTTTTTTCTTTCTTTTTTTTCTTTCTTTTTTTTATTAAAAAAAGGATCCGGGAATGAGTCAACGAAGGTTCTCAAGTATATTCCTTCAACTCCTACGTATAAAAAGGCGTGCATCGGTCCATTTGCACCAACGCAGAATCTCTCACTTATCACTTTCCACCTACGCGATCCCCAAGCTTTTCTTCAGACCTCCCAAAACCCGGAACATCGTCAGTCGAAGCCAGCCTGTGGAAACTCATCAATCATCAACGGCAAGAAATACTTCAAGATGGAGAAACTCCCTTACAAACCAGATAGCGAAGAGAAAGACTGGTACTATCACGGATTCATACCACGTTCGAGGCTCATCGCCAGAACGGGAGGTGATCGTTGGTCCAAACCACTGTATTTCCATCCGTACTATATTACTGGATCTACGCAACTTAAGAAACGGTATGCCATCATATCGGATAAGGAAATCATCTCAAAGTGGTCAAGAGATCTCGACCTTGCTCTTATCAAAGCATTAAGCCAGAGCCGGTGCCGATGGAGACGTTTCTTTCCCATTCGCATCGGGCTTGAGGATCCCGAACGGCCATACGGTTGGAGGAAGAACGTGAACGATCTGACCACAGTCCTGTTGATCGCAGTGGAAGAGAATAGTCTTGAATGGGAAGAGGGAATCAACATCGCACTGGAATGCCGCAGTTTACTCCAAGCTCAGGGTATCGAGAATGTCGAAGTGGAAATCTGTGAGGGGGGTCATAACCGCCACGCCGCTTGTGCACGATTGGAAGCTCAGATTGAGCCAAAATCCTCTGGAGAAGGCGAAAAAACAAACGAGGTCGTGTCAAAGCTGCTGTCGCAAACGGGATACCCGATTTCCTATCTCGACAGGCCGAACGGTCAAGGAACAGTTGGCCTCCACATCAAACTGGAGGGCCAGGATTCGAAGTTCTACGGTCTCACTTGTCGACACGTTGTATCCCATGGCCGCGAGACCCATGAGAGTTACACAGTTTCGGGAGACAACCGCCAATACCACGTCCAAGGCTCTGATATCGAGTTCGAGGAGATCTACGAGAGACTCGAGGGTTGGAAGCGAATTCTCGAGCGGGATCTGGAGCATTACCAGACACGACACGACATGTGGGAACGGCAGCAATACGATGAGGAAAAGGCTCACCTGGAGCCTTCAGGCAAAGATACCGAGATGCGGGACCGTCTGCAGGAAGAGGTCACATATCGTACCAAAGTTTTCGATTCTCTTCAGGCCTTGAAAGACAAGCCTTGTCGGCAAATAGGCCATCTCGCGTTTCGACCGAGTTTGGAGACATCTTCTAACCAGCTCGGGTACCTGAAAGACTGGGCACTCGTTGAGATGGATCCTGAAAAGTTTATTCACGGGCCAGAGAACAAAGTGTTTCTCGACCTCGATTCTGGGTTGGATTTCATGCGCACCGAGACCAAACCTGGGCGTGCAAGTATGGAAGTTTACTTGAGTGGATTTCTCAAGCTACGGCTGGCGGAACCAGATGAAGAGATTAGGGAGCCCCGTCACGTCGCCATGAGAGGAGCCATGTCGGGCCTCACATTCGGGCAGACAAGCGGAATCGGAGCCGTGCTTCGACAAACTCTGGAAGATGGGACTTCATTGTATTTCTGGGAGCTGTTGGTGATACCAGAAGGGGACAAACAATACTTTTCCCAGGATGGAGATTCGGGGTCGTGTGTCTTCGATGCTAAGGGCTGCGTCGTCGGGCTCCTTACTGGTAGCAACGATGAGGATCTCGAAGACGCCGAACAAGGGACGGGCATACCATCCGATATACCCACAACGGGTGGTATTTCGAGATTGTGGGCGAGGAAAAGTCCTCCTGACATCAGCTTTGTGAGTCCGATTGGATGGGTCCTGAGGGATATCGAAGAGTTCACCGGCTTTCGCCCGCGACTTGCGTGAATAGTCACGTACAGTGGTGTTGTCTTGGAGTGTGTGCGGTTTGGTCAAATTTCATCTGGATTGTCGTCAGAGCACTTGAATGGATAGTTCAAGAAATAACAGTTGTTTAAGATTTGCTTTTCATCACTCAATGTCTCCACCTATGGAACTATTATTGGAAATTTGTATTCCATTAAATCATTATGAACAATACTTCATTCATTCTGTGTATCTATACTTACCCAAAACTCGCAAGAAGTGTTGTTTGCAGTGCAGTATATTTCTTGATATGTGTACACGTATCTCGAGATCTATGAGAACTATATGCATTCTAGGCTGTTGTTTCAAAATCCGTAGCACTTCAGGCGCTCACATCACCCCCGAAGCCAGTCGGCCGCCTCCTGCCCTCATTCTCGGGCAAGATCGCCAAGGCTTTGTACAGCTTGCCCATTCCATTCGGACCTCTGTCGACCAGTCTCTGACAAGAAGTCTCGATTTCTTGCTTCTTCGTAGCGTCGGTAACCTTCTTGGCAAGATACTGAGCACGCTGCCGTATGCCCATGGCCTCGAGGAAGTCGCCCTGGTTGACAGGGCCGTGGACCTCGATTCCTTCGCTGGCTACCATGGACGCTTCGGCAATGGCCATGAAGTCCACATCGACACTGAGGTCTACGAGTCCCGGCTCGCTGAAAGGGCTGACGCGTTTGTGGCCCTTGATGCCGCGCAAGGAGTTGACCGGAATGGTATCGCTAGGACCATAGTCTAGAATGAGGGCCGCTCCAGAAGCTCGCTCCTTGGGGTGTTGAGCAGAACCACCGATTCGTGCAGCGAACTCGGCGGCGTAGAGGTAGGCATCAGGACAGACCTCGATGAGAGCGTTTGGTGTCGACTTGAGGGCCTTGTATCGAGGCGACGACTCGGGCACGTACATGGAGTGGCGCGTGGCGGACGGCGAGACAGCTAGTTGGAACTCCGGAACCGGGCCGTCGTGTCTCTCCAGCTTGGGCGTCCCCAAGCTATCGTGCGTCGAACCCGGGGGCGAGGGTGCCACGACCATTTCACGCCATTGCAGAGGCGACGACTTGGCGCTGGTCTTGGACTTTGGTTCCGTGGCATTGGGATCCGCCGGTGGCTGTGGTACATCCACGACCTGAAAGGCGTGAATCGGAAGGGCGTCGAAGAATTCATGGGCCACGATAAACGGAGTCTTGGATGCTTCTTTCGGGACAGCCTGGATAGTCTCGGTCCATACAATGGGCAAGTTGGCGTATTTGCTGGTACTATGCCATCCAACCTTGGATTCGGTCAGGGGGGCATTTTCGCCGCACAGCAGATTCTTCTGGGCTATCCGCAGTTCTGGGCTGGCCTCCACCATGTAAATAGCATCAATGCTCGACACCATATCTGGGAAGTTCTTGATGGTCTACAAAGAGTGAGCAAATCCCATTCGAGTAGTCGAGATCAGAAGAGCTTACACGCAACATATCGTCCATCAAAGTACCTCTGCCCGGGCCGACTTCCATGAGCTCAATACCGGACTTGACACGACCTTGAGAAATCCATTCCGCGACAAACCAAATGCCAATGAGTTCTCCAAATATTTGCGAGATCTCAGGCGAAGTGATGAAGTCTCCCTTCATGCCAAACTGGTCACGGCCTTCCTTGATGGCACCCGTGTAGTAGCCCCCAGTATCGGAAGTCAGGCACATGCGCATATAGCTGGCCAGAGGAACAGGTCCGGTCGTCTAAAGCTTCGTCAGAGATGGTATGGTCATAGGCGAGAAGAGGTAAACTTACATTTATGGCCTCGGTCAACTGCTTTGCCAGCGGTGTCGACCATTGGCGCTCCTCATCTCTCTGCGTGGCCGTGGCCGTGAAGCGCCGATAGTTCTGGCATGAACTCCAGACAGGCCTGGCAAGCTTTGTTGCCGAACTGTTCGTGAGCCCATAGCGGGCAGCACGTGTGATCATTGACCTCATGATGATGGGGCTACAATATCATATCACGATTCTATATCCCAAAAGGTCACCTAGACATTTCCTGCATTGGCTCTCGCAGCCAATCAAATAGTGTTGACGTCTGCTGCAGCAGGAAGGGAGAGCTAAACTGCAGGCTGTAGGTGAAGCATGGTTGGTGAACCTAGAGAGCTGCAGCTTTCGGCAGCAGCTCCTCTAGGGCGCCCAAAAAAAAGATTTTAGCGCCCGCCCCTTGCGCTGTCGCGTTGCAGCTCGAACTTTTGACGTCAGGTTCACTATCTCGAATATACCACCGATAAGAGAAGCTCGCATCGGGAGACCAAAAAGTATCCCAATTGGGTACTATACAGTCTCTTTTACAGCTTCAGAACTACGACCGCTTGAGAAGTCCTTGGAATTTGTTGTCGAAGAGACATCCCTCTACGAATCGCGACACAATCGCCCTAAATAACCCCCATCTGATCTGCAAGCCTGCAATATGGCGGGCAAGTCACGCTGGGCCGACTCAGAGGAAGACGCCGCGCTCGAGGCAAAGGCGAAGCGCGAAAAGGAAGAGAAGAAGCGCCTAAAGGCCGAAAAGGCTCGAAAGGCAGCCGAAGAAGAACAACGACGCGCTCAAGAACAGGAGGCGGCAGCGGCAGCACTACAACAGCAACAAGCACAACAGCACGGCGAAGAGGATGATGGCAGGCCGACAAAGCGGCGGAAACTTACGCCGGAACGCGGCCAGCAGGACGATACAGCAGCGACAGACCCAGCGGCGGCTTCAGGCGGCAAGGAGGATGAAAAGATCGCAAAGCTACAGCGCTTCGAATACGGAACCTTTGCGCCCACGACGAGCGTCGAGAACTACGACAAACTGAACGACATCGAAGAGGGCGCCTACGGTTGGGTCGCGAGGGCAAAGGACCTGCGGATGAACCGCGTCGTGGCCCTGAAGCGGCTCAAGCTCGACGACTCGCCGCAGAACCGCGTCGGCCTACCCGAGACCGGCCTCCGCGAGATCCAGATCCTGAAGGACTGCACGCACCGCAATGTCGTCGACCTGCACGAGGTGGTGGTCAACGACGGCGCCGCCGATGGCCGGCCGGGCAAGATCGAGTCGATATTCCTCGTGCTCGAGTTCGTCGAGCACGACCTGAAGAGCATACTGGAGGACATGCCCGAGCCGTTCCTGGCGTCCGAGGTCAAGACGCTCATGCGCCAGCTCGCCGAGGGCGTCGGCTATCTGCACGACAACTGGATATTGCACCGAGATCTCAAGACGTCGAACCTCCTGCTCAACAACCGCGGCCAGCTCAAGATTGCAGACTTTGGCATGGCGCGGTACGTGGGCGACCCGCCGCCGCCCAAGCTGACGCAGCTTGTCGTGACGCTGTGGTACCGCGCGCCGGAGCTGCTGCTCGGGGCCAGGACGTACGACAGCAAGGTCGACATGTGGAGCGTCGGCTGCATCTTTGGCGAGGTGCTCACGCGCGAGCCCCTGCTGCAGGGCAGCAACGAGGTCGACGAGCTCACCAAGATCTTTGAGCTGTGCGGCATCCCCACCGACGAGTCGTGGCCCGGCTTCCGCCGCCTGCCCAACGCCCGGAGCCTGCGCCTGCCCAAGACCTCGGCCACCACGGGCTCCGTCATACGGGCCAAGTTCCCGCTGCTCACGGCCGCCGGGAGCGGTCTCCTGAACGGCCTGCTCAGCCTCGACCCGGCCAAGAGGCCGAGCGCGCAAGCCATGCTGAAGCACGAGTATTTCAGCCAGGACCCCAAGCCCAAGCACGAGAGCATGTTCCCCACGTTCCCGTCCAAGGCTGGCCAGGAGAGGAGAAGGAGGCGTGAGACGCCCAATGCTCCCGGACGTGGTCAGAAGGCGGCAGATATGGGAACGGTGGACTTTAGTGGCATATTTGCCGGGAGAGAAAAGGAGGAGAGAGGTGGTGGGTTCACCCTCAGACTTGTGTAGCCAGACGCGAATCCTATTAAAACTCATGATCAAGAAAGCGGCCATCAATGATACTTCAGTCGGCATAGCAGGCAATGTAAGCTGCATCGCAGTGCAAGTATCGTGCAAACAAAACATTTCGTTGATAGGCCATGGTAGTATCGTAATATTAATATGTATATACCTGACAGCCCCAAAATTAGGTTGCCATACCTATCCAAAAATCGCTGATACGTAAAAGATTGCTCCGACTTATGCCATTTCCCTGTATCCAAATCAAATGTATAAAACGCCAATGACATGAGGGCTTATGTTCCACGATATTACAGGGCGATTTTTGCCCAATCCAGATGCACTGTTCGCCGGTAACCAAAATATCCAAGTCTTCTCGATATGGATGAGACGGGCGGGCAGTCTGGGTATTCTGCAGTGGAGCAAGACGCTTGCTGGTGCGAAATGCCATGGTTTTCTTGTGACTCAGAGTCCCCCCAAGCCAGCAACGAACCATGTAAATGTCAAAAAGGTTATCGTGGCCATGCCAACAGCAAACCTCAGTGCTTGGTTGTCCAAGTTACCCGCTGCACCCGAGCAAGTAACACACTTCCACTCGCCGAGGTCCTTGTAGGGCAGGCTGCTGTACATGCCAAAAGTGAATTGGTTGTAAACGCCCAGATATCCGGCTTCCGAGGTAGCCGAGACGGACGAGTCTGCGTCGTAGATGACCAGCGTGTATTCCTCCGTCAACAGCGGCTTAGCCACGGCGGTCTCGGCGTAGGCGTTGGTATCCCAGACGAAAGTGGCCGTGGCGTCGTACGACATGTTCTGTGTCAAAGTCCAGGTCGAGGTGACGGAACTGCAGGACACCAACACGTCGATGGCGGTGGGCGTGGCCTGCAGCGATGTGTAGTTCCATGCCCAAGTAATAGTCTCGCCAATACGATACAGAGCAGTGCCAGAGGTGGTCACGGGCGTGATCATGGAAACGCCACCGGCGGGGTCTTCGGCATCGAACGTCGTGTGTGTTGCAGCACTTGTCCCGTCATCGGTACCGGTGCCCGATGCCGTTCCATCTGTGCCCGTTCCCGTCGACTGTGTCTGGCCGCCAGTGTTCAAGTTTGTCGTCGTCACTTTTGCGGTGGTTTTGGATGCCGTCGTCCCCGTTCCCGTCTCCTTGGCTGTATCTGTGGCGGACGTGGTGGTGCCAGTTTCCTTGGCTGCAGAGTTTGGTCAGTCATGATGCAGCTTGTCAATTGAGGACCGGAACGCGTGGTAGAGGTGTTTGTATGTGTCAAGTTTTGCAAGACTGCTTACCAGTCGTTGTAGACTCGTCAGCCCGGACGACGAGCGAGTCGATGGCTGGAAGCCATCCCGGCCATGCTGAAGCTGCTGTAGAAAGAGCAACAGCTGCAACCAGGAAGCTCTTGGGGCCCTTCATAGTGGCGCCGAGGTAGCGTATACCGAATGCTGGCTTGCGGGAAGAGGAGCACGCAGGTTTATCTTATTCAGGACCCAACGAGTACCTGTACCAAAGAAAAAGCCCGAAGCCGACACTTCTTTTCTGGAGGCGTTTCCCGAGCTTAATGCAGTACAACCACTTTGAAGTCGTGCAAGAGAATTAGATTTGTCGTCGCACGTTTGTAGCACGCAGGTAGGCTTTTCGGATCGATGCGCAATGTGGTGTACGTGCTTAACAGCCCCCCTTTTCGATCAGCGCCTTGCGTCGATCGAGCTGGAAATCGCTAGAGCGGGAGAAAAGCGAATGGGAATTGTCGTGGGTAGATTAAATCCGGTGCGGTACAGTGCAAACCATCAAATGCAATCCAATATACAGCAACAATGTACAAGCGAATGTGGTGAACAGAGGCGGGTGTAAAGGAATTACTGCACGAAAATAACGAGCGAGCGAGAGGTGAGAGTGAGAGGGAAGAAAGAGAAAGAAAACCTTCTAGCCCAAAGTTTGCAAATGCAATCATTAAGGTTGTACGATGGTGTTGATTGAAAACGACGGGAGGTAACAGGGTGAGAGGCGCCAACCTGGGCAGACCCGTTTATTCGAGCGTCTGCCACCACTCAGAGGCGCCCAGGCAGGGGCACAGCTGCTTGTTTTTGCCGGGGCGAAGGGCGAACACGAAGACCATCGGGTCGAGCCAGCCCACAGTGGGAATGGTCTTGATGCGCGCTAGGTAGGATGCGCAGGGGAACGGCCGGACGCGATTTTTCCCAATTCAATGCCTGAGAATTGAATGCAACCTGCCTGCGCTGCTCCGCCCGTCTAGCTGTGCTACGCCGAGACAGAGGAAGACAAACTTGCCTCCGTAGGTCATCTCGTCTTGCCGGTGCTGTGCGTGGCGCAATGGAAGGGGGGAAAGATCATCACCAGCCTCTCCGGTCATGTCGGGAGTCGTCACACGCGGGAAAAACACAGTTCTGTCATTTCCATGTCTCCAGCCTGCCTCGTGCAGTCAATCAGCGAGGTATGGCATATATTGGTGCTAGGTCGGAATTTGAGAGTTAAAAGACCCTCCAGCCTAGCAAATAGTGTAGTCGGTAGCTTTATGGGGAAAGCCAGAAGCAATGTTGCCAGATTCGGCCCACCCCTCAAACAGGGCAGTCCCCTGGCCGACCCAGCAATGATCGTCCCCAGTTGTCCGTCTGGCCGCCTTTAGAGATCGTATTCCTCCCACACGACGAGCCTCCAGTCCTCGTGAATCCCGAGGCGGGTCTGTTACCAAGCCAGTCAGCCAGCCAGCCCAGCCCGGCAAAGGCAATCGCGGATAGGTGAGAGTCGAGACGTACAAAAGGTGGTACCAGTGACAACAGATTTTCTATCTCTCAGCCTGCTAAAAATAGGTGTCTCGTCTCACCCCTCCTGACCGTGTGTACCAAAGGCTTATTATTCTGTCGTCTGGAATTGGTTCAAACTTACGTACTTACAATTGCATTCCCGCAAACGCCACCAAGCAGACTTCGTCGTTTGTTCAGTACTAGGTTGCCTGTGTGCCATTCAAAAGACGTGGTTGGCGGCACATACCTGCAAACACCTAACCTACAGACTTTGAAGTCTTGCTGCCAGTGCCTCTTGTATAATGACGAATGCCCGCCGTACAGATTACATGTTGATTCTGCGAATCTTGTTCCCGTCTTGTATCACGTGCATTGCCTCGCTCAAACATCCTTCAATTGCAAGCACCACAGTTGCAATAAAAAGAGCTACGTACGTGATCTAGGTCTGGATTCTGCAGTAGATCGAGCTCCCGAAACTCTGTCCACAGTGTACACGAACTAATTCCCATCACCATGGGCTCGAGGCTGAGATCATACAGTAGGACACGCCACTGGGCGGTATCGAAGCTAGACATTAACCAACCAAAACACCATGATTACCTTATCCATTGGCATCTCCCCAAGAAGGACTACGGTGAATCCAATCAACCCTAGTCCGTCTCTGTCATCCGCGCTTCGCGACGACTGCTGTTTATTTGTTTCTGTGCTGCAATGGTCGAACGTGTTTGCTCGTTCGCACTGCAGCGTGTCGACGCATGAGTCATGAAGTTACCATCTCACCATGCCAAGCATAGTCCGCATCGACCATGCTGAGCAAAAATGAGGGAATCATGCTCTGACTTTGTGGTCTGCAGCAAACTCTAAGGACTTGCAGGTTACAAGGTACCGTGACATTGACTCAACATAACTTCGGCTAACAAAAGGGGTCATAGTAATATATAACTCCAGCCTTCACCGTCATGGCTTTACACGGCCAACCACACCAACCACGCCTTCGCCCTCGTTGGAGCAGACAGATGCAGATGGTGATGTGAACGGGCGGTCTTTCGGATCATATTCCCGTCTGCATGCGACTCAGCTCCAGCTTTCGGGCTCCCAATAGGCTATATGGACTGATAGCCATCAAATTCCAGCTGAAATTTCGACAATGAAGGTTCTAACAGCAAGGTGTCAAGGCAGATGCTGCGGTGGTAGAAGCAGAGGTGCCTTCCAAACAGTGGATTGCTCTACCAAACGCCGGACCGTTTGGTATGCGAGAACCATATGTTTCCATTGTTTGGTTCTCGATCACTCAGTCGGCCCACCAGTAGTCAAGATCACGATTTTCGTTCAGGTCGTGGGAAGAACTCGAAACGAGCTCACAAACTGACAAAAGCTGACTTTCCGGATGCTTCCTACACAGATGCGCCGGGCTCTCAATCAGACTCGGTAGCCTCAGCGATGGTTTGAAATCTTTTCGATTCGGCATCGGCGCATCTCTACCTGGCAAGCTGAGGTCCTTCCTTTGGCTTGCGGGTGAGCCAGCACAGAGACATGAATCTTCAGTATCCACAAATTACCACCAGTTTCGCGAACAAGAGAGTCCCTGTTGGAATTGAATAATCACTACGGCTAAACGTCCCAATAGTTTTCGTAATCGGGCCAAGCCACCGGCCAGATGTTACTCGAGTCTCGAAATTACACCAAAGATTTCAAAACGGTGACGTTCCAGGAGCCAAGAACGCAAGGCGAAAACGAGAGAAGGCATGGCAAGATTTTCGACTGTTGTGTTTACAACTTCTTCGTGACACGCGCCTTGAGGGCGATACTCTTGATGTAGTCGGCTGGAGGATATGCATTTATTTCGTAGAATACTGCATACGACGTCGGTAGCTCTACTCAAAGAGTTTGCAAGTGGCCTCGGTGTCCAGATAGAATCGGAATGTCGTGCTCGTGAATATTCGATACCTACGAGCAGACATGGTTGAAGAAAGAGAACCGCCAGATCCCAGAGACAGCCGGGTGCAACGCTACGGCTGACACCTAGGAGAAATACATGGTAGTGATGATGTTCTGCAGTTTATTCGCAGCATGCAAACACAGAGCTCGCCCATCGTGCTTGTGTCCAAGAAGGCTGCCGAGACGGTTGCGTACTTGCCTCAGTCAGGACTATCGATCTGTGCATCTGCTTGCGTCTAGCTAGTCCGCGGTTCGAATGTTTGATTGGATGTCAACACTAACCAAACTGCTCGTACATGATATTGTACCACCGTGCTATAAGAAACATCAGTAAATTTTTTTCACGGGCATCTACAGTCTGTCAATCATGTCAAAACCGGCGTCTAGGTGAAATGGAGAATGTAGACGCAGAAAGATTGTGGCCGGCATACAAACCATTGTGGCATTCAGTATTTTAATATGTATAAAGTACCCAGCAACATGTCAAAAGCAAACTCTAGGAAAGTCCCAGCCTGGACAAGAAATTTTGCTTAGCTAATCTATCAAACCAAGGAATGCAAGAAAAGTATGGTCAATTAACAAATACCCATCGGCCAGAAACGCACGAAGAACCCTGCTTAATGTTTTGATAACGACATACTATCATGATACGGTTGGAAATTGATTTTCTGTCCTTGTTGAACAAGTATGATTGTGAATTAAATGCTACAGGCAGGTCAACATGTCCAACTTGGTCCTAGGTTAGCATGCTAGGCAACGAACGTGTGAAGACATGTTCACCAAGTGACCAAACTGCCCGGGAGAACCAATCGCAGGTCGGCGACAAACGGCTGCAGCTTTGATCGATCTGCCCAGGATTTTTTCTTTTGCCTTTTTCAAAGGTTTGATGTCGCTGCGCGGCGCCTGCATCCAACAGCTCTCCCAAAGCGCGGGACCCACATTTGGCCTGTCTGCAAGGGTCCTTCTCTCGCCTTGACTTGCATCGTTCCAGATCTATCACTTTTTTTTTTTCTGGACTGAGGGAAGTGTTTCTTTTGCAGCTCTATTGGATTGGAAAGAGCTGATCTCCAAGGTGACGGTTCTCGAAGTTCTTTCCTGCCTTTCCTTTCCCGTTTGTCTTTGATTTCTCTTCGGCGCCGCTGCCGGTCCCTGCTTGTCATTCTTTTTCCCCATCTACCACGAGATCGATCTACGTTGGTTGCGCCTCGTTGCACAGTCATGTTTCCATCATCCGAGAAAATGGCGTCGATTACAGACCCTGTCACCATTGATCGCGCTTATTTTGACACCCTCGTGCGCAGGTATGTACCCTTTGGCGAGAAGACGCCCAGGCCTTGACGCCGACCAAAATCCTCCCCAACGTTGTGCCTGTTGCCACTGCGCATCCTCCACCTCCATTTGCTATCCAACAAGCTTCCCTCTCGGCGGCGTCCTGGGAGCTCCTACCCCATCATGATTTATTTTTATTCTTCACTTTGCTGACCATATTGTTCGAAACCTTATAGGGCCAGCCGTGTAAGTCAGGCCATCGCAAGCGCACGCGGCTCAACCTCTGTGTCTCACCTGCTTATCATCATGTTCCAGAACGATGGCAATACTGCCAATCTGATCGACGCAAACTTGTGTGTCATTCCCAAGACGGAGTATGAGAGCCTGAGTCAGCTGGCAAGCCAGTATGCTACACTCTGCGCCAACCTGCTCAGCGGAGGAATCGACCAAGAGACAATTTCGGTATGTTGGACCCCGTTCTGACTTGAGTATCTCACACCCGCTTGGCCATAGACACGTTCATCTACGCATTCTGGTACAAAAGCATCTTGGAGAGCGACCAAAATTGACGACGGGCAGGTCTTGAGCCAGGATAACACCAGTCGCCACAGCCACGAGATGACCGAGGACGCGTCTGAGGCCCCGACTTACATGAAGTCTCAGTCTCCCAATCGCGCCACGAAGACTCGAGCACCTTTCTCTTCTGCTCCCAAGGTTCAGCAGTCTGGCGGACACGGCAAGTTTGAGAGCCACTCTCACAACGGCTACAACGATTACGGCGGCCACAGTGGCGACAATACTCTCGAGTGGGCGGGTAGCCAAGATGACGGCTTTTCGGCCGAGTATACACCTGATGCTCACTCGCCCGAGGCACAGCAAGATCCGACCATCCTTACGGCACTGCAATACGATCGACCTCATTTCCCACGAATGTGCAAGCGCAGTATCCTCTTGGCAGGCATTCCAGAAGGTACAACTCATGGAGAGATCACCAGCATCGTTCGAGGAGGTCTGATTCTGGAGGTGACCATTCGAGCAGCCGAGCACTCGGCTACTGTATCCTTTCTGCTCGAAGAGGATGCCGTCCGCTTCTACGAGCACGCCCGAAGAAACGACTTGTACATTAATCACAAGCGCGTAAGACAGCTTTCCTGGAAATCAATTTGCGCAAGCGGCTGACTTGTTCTGCGTAGGTCTTCATCAAGTGGGCTGACCGACACCATATTCTCTCCAACCACGTTGCCGGCAAGATCGCCACAGGTGCCACACGAAACATGATCATCCGAAGATACAATCCCAATCAGACTGAGGAGAAGATTCGTGATCACCTCGAGCACATTCACAACTTGGTCGTCATCAAGATCGATTTCATTGGCAGCAGCTGCTACATCAAGACCAACTCTGTCCATAATGCCATGTTTGCCAGGACCTGTATGATAAGCAGAGCGTAAGTGACAGATAATCATTCAAACGAGCTCCCAGTTGACACGCGTACAGCACGTACAAGGGCTGCAAGATCGAGTGGGATGTGGACGAATGCGCACAGCCCTTGGAGACTCCCCGCAAGGTCGCACCCCCGAAGCCCTCGCCGGCAGTCGCCACCAAGCCGCAGGGCGTCACGATGCACAATCGATTCGCAACTCTGCGACTGGACGACGATGATAATGGCGATAGTGACGATAGATACGACACATCGACTGAGTACACCGCCCAAAGCCCGATTGGCGTTGGAGCCTAGTCAAGTGCAGGTTCCACGGGGACTCCTCGACGGGGGGAATGATGCATTTCAAGAATGAGGTTTTTGAGCAAGCTTTGCCATGGTCTTCTCGTATGGAAGTGTGGCTCGGGGCTCACTGCGGTAAGCGCGGGACTCGTCCATTCGCAGAGCCGTTTCATTTCGGAAAGACATTGGTGCCGGGATAGTATACGAAGCTGTCTTGATGCACTCTGAGGACCAGTCACTCTACGCAGTCGCTACTGCATAGTCTATGGAAGGGTCTTGCAGTCTTGGTACATGGTGACGGTGATCGAGGATGGTCCATAGTGCAAAGCGGTACATTGTGTTTTTCATATTCCTGGCAGTTGTGGTGGTCTGCCTTGAGATGTATTGTAGTAATAGCCCAACACTGGCAGGGAAGAAAGATCATAGCAGCAGATGTCCGTCTTCTTGGGCAGTTCAGGTATCATAAAGCTCATGTACTATTTGTTCTTGTTCATGCCACGGTGCGTTTGGAGAGTTGAGTCACGGCTTCAGCAATTGTCGTGGCGCTGTGAATGGCGCCCCGACGCTTGTTCTCGAAAGCTCATGTGCCTCCTAAGCCCCTCGAAAGATTGCACCAGCGTCGTCGAACTACCGAATGGTCACAGATGGAAGGCGCGTTCTGCCTCAAGTTGGTCCCAAGTTGGTAGGTACCTTTGAGGGGTCAAAGCAGCCAATCTCAAATTAGAGCAGCACCAAGATCGTTTCAATTGAAGGTCTCGGGTGGCTCTTCCACCGGTGGTCTACAAGCACCTAATACCTTACATCATGGCAATTCACGACAAAAGAATCGAACCTGTCCATTGCTCTCATCTTCCCCTCGACCCTACGTTCCTGTGTCGCAACCACCTTTCCAACCCCATCTCCTCTCGACCTGAACGTTGACAACGCCCAGATGTCGCAACCATGGCCTTGGACGCCTGGATGCCATTCTTCCTCTCTGGGGTCATCGCCATCGTGTACCTCCTGATCGGCCTTCTCTTGGCTCTCACCGCCACTACCCAAGAGTCCTGGCATCACCTGCGGAAGTGGCGCACGCGGAGCTATCATCACAGCGCCTTCGGCGTCGTCGCGACCTTTGTCGACGTCTTCTTCTGGCCCCTGGTCATACTGGGCATTCTCTTGTACACCATGGCAACCACCCGATGCTGGACTCGCAGGAACGACGAGGAAAAGAATACGAGCCACGCCGCACTGCTGACCCGCGAACACGACGACGGGTTCGGCAAGAACGGGCTCGGCATCGTGCTCGAACGGAATCGGATCCGGCGGTCATCGCAACCCACGGCACTGAACAATCACACAAGAGGGCTGAAGATGATGCTGGCGGCGAAGACCAAGGTCGGGACATCTTTCCGGACCGCCAGAACAGCGCTATCCCGACGTTTTCGATGGTTCTTGCGCGGAGAGAAGTCTGCAGAGGAGGTATATACGCTCCAGGAGCTGACGAGTATTGGCGGGCAGGCCCAAGACGATATGTTGCCACGTCCTGTAACTTCTTCCTAGACCGAATGACTGCTTCTGGGCTTGTTCTCAAGGATGCATACATGGCCAATCACAATCAAACTGTTTTCAAATGACATATCAAAATGACCCAAGATCGAATTGGTTGCATATCGGAGCATCATGCGATGTGGTGTAGCAACATAAGCATTGATCGTCTTCGAGCCCTTGTCACTATGTATTTGGACATTCCATTATCAAATAGTAGCGAGTCATTGTATATTTGAGGCTGCCAGATGTATACCTCTACTGAGACTGTACACTGACTGTACCGTCAGATTGGAACTTCCCCTGTCCACCAATAGTCTTGATCATGGTCGGTGCTGAAAACGCTGCCAACGCCAGACTCACGCGTCGAAAACCTCCCGAACAAATAGATTTGCTACAAAGACCAAACTATAGAGGCTAAGGGTTCGTCAGGAGGCCGTCAAAGCGAGGTCATGGCCATACCCGTCTCCAAGTCTAGCATAGGCCAACACGACTGGCTGAGCACTACAGAGAAGATGACCCATGATATTGAGTGAGTGAAAACAGTCGTCGTTAGTGATTGAGACCTCTAAATAGTATCTCGCCTTTGTGGCCTGCGAGTCCATTCGGCCATGGTATGCAAGAAGTGTGTTGTGTCGTCCCACTACGGTGTCGTCGGAAAGGACAGAAACAATTTTGGCAAGAGTGGAACTCAAAATGACACAGCAGACAAAATTGTCTTGCCCGAAAAGCGCTTCTGGCTGCAATGAGACACGATGGGCAATTTGAAAAGTCCAAGTATGTTGTGGGTTGGGCTCATTGTGTTATTAATATTTGAGCATTAACCAAAATATTAAAATTACTGCCCACCCCCTTCCCCCTCTCTCCTCGCCTCCTCGTCAATTCTCTGTTCGGTAAATAGTCAGCCAGATGAAGAGAGACAAATCGTGGTGGAGCAAGACTTACTTTCAGCTCAGCTTCATAGTAGGCCACCTCGGCCTCCAGGGCGGCACGGCGGGCAACGGCGGCCTGATATCTTATGTCAGGCATGTAAACATTGACGGAGAGAATGGAAGCTTTACTAGACGCTCTCGCTCAGCCTCGGCGGCCTCGCGGATGGCTCGCTATCGAGATAGGTGCATTAGTCGAAGGAGTTCCATGATCTCGCATATCAATTGAGAAGGGTATTTTGAAGCACTTACCGCCAACATTCGCGCTGCGTGCTATAGTGAGTCTTAATCAGTATTTATACGTGATGGTTGCGCGGAGCAGTGTTCTATACCTCTGGCGTGTTGGTGTTTGGAAGCTTGGTAATGCAGTTAGAAGACTTAGTTAGATGGGTGGAGGAGAGGATACGAGGCTTACTGCGTCTTTGGACATTGTGATTTGTATTGTGTGACTATGTCAAAATATCATCAGTATGGTTGTCCTCGCGTGCTTGCAAGAATGTCGAGTAGCACTTACGAGGCTTTTGTGATAGGTGAAGAAGAAAGAAAAGTCAAGAGAGAGATCCTCCAGGCGAGATTCCAGCATGTATCCCCTCTTTGGTAGTCTTGTGCACAGCGTACTTTCCTCACCACGTCGTCACTTCGGAGATGGTGACAAATGCCCGGGCAGGCACCCGGCGAGGACTCGGTAGGTACGCTCGTTGGGTGTGTTGAAGGAAACGACGGAACGACCAAGTGTTGTATTACCTAAAGAAATCTATCTCAAGTGCAATCTTTTTGATTTGAGAAGTGTGCTTGCGGTACAATATAACTTGTCAATATGTATACATGTAAAATAGCACGAAAAATTCGAAGAAGTTGTTATATGCCCATCAGAACATCTATCAATTCAGCGGTACCTTTTTTAGATTTAACCAAAAGCAAAAATCACTTTGTACGGAGACACTTTTGTGAATATATTTATCACTAAGTGGGATGTTGACAAACCCGCCAATAAGGATAACATGTCAGGTGAAACAATTTTCCCCGCGGCTTCCCTTTGAGCAAATTTTCTTGCCTCAAGTGGCTTTTCTACTTACTTCTTGCCTTAAGTGGTCTTTCTGCATTTTGCTTCTTGGGATCGGAGTGAACTTGATGTAGTAGGGAACAGTTATATTTGAAGCAACAGAATAGCCACCCATGATCACGATCATCAAACAACAATATCATGTAAAATCGATAAAAGTGAGCAAAGTCTGGACTGTGATGATTCGACGTGAATTGGTTTGATTGTTTGACCTTGCACAGGCACAGTCGTTGTGGTATCGTGAAAGAGTATCGAAGGCTGAATTGCTGATGTATTGTTTAGACTGACTGACCTGACTATACCATCAGTCCCGACTCCCCACATTTGCCAGCCCAATCGTCCGGAATACAATCACTCACAAGTTATTTGTAGATAGGTACTTGGTTATTCAAGAATACCTAGGAACCAGTGAATCCTGCCTGGTAGTTGAGCACCCACGAATGAAGCATTCTACAAGTGATTCACAACGCGGACCATCTTGTGACATCAGATGCCACGATTCACCTCTGCTTGGCCAGACAAGTCCACCAACAATCCCACCTTATTTGTCGAGCATCTCGCGCAGCAATCAAGCCAAGTTCCTGACAAGATTCTACGATCGATTCAAAACCAGTTCCTTCCGAAACTCGGAATAGCCTCTCGACTACGTACCAAAGCCGATATCAACCACCTTCTTTGAGAGTTTAGCCGCGTTCGCACAAGCTGCCAAGAAGGCTTTCTCGAATCTCGCAACACCTTCCAGACTGCCAGGCAGTCGAACAGAAAACCTTCTACTGGTCAGCCCGTCCAATAGCGCAAGATAGGCAGAAGGTAGACCAAGGCAAGTACCTACAGATTCCGGACGGAACACACTGCAAGCTCTGCTGTTTCTGCACCCCCACTCCACTCTGGGCAGCTACGGCGTAAGCTAACAACCAGAGCTAGTGCCGCACCTACCTACCTAACCTAGCCTGACGGTTGACCCGTGCGAAAGCTCTCCACGTCACTCAACAACTTACCTTAACCTCCTACCGACCTGACCGCGGCGTCCCTCCTGGATCGAGCATCACTGCCCAACAAGCCAACGAGTACAGTTAAGGCATCTCTCATTTTTTCGTCTTGCGCTGCCTCGGACACGCTCGCTTCTCCCGCAGCAGCAACAAAAACTCTTCTTCTTCGCCCTCTCCATCGTTGATATGCACAGACAAGATGGAAGACCAAATGACTATCGAAGACTGGCTGGACGACCTCTGCGTCCGCTTTATTCTAAACCTCCCGGAGGAAGATCTCGGCTCGATCCCGCACATCTGCTTTCAAATTGAAGAGGCTCACTGGTTCTACGAGGATTTCATCCGCGTTCTCGACCCCGCCCTGCCGCACATGTCCCTCAAGGAATTCTGCCTGCGCATGTTCCAACACTGCCCGCTCTTTGCTAACTACTCGATCGAGCACCATGTGCGGGCCTACCAAGAGTTTATGCAGTACAAGACTCGGATTCCCGTGCGCGGCGCCATCATGCTGAACCACGAAATGGACCAGTGTGTCCTCGTGCGCGGCTGGAAGAGCAACTCGACCTGGAGTTTCCCCCGTGGAAAGATCAACAAGGACGAGACCGACCTGGATTGCGCCGTACGAGAGTGCTGGGAGGAGACTGGCCTGGACTTGCGCAAGGCTGGCTTAGTCCCAGCCGACGACGACGTCAAATTTTTCGACATCACCATGCGCGATCAGCACCTGCGAATGTTCGTCTTTCGCGACGTGCCCCTAGATACCAAGTTCGAGCCGCAAACGAGGAACGAGATTGGCAAGGTGGACTGGTATTATCTACGAGATTTGCCGGCCTTCCGTAAGAAGAAGGGAGGCAAACAGGCCGAAGGAAACGGTGCGCCAGCGGCCAACACGATTCCAAACGCCAGCAAATTCTACAATGTGGCTCCCTTCCTAGTACCGCTTAAGAAATGGGTCCTCAGCCAGAAGAAGAAGGATATCCCGCCCGAGGTGCTCCAGGATGAGACTTTCATCAACAATAGGGATATCGACGAGCTCGAGGCTGCCATACCACACTTCCAGGAGGCTGCGAACCGCTCTAGGGCAGCGGAGCAAGAGATGCGCAACCTGCTCAACGTACAGCAGCACCCATCGGCATCACTGCCCAATGGCAGCAGCAACCAACAAGGTGCTGCCCTACTGTCCATGCTGCAGTCCAACGAAGCCTCTACGGCGCCATTCCAGAACCAATACCCCCACACGCCAATGGAACAGACCATTGCACAGGCACCGCAGCCTCAATCGCCGCATTACCGGCACCATGCGCAGCGGTTAGCCCAGGGCACCTTTGAGAGCCCACCTCAATTCCCTATAGTACAGCAACCACAGATGATGCACGACAGCGCCCAGCAGCAGTATCAGGCAAGACCACAGGTTCACATGACGACCGATGCGAGCGGTAGGCCCAATGTTATGGTCGCCCCTCGCCACTACCAGACCCAGCCTCAACTTGTTCACCCGCAGCCTCAACCACCCCAGGTGCAGCAGGCTTTGCTCATGCGAGCGATGCTTGGGACCCCCGGTGGTCAGCCATCCCACCAAACACATGCGGGACCGAGTCATGGCAGTCAAAATATTGCACACCAACATCCTCAGCAGCATCATGATCAACAGCAACATCAGCAGCAGCAGCAGGCGCCGCAAGCGCAGCCACAGCCGAATCCTTTCAGCATGGCCGCCAATCATGGACCAGGGCAGCCTCATCCATCGGCGCATTCCATGGGACTTCTCAACATGTTCAAGGATAAGAATGTCCAGGAGAATGTCCACCGAAGCCCTGAGCAGCCGCGACCTATCCAGCCTCAGGACAAACACCGGTCTGGACTTCTGGACATGTTCAAGCAGGGTGAGCAAGCAGCACCGAACCCGGCACCGGCACCGGCGGCCGCAGCAGCCCGGCCCGATCTCCAGCTACCATTTGGTGCCTTGTCGATCGCATCGAGGCCACAGCAAGCAAGCCTGAACTTTGCACAGGAGCCGAAACCTGCCCCGCAAGTAGCAAACCAATCGCCCAGGTACCCATATGCAAACCCGAACCGTGGCGTATCGGCGGCGGACATGTCCATAGGACGGGCCCCTGACCCTTCTGCCCTACCCATGCCGAACAATATTCTGCAACCGCGACTGGAGTCATCGCAGGAGCAGCGGACACAGTTGCTCTCCCTCTTTGGCACGAGCAAGGGCAAGGAGCCGGCCATGCCTTCTCCGTTGATGGAGACAGCGCGGCCGCGATCGCGAGTGGCATCTATTGCCTCGGGAGGTGGCAGCCAGTCGAGCCGACGTGGTAGCCAGACGCCGAACTCGCTGACAGCGGCTGACCAGAACTTCTTGATGACTTTCCTGAAAAATGCGTCCAAGCCACAGCGTTAGCAACGTGTGGTACCCAATGCCTCGGGAGGTGGCAGCCAGTTGAGCCGACATGGTAGGCA
This sequence comes from Pestalotiopsis sp. JCM 9685, assembly GCA_001599175.1. Lineage (NCBI taxonomy): Eukaryota > Fungi > Ascomycota > Sordariomycetes > Amphisphaeriales > Sporocadaceae > Pestalotiopsis > Pestalotiopsis sp. JCM 9685. Next base: position 5,849,065 of record BCGF01000001.1, on the reverse strand, counting down.
GAAGCCGATCTCACTGGCTACCCAGAAATTCTTGATGACTCTCTTGAAAAACGCCCACAAGCCACGCCCACAGCGTTAGCATCTCTTCCAACCCCAGATATTCTATAGTGTGATTGCATGGGACAGCGAAGGGGTTACTAGTCTGTTTTACGTCAAATAATGCTTTAATACATTGGTGCTTTGCGCACCTTGTTCGATGAGAACTGACGTTTCCGCCAACATCCGCCAGCATGATTAAAGGAGCTCTGTGTTGTGATTCTAGTGATGAACCCGTCCTGCCCTCAACCAGCGTACCTGCGTTGTAACCTTGGTAGATGGGGAATAGTATAGCTATGACCTCGGTAGCTCGCATCCTAGAGTGGATTGTGGATATGGCTGAAGACGGGAATAAGCATCGATCGTACCTGATGTGGGTACAGGTATAGAAAATATACAGTAAAACAATGGCCAGGTTTCCATCAACCTTCTCCACGCAACGGCCATCTACACTATTCCTGCCACTTTGTACAGCGGCAAACCCCAAGGTTTTCTTTTGTCTCGCGCTAATAAGCTTCGCCAATGCCGAGCTGTCAGGGGGCCTCTGGTGCTCCCCCGCAGTATCTTCCCTTTTCCCGACCATTGGCGCCGACTAGTTGTACGTAGCAGGTTAGTTAGGTGTAGAAGACAGGCCATGAGGGCTCGCGGTCGGTTTAAAGCCGACGGCTCATGTACAAAGGGCATGCTTCATCTCTTCAGCTGCCGCTTGGCTTTGGTTGCTGTTCTCTCTTTCTAGTATTGCTACTCTGACTTGTGGTGTTATTTCGGTTGTCTTTAGTGTTACACATGATCTTACATGAACCATTGCCCTTGAAGAAGATTGCCAAGATACAGAAACTACTTTGGAAGACTACCCCAATTCACTCGGTTACGTACCTTCGGGCTTCTTTTAATCAGCTCGTCTTGTCCCGGAGTCAAGGTCGTCCATCTCATATATCACCATGTCCGGGGCCACGTCGCGCTTGAAGAGCCTGCTCGGGCATCTCACCTCGAGTACGTCATCGCCGGTTGGTTATGCTCACAACCACCATATTCACCAGCTGTCGCCGACCTTCTTCCTGGAGCGGGCGGCCGCCATTGAGCCCGACGCCACGGCCATCTACCATGTGACCGCCAACCAGCAGGTCCTGAGGAGGTCCTACGCCGAGTTCGCGGACCGGGCCAGGGGACTCGCATACTACTTGCTAAAGCACGGCTTCAAGAGGGTCGGCGTTCTGGCCACCAACACGCCGGCCTTTCTCGAGTCGATATTCGGCATCATCGCCGCCGGCGCCGTGATCGTGCCCGTAAACTATCGGTTCGTCCATACTCCGGAGGGGCGCGAACGGCCCCCTCCTTGACTCCTCGGTAGTCGGGGTGTTATGCGGAGTGCTCTCTTCTAACTTTGCTGCAAGGTTGAAACCGGATGACATCACTTACATCTTCGACTTTGCCGAGGTGGACTCCATCGTGGTGGATAACGAGTACATATCCCTGCTGGACGACTTCAAAAAGACACACCCAAAGGTCACCTTCATAGTTGACACTGTAAGTTATTTGCGGACTCGACATGAGCGCTTGCCGCCCCACTCGGAATTTGATGATGGCTGACCCTCTTACATAGGATACCGACGCGACTGAGGGTCAGCTCTGTGGCCCCTTTGATGAGGCCATCCTGGAGGGCCTCCAATATGACAAGGCCCAAGGCAGCAAGGGCTGGGAAGGTCTCAAGTCGCAGTGCTCCAACGAAGATGACATGCTGGCCATTCCTTTTACTTCCGGGACTACTTCTCGGCCAAAGGGTGTCGTTTATACACACCGAGGGGCCTACTTGGCAAGTCTGGCCAATATCGTCGAGTCGGGCTTGAACTACCACAGTGGAAGATGCAAGTATCTGTGGACGTTGCCCATGTAAGTGACAAACCACTCTCATGATGGATAGGTAGCTGACGTGATGACAGGTTCCATGCCATGGGATGGACATTTCCGTAAGTATACATGTTTCTCGGGAGCTTTGGAAAAGCCCTCGCTAATCTGATATAGCTGGTCGATAACTGCTGTTAGAGGAACGCATTACTGCCTGAGAAAAATCGACTATCCACTGATATGGAAGCTGTTGAAAGAAGAAGGGATTACGCATTTCAACGCTGCTCCCACGGTCAACACTCTTCTCTGCGCATCGAAAGAGGCTGAAAAGTTGCCAGAGCCGGTCCGAGTCACGGTCGCAGCCAGCCCACCGACGGCTCATCTCTTCCAGCAGATGACTGAGCTCAACTTACACCCTGTTCACGTCTACGGCCTGACGGAAACGTATGGACCCATCACCAAGGGGTATGCTATGCCTGCGTGGGAGCAGCTGCCAGAAGCCGAACGTTATGCTAAGATGGCGCGACAAGGCCACGGCTTCCTGACGAGTCTGCCCATCCGAATTATCAAGCCAGACCAGCCAGACGGAGCTGTGATCGACGTGGCCAAGGACGGCAAGGAGATTGGAGAGATCGTGTTCACCGGCAACATCTGCGGCAAGGGGTACTACAAGGACGCCGAGGCCACGCGGAAGCTCTTCCTCGGCGGGGTGCTGCGGTCGGGAGACCTGGCCGTCTGGCACCCGGACGGGAGCGCGCAGATCCAGGACCGCGCCAAGGACATCATCATCTCGGGCGGCGAGAACATCTCGTCGGTGGCGCTCGAGAGCATGCTCGTGCAGCACCCGGACGTGCTCGAGGCCGGCGTCGTGGCCGTGCCCGACTCGCACTGGGGCGAGCGGCCCAAGGCGTACCTCACCGTCAAGGAGGGCAAGGCCCTCCAGCCCGAGGACATGATCAGCTGGGCCAAGGACCAGAGCGTCATTAGCAAGTTCATGGTCCCGAGGGAGGTCGAGATTGTGGACGAGCTGCCCAAGACGAGCACCGGCAAGATCCAGAAGAATGTGCTGAGGGAATGGTCCAAGAAGGGTAGATCATGAGCACAAGCAATGTAACTTTTGAGCGTTATGTGCCTTTCCAATTGATATATACACGGTAGATCTCCAGCGGCTTTCATATTATATATGTGCCTGAAACAGAAGAATATATCGAAGTTACGTTCCAAGCATTGAACCAAGTTGCTAATCGATTCGAGAGGCCGCACCGTTAGATATATCTACGCATTTTCATATCATCAGAATATCAACATGATTCAAAAGTCAAACAAAAGTAGTGATCTCGACGGAACAATACCTCCTGCCTTGTGTGGGTCGTTTATGCAAGACGCCTAGGCAGCGGGCCAAGGAACCAGGATTCTTGCGTCCGAGGCAACGTCATTTGGTCATACGTTTCACGGCTCTCCGCTTCCTTCTTGTAAGCGATCGATCTATTTTATAAAGACTGCTTCGTTCGACAACACAACAATAATTTCTCTTCCGTCTCTGTTTGCAAAGGTGCTGTAGTTGTGGGAATATCGCAGCTCTTTCGGTTTCCCAGGTGGAAAGGTTGCAGTTACTAGCAGCTTTGGTGGACATTTCACACAAAAATCGTTCTTTACTTCACTTACAAAAGTCATCCACCACCAGACATCCCATCAAAATGGCACAGGAACTAGCCCCCCGCCTCCTCCTCACACAAATCATCCGCACGATCCTAATCTTCTTCGGCATAGCCTCCCTCCTCAACGCGCACGCCTACCTCGGACGCCCCTTCTCCTCCGCGGACGAGGTCGCCGCCTCCCTGGCCGCGTCCTGGACGGCCGTGGGCTGGAACGCCCTCGCCGTCGCCGCCGCCGCCGTCCACCCGTACCTGCAGCGCTTCGCCGACGGCCTGCCGTTCCCCGTCTCCGTCACGGTGCGCGGCCGCGCCGTGCTGTCGTACGGCGACGGCGACGACGGCGTCATGGCCCCGCTGGCCGGCAAGCTCGTGTTCGCGCTCGTCGACGCCGTCCTGGCCACGCTGCTCGTCGTGTTTCAGGCGCTGGCCCGCGGCCTCGAGGCCGAGTGCGAGTGGCCCCCTCGGGGCGGCGGCGGCGGCGGCGATCCAGTGGACTGCCTGCCCGGGCAAGAGGTCCGCGTCGCCGCCTGGATCGTCAACGCCTGGCTGACGCTGGCCATCTTCGAGTACGTCATCACCGCGGTGCAGGGGTTCGAGGCCCTGGGCATCTGGTATCACAGCCGGTACCTGAAGAAGAGGGGCCAGATCAGCTTGGCGTGAAGAGGCTCTTTCCAGTCTCTTCGTTGGGTCGAAATGAAGGGCTTGCTTTTGGATCACGGAATAGGGAGTTTCAGATCAGGGTGTCTCCATGGATTTAGGGGCAATGTCATCAATTTAGGGTTAGGATTTCATAAAGCTGGAATCTACGCCTACGAGAGAGCCCTTTGATTTTTGGTCAATCGGAACGGCAATTCAGGAGTTTGCAATGGAAATCAAAACCATCTTGTGAAGAATTACGTTTCCAGTATGGCTGGTAGTGCGGCAACCAAGCTCATCTTTCATGCATTCATTGGTATGGTACGTTGTGATCGATTTAGACGACTCCACTTTGTCCCAGACCCAACCCGACGCCAGTCAGGTAAAGAGTCGGGCTATGGACATGGCTTGCTTACATGACGGACTGCTATAAGAGGCTCTCAGGTAGAGAAAAGACTTTGTACATCTGTCCATCCTTGCCCAACAACGAGACTCTAGCTGGGATGCGCCCACGTGAGGTGCTGGCTTCCCGGAGTTCCATCTGTCCCGGAACGAACCCGTCCTCGAGGGGTACCGTCACATTCGGGAATACGCTCGCCACCTGCTCCATGCTAAGTGCATGCGGCTCCGCAGGGACCCAGGGGTCATATACGTGATAGCCAAGATTGGCTGATGTATGAGGGACCTTGATGATGCGAACATCGTCTTCTACGCGGGTTTAGTATTTGATTCTGTAGTCTTGGAAAGAGCCTGACACCAACCTGTAATAGCTAGAAGTACCAAGAGTGACTCTTCGTTGAGAAACTTCACATCAATGACCGTTGCATCACCAAGTTGTAAGTGTGAGTGCTGTGTCATGATCGCACCGCTAATGCCGTTGACAATCATTGTCTGTGTTCGGAATACGTGTACTAACAACAGTCAGTGGGAGCTGCGAGTGCCGTGTGGGCGGGTTGCTTACTGCTGTTCTCTCGTTCTTGTTCCGTCAATGCTACATATGTCTCTGCATTGTGGCTCTGGTTGGCCATGTTAGCGACAAGAATGACCTCCATCAGCAACCAAGAACCACTTACAGCTTCCGCAACACTGCGCATCTGAACATCGAGCTTGGCGATATTGTGTTCCAGCTTGATGTGCTGCAGTTGACCGAAACGGACACTGCGCTCTTCCGCAGTGGCGATTCCTTGGAACACAGCCTCGGTGTGCTTGCCGAGTAGGTTTCCAATAAACTCGATCTGGGTGCTTGGTGATGTCTGTGGTTTCCCACCCTCTTGTTTCTTGATCTGCTTGTCTACCACGTCAAGTAATAATGTCACGCCGTCGGCCTTGGCGGACTCCTGAGCCAAATCTTCGTCTGATACTTTGCTTAGGTAGAACCGAAGCGGACTCGCAGGCATGAACTGCTGTATGTAAGCAAGGATCTTGCCGTGTTCCATGGTCGCTTCTTTCTCTGTCAGCTCATCCGAGACGGTCGAGGAAGCCAGGCGGTCAATCTCGTAGCGCATCCAACTGGAGAAGGCTTTGAATAGGTCGAGCTCCTCCATCACGGCCAACAGGATCTTGTTTGCAATCAGCATGAGCGAAGACACCATATCCATGGCCTTGGTGATTTGGATGCTGGTGAACCCGATTTCGTCTGTAGAGTCGTGAAAGCGAGCTATGCCTAGAAGACGGCTCAGAATGGTTGCGACTCGTTCGAGTGCGGGGATGAAGTTCTCGTGAACCAGGTTTTGAACACTCTGGAGACCGGAGACGACGGCCTTGTCCCATCGTTTATGTCCCTTGACCAAAAGAGTCAGATAGTGGTACGCAGCTGGAGACATATCGAAGCCGTTGCACTTACACGCTCTGCTAGTTCATCGACCAGCCATTCCTTGAGCTCTGGAATTGTGTGGCCTGTGACAACTGTGTGATACATGGCTTGGCCAACATCCATCTGGCCATACTTTCCTGTTTCTCGCAACGTCTCATTGATACTGTCGAGCCATTTGTGTGGCAGTTCTCGTGTCGACTGCCATTCTTGCACCATGTGAGTCTGTACTTGCTTTACGTATCTCAACAGCTTTTGTAAGGTGGTTGTCTTTGATGCCAAAAGCGACAGGTTCTCGGGCGAGGAGTGGATAAAAGTCAAGTCCATTGGCACAAGATACAGCTCGTTGCTCTCTTTTTCAGTGGACGACTGAAACAGCAACGAATGTGTCGTGAGATCGAGATGAGACGCGTGATGTATCAATTTTAGTGAGGGCGCTGCTTCCAGTGACTCTGGCATTTCGTTGGCAGGTATGGTGTACTGGAACTTGCCAACGACAAAAGAGTCGTAGATGCTTAGATGTATGTTTCCGTCATCGGTGCCAACGAGCATGACATCCACCAGGTCGGCCGCCTCGGGGGAAAACGGGCGGAAAAGAAAGTCCAAGGATGCTCTTGTGGTGAAGATATACATGTCATCTCTGCTCGCTCATCAGTATACAGTTCCGCTTGTCTGGAAATGTCCGACATACCCAAAGCCTCCGGACGCGGGCAGTGGACTGAGCTTGGGCAGCGCAGTCTCGACCTCGAGGAAGGTGAGCTCACGAGGCAGATCCACTTTCTTGTCATTTTCACCAATCTTCAGGCCGTCGAGTGAGAGGGTTTCCCAAGGCGTGCCGGGCTTGGCCGGTTGAGGGCCCTTTCTCCCGGTACGATTTCTGGCCCAGCCGATGCAGGTGATCTTTGCCTTGCCCGCCTGGCATACGGAGATGAGATGGACGGCCTTGCTTCCCTCCAGACCCATCAAGCGAACGACTCCATCGCTCCAGCCCACGGCCAGAAATTCACCTGTGGGCAGAGGGTAAGTATAGAGGACAGTTTACACAGTGTGCGAGACACGTTACCATCAGTCTTCCACCGCAGAGCATCGACCGTCTCCTTGGCTCCTTTCTGGCTGGTCTGAACGACCGTCTGGCCGTTGGAACGCCATATTTCGAGTGTCTTGGGGCCTGCGGCTCGCGCGAAGAGCTCAATGCTGGGATTGCAAGTGAGAAGCCCGCCGTAGGGCTTGGGGTCAAGCCTCGTGTCGCTTAGTTGTTGTAGTACGACTGGCTCAGCCATATTGATGGTTCGCGGTGGCTGTATTGAACCACGAGAGCATCTTTCTCGCAATCGACGTAGGAAAAGACTGTCAAAGGCTCTTGGCTTGTGCTGCTGCGAATGCCGGTGGCCGCCAGCACTGAAGCGTTGGAACTGGAACGCGCCTGACGCGACTTTTTTTAATGGGTTCACCCAGAAAGCACAGTGCATCTAGGAGGGGTCGACACATAGCTACAGTACCACGGCCACATCTAGCACCTTGATGCTTGACCATACTATGAAGCAAATATCATTTCTAATGATTGCATTGCCCACAAGATAACTAATAGCATTATTAGGAAATATTCCAAACATTTGCATCGTGAAATCGTTTGCCATTTTGTATACTCAAGGCGGGCTACAAGTACAGACCGCCGCCAAAGTCAATCCCTCAAGCCTTGAAACCATGAGCTTTTGATTGATCCCCTGCTCTAAGGACTACGCTGAAATATTGCACCTTTCTATTATGCCCAATCTACCACTTTACTCAACCACGTACCCATCTGCCACCGACTTGATATCCTTGGAGAATGTCACTTCCTCGTTCTCTTCTGCCAACGCAACAGACAGGACCTAGACATGTGTTAGCGACTTTGTCGTTTGGAAGGAAAGCACATGCACGCCGGGAACTTACATCAACATCAATGAACGGCGCCGTCTTGGAGAAGCGCACTTGCATGGGGAAGAACTCCTCTTCGCTATCTGCTTGCGCCTCGAACTCAAAGGAGCCATTGGGCTCGTCTGGGGTGACGGTGCCGATGGTCCACTCTAAGCTGTCGCCCGACACCTCGTACTGTGCATCGAAGCTCGAGACCGAGGGCTCGCTGGTAGAGTAGGGGATCGTAACGCTGACATCCCTGAGCTCGTGGCCGCCGGTCAGCTCGTATTCGACAGTGAGACCGTAGTTGCCGTCGGAGCCCTTGTTCACCCAGACGGTGAACTGGATAGGAACGGCAGTGGGGTCGTCGACCTTGGGCGATGCTCTCCAGCGGAGAACGCCGACAGCGTTGTTCACGGGGAATCCACGTGCGGCATTGCTCATCTGGATCACCTTGGAACTGTTGAAAGTCGCCTTGTCGACGTTGGGGTGTGTCCGGAACTGCACTCCATGCGAGGGCGTAGCTGCGAGGGCCAGCTTGATCTTGGTCAAGCTTGGGTCGGAGACGCGAAGAGTCAGGTCACCGCTGACCGAGAGGGAGTTGACGGATCCTTCTTTCGAGAGCTTGGCCGAGATAGACTCGTTGACTGTGATGTGAATAGCATCGCGATCCAGAGTCGTGGATGCACGGGGTGCTGCAGGCTCGGCAGCGGGCGTAGGAGCCGCAACAGGGACCAGAGGAGACTCGTCGACCTCGGTACCCATGTCTCCTCGTACGCGCTCGAACATGTCCGTCGTCTTGGACTTCTTTCCCAGCTGCATACCCTTGCCCTTCATAGTAGTCGTCTTGAGAGCGGTCTTGTTCTTCTCGGCTTCGTAGCTATCGTACGACTCGGTCGGGGTAGGTCGCGACGGGGGAGTGTAAGTTGGGTAGACTGGTGTCCTGGGCACGCCAGCACGGCCGCTTCTCGCCGACTCCTTGCGCTGCATCTCAAGCTGCTTGGCCTTGCGCTTGCGCTCCTCTGTGGCTTCCAATTCCTTGTTCTATAGAGCTGTCAGTAACTTGGGCGTGAGGCGTAGGCATGCAAAACATACTCTTGCGATGATCTCCTGGATGCGCTCCTCGTGGGACTCCATTTCGAGGAAGGTCTTGATCTGGCTGATTGTGAGGTTTTCCCTGTAGCCAAGGGTGACCAGCTCGTCAAAGGCGCTGAGCAACTCGTAGGCATTCTTCAGGATTTCTCTCTCGTCCAGACTCTTGCATGTGCTGGTGACGACTTGGGCAAACAGATGCAGGGAGTCAATGTCCTGCAAGATGTTGGATTGCCGGTTCGTGATGAGGACCATGTAGAGCTCGTCAAGGGGCTGGTAGACAAATCGGACGTTGTCCTGCTCGACGGTGGTGTGCTGGGTACCGCTGTCGGCGAGCTTGGGGAAAGACGCCAGCAGGGCTTCGATTCGCGATCTGGGCATCTCGCGGAACTGCCTCGAGAGGACAGCTTTACCGCCGCGAGAGCAGATGGAGGCGGCGAGAACAACCTAACGAATCCATGTCAGCGGATGGTGCAAGCGATTGCTGTTCAACTTGGACTGACCATTTTGAAGATGAGGTCCTGAGCTGCTTGGGCAAAAGGACGATTGATATCCAGAGGAAAGGTTGGACTGTTCAGGAGGAGTTGTTCACGACCTGCGCAAGTGCAATGGTAGCTTTGGGGGGGATCGAGCCAATTCACCCTAAAGCGATACCGTACAGGTAGCGAGGCCAAATGTCCACAGTGGTGGGATCAAACGTGGCTGCTCGTCAAGTCATTGTGGCACTAACAATTTGCTATACTCACACCGTTGACATCAGCCACAGGTGACATACCTAGGACACCCGGCGGCGCTCATAGTGGGGTTCTCCAGCCCAAGGTACAGGCTCATCTCTCACTGGCAGCTGCTCAGGGGAACAAGAACTCTGCTACAGGGAGCTTGAACAGGCCCGAAATTTATCCACCGCGGCACTGATACGCCCCCAAAAGGGTTGCTTCAGCACCAGGAAAACGCCGTCTACAGTCGAGTTGTACCTACGGTACCTGGTCTAATTAACCACTTGTGATTGTACCGCGTTCTGGAAGGGTGGCCGCGTCTCCAAAAGTGTGAGCGCATTGTGTACCTTCCGCCCCAATCTGAGCTTCCACCATTAAACCCACCTTGCAACTTCTTATTCCTTTCAGACCGTCTTCGTCCTTCATCACTGAGACCTAGTTTCGAAAGCTGCGCCCTTTCTTTGTTCGGTCCTGTACAGCTTCCAGGCATCTATCTTGCCACCTTCGACGGCCCAACTTCCTCGCCGAAGAGAACGACTTTTTCACCGAGCAGCTCTTTTCTTTCTGCGCGCCCAACGAGAATCCTCGATAGATTACCAACGTGAGACAGGAAGTGCACCTCTCCGTTCAGCACCAAGCTCTTCACGAATAGAACGGCGCGCGAGGCACCAACCTGAACCGTGTCAGGTTCATCATCCCAACAACGAGCCCTACTCATAATTCTACCTCGCCACCCATGTGCCGTACCTGGAGGAATACACTACATAGACACAAGTTCAGTCCAGAGAAGGCATAGTAACGCCACGTATCGACCCATCCATCTTTATTCCCTTCGGCAGCAACGGATCACTGTTGCAATATTTCCGCGCGACGTCCTCCGGACCCGTTCCCGCACGACCTCAAAAGTCGTGCTTGACCACAGAAATTATTGGATCGGCTGTCCAGTATCTAGCAATCTCTTTCCTGGTCTTCTTCCAGACCTGCCAAGCACTCTAGAACCCTGGTATTTGGCCTGTACTGGCCAACTTCGCACAAAATGGCGAGCGAAGAAATGGAGATCAGCACGGATCTAGGCTTCCATGGCCTTGCTGAAGACATTGACATTGATCTTGAGTTTGCCGCACAACCAGACGAGGATCTCGAGCTCGGCGACTTCAATCAGGATGAGGATTTCCAGCACTTCAACTCGGACAATCGGGATGAGATGATGGCGGAAAATGACGATGCCTCCTATGGCATGATTGACGCCGACGACATGAGCTATAATGAAACTGCGGCGGCTACCAATAACTTTGAGATACCCATCGGCGATGCTGATGTCTACTCTTGGCAAGATGCAGATATCAGTGGTGCTCAGGAGGACGAGATATTTGCCGATGCGACTGGCGACGATGATGGCCTGGAGTTTGAAACACGCGTGGAAATGGTCGGCACTACAGTGGACGACAGTAAACTGACGGCTCAAGCCCAGGATTCGACACTCGATGCTGTATCCCAGGATGCGACACAGAACGTCGAAACTCTTGTTGATGGCACCGAAGTAGACAACAATGATGAGGCCGCTGCCGCCATGGACGCCGATGCCGACGGTATTGCGGAGCACGACTTTGAGGATAGCGACGAAGCTACTACCCAAGACCAAGCCGCGGCAGAGTCTGCCACAGCGCTTGCAGCAGAGGACCATGCGACCACATTGCAATCTGCTCCAGTCACGGATTCGAACGACGAATCTGCAGTCAAGGATTCCGTTGACGCTGAAGACAACGCGGCACGCGAACCAGAGTCAGAACCACAAGCAGCGGATGGCGATGGCAACTATGACGATAATCCCCAAGAAGTTGAAGATGAGATCAGCTACGAACAAGAAGAAGCAGACCAAGATCTCCACGAAGAGGCTGTCGATTCTGTCACGAATCTTGATCACGGGTCGAAAGACCGCAGCCAGGAACAGTCATCGCCCCAAGCGGCGGTTGGTGAAGAAGTTCCTGCCGGCGACAATGATGTTTTTCCTGCTGATAGTGATATCCAAGGAGTTGTCGCCGAGCCAGCCTCCGAGGATCAAGAGGATCAAGAGCCTGGAGATCAAGAGCCTGAGCCAGCGAAGTCACATGACTCCTCCACGCAGGAAACAGCGAATTCTCCAATACACTCAGAGCGTGGTGATGTGGACAGAGCCGCAGCTGCCTCTGAGAAAGGACCCCAAGATATGAAGCAGATTGCTAGTCGTCATACCATGGTCGTTCATTATGGCGAGACTGACTACCGACTCTTTGCCAATGAGGCCGACGATGACCCGAGTGAGTATTTTTTCAAGGACTTGTCAGCCTTGGAGTTGTCATTGGGCGAATTCCTGTCAGAGATTCGCGATGTCATCTCTGAAGAGGTATCTCCTCTCGATGAGCTTGTTTTGCATGTTGATGGCCTTGGGCTCGAATTTGGCGAGGTTAGTACTCCCTTCTCATTGTTGTGAAACCAATTGCTAACAAACTCAACAGACCATGGCTAGCCAAATCCTCGACACGTACACTTTTGGTCACGTCCTGTCACTTTACGATAAGCTTGTGCAGAATGACGCGACCGAAGAGACACTAGACGCACCTGAACTCTACATGTATCTTATGGTGAAGCCAAACTGCTTGCAGCGTCTCATGGCACTACAAGTACAGGCAGATTCCGGCCGGAGTTTGACCGATGTGGCAGTATATCGAGAGGCATCTCCTGAGCAAGACGCGGATCACATTTCTGGGGACACTGATGATCATGTCTTGTCTCCTGACTTTACCGACGAGCTCTACGACCATGATGAGCAGTCTGGAGATGATTCATTTGACCATGAACACACGGAAGCAGAAGAGACTCAGCAAGAGGAAACGCACGAAGCCGATCTCGAAGAGCTTGGAGAAAATGAAGTACCAGAACAGCTCGAGGAGGACGGTCCAGAGGAGACAGAAGAGCTCCCAATAGGCAATGACACCGATGACGTGGTTGACTATGACAATCTGGATTTGTCGCCATCTCAGCAGGGTAACGCCCCCTTTTTTCCCGACTCCTTCATGCCCCCGTACTGTGTCGGCGAAGACAATTGTCAATGCGATACATGTTGGCTCCAGCGAGTCGATGACATATCCACCCGTTCTAGCCCGCCTTACTACGAAAAACAGTCCATGCCTCTCGTGCGTTTGGATGGCATTTCGGGCGATAGCGATGGACCTCAAGGTGTATCCGACGATGATGGCCACTGCCAAATCGAAAGACAGCCCCTACAATTAGTATCAGAGGCTAACAACGTTCGCTATCAAGATGTCCGAAACGAGACTACTAATCAATCCCTCCCTGACTCGGCCGAAGCAAACTTGAACACAGAAGCAGATGCCATCATCGAAGGTGTCCTTGATACCGATCTGGTGGTGGAAGAGAGTCGAGCACCCCCTTCTGAAAGCACTAGTGCCACCGCCACGCTAGACGGAAACCCGAACGATGAGCCGAACGATGAGATTGATTACGACGAAAACGACTTGGATGACGGCAGAGGGGATGCTGAAGCTGAAGGCGACGATGAAGTCGAAGCCGAAGTCGAAGCCGAAGAGGAAGCCGATCAGCCGTCACCACTCTCCCCAGCAAAATTGCTGGCTCCATTGGATGAAGAAATCACGTGGGAATCCGAGAATGAAGAAGCAAGAAACGAGCAATCCATCACTTCCAACCCGTCTGAACAAGTGTCCACGACTCCCGGAAAGCGAGCACGTTCCGGATCCGACGCGGCCGCCGTCACGGATGATCGGAAAGGTAAGAAAACGATGACACCAATCGTGGAGATTACTTGCTAACATGCCTCCAGATGTCAAGCGTCAACGATCTTGATCACTGTGATAATTTATCGGAGCTTTGCGCCGTCCACCAACACTACGTCTTGATATGTGCTGGCGACCTTTCCGGTTCCTTCCAGCACATTTCCAGGATTCGCTAACTTCGAGACTTTGGAGCCCTAGAGTCCCGACATGAACCAAGCTCCAACGACCTTCTAGTTTTCGGCCGACTTACTAACTTACAGGACAGAGGTGAAAGAAGCAGATCTGTCCCGTCAGGTTTGCTGGTAAGTTCGTGTTACATTATCCCTTGATTACAGCATTGATTTCTGCCATGATTGCACGGCTTCGCCCGCCACGATCGGGCTTGATTGCTTTCCCAGTTTCGATACCCTCATCCTGGTCCCCACCATCGAGATACATACTGTCGAGAGATGCCTGAGGTCAGCAAGTGTTTGCAAAAGGAAAGGAAAAGTTGTTTGGCATTGATGAGGCGTTCTGGCGTACATACACAAAGGACTGTATATTATTCGATCTTGGCCAGGGACAGCTCTCTTCGGGGATAGCTGGGCCAAGAGGAGATTCGGAAACTGTTCAGGGGTAAGCAGACGCCTGAAGCATACGATAGCCCGGGGCATATTGTCCGACAGAGACATTGTACTCAAGATAGTCTAGTATTTGTGTAGATTCTCAAGATCAAATACTTCGGTATTTGAGAGTGAGATACCTAGCAAGTACTCGTTAATACAAACCATGCGTTGTGTTATCCTTCCGTGTTCCCACGCTGATGCTATGTGTCTTCTCTCCGGACCCGTGGACATGGGCTCTGAGCGCAGCGGTAAACAGGTAGCAACCTGGTGTGGTTCACTTTTTCCTGTGGGAGGCGAACCAAGGTATTCGAGAGTGCAAGATATTTTTGGCATTGCGTACGCTCGCCTACCTCTCTCGTGGGAGAACAGCAAGCCGTGTCCAAGTACAAATGTTACGATCTATCTGCCACTCCATTCCGATACCGCGTATTCCAGCCAGGCTTCCAGGCCTTTGGCTGCTGTCTTTCTTTCTTTCTTTCTTTCTTTTCTTCAGCCCAGTGTTGTACACTAAATAGCTTTTGAGCATGTCTAGAATCACACCATGCTATGCTATAGATTCGACGAGAAAGGGGGGGTAAACTGAAGCTGACCCCTTTCATGTCAGATCCTTTGTAACTCCGAAAACGCCGTATGCGATGAGAAGATGATTCGAATATCCCCCTTGTCCCTTCAAAATTTCCCAACTGTTTACTCCTGCCAAATAAACCGCATCAAGCCGTTCTCGTATAATCGTTTGGTAGTTTTTCTCCCAGATTCGGGCAGGGTTCGTGGACCCTCAACTTCCGTGAAAGGTAATCGTTCAGAGTGTAAAATGTACATTGTGCGGTTCGCAGGTCGTGGTATGGTGTGCGTGCGACTCGAGGTCGCTCTCCCAAGCGAGGATTGCAGATTCGACTATCGCTGGCCAGATTTGGGCTGCATTTCGATCGAGTTGCTGCGAGACTTCTTCTTGGTGTAGCCATTGCCGTTTGTCCTGGCAGCTTCGTCCTCGCTGTCGTCGGCGAGATCGGCGAGGCCAAAACCGGTCTCCTCGTCATACCCGCGCATCAAGCCTTCCCTGTCGCCGTGGCTGCCGACGCTGTAGCGCGGGTCCATACTGCGGCGGGCAGACATGCTCAGCCGTGTCTGCACGCTCGAGACCATGTCGGTTCCTCCAACGTCACCGCCGCGGCGACCAAGCATCTTATCGCCGTTGGGATCGGCGCGTGACAGGTTGAGGAGGTAGACACCTGTGAATGTGACCAAGAATCCGCAGATGAGAGAGAGCGTGTTGACGGGGTCGTTCGTGTTGAATCCGGAAAAGAGAATAAAAGAGGCGCAAAGTGTGGCCGTCGTGAAAGTGACATAGTAAAGAGGGTTGACGCTAAAGAATATGGATTAGATTCTGTATACAAACCAAACGATGGGAAAGCTGTCGGTAGTAATAAGCAGAAGGGACATACATTTGCGTGGAAAACGTCGCCAGGGCCTTGTTGAAGTAGTTCATCTGCACAAGGATGCAGACACCCGTGAGAATCATGAAGACGTATGTCGAGGCATGCTTGAACTGGTTGTTGCCTCCAAAGGTGAGCTTGACTGCGATACCAAACGCCTTGACGGACATGACAGAGACAGATCCAACAGTCGAGCAGATGGAGAGGTAGATCAGTGGGTTCTTCTTTCCGTGGATCGGAGCAATCCTGTAGATCATAACTGTCGCAAACACAACGACAACAAGACAGTAGAGCAGATAGCCTGTCATCATCAGTCAGTCAGTCTAATCGCACTGTTGAAACCACGTGCCCGGCACCGTGCAGACTTACCAGGCGAGAGTGCGTATTCCATAATCTGTTCAATCGTTTCAATCTCCACATCCGGCGGCGCATGCAGAACAATGATGATGGCGCCGATGAGACAGATCGCACAGCCCAGCTTGCCCAGCGTTCCCAATTCCTCTTTCAGGAAATATGATCCCAGCACAGCTCCAATCAGGACACTGAGAGCTCCCAGAGGAGTGACGAGAATCGCGGGGGCAAAGGCATATGCTGCAAAATTGCAGACTTCTCCGAGGACCACTGGAGGGACGAGTCAGTTATGTGCTCTGCCCAAGACGCATGTCTGTCGCGGATCTTACAGCTGAGGATTCCAGCCCACCATGTAGGGTTGCGCAGATATACGAAGCCGTCGCCCTCGAATCCGTGTCGCTCTTCTACTTGCATCAATCCCTAAGTGACCATGTCAGTATGCGTGTCGAGGTACGAGAGGCCGGGCGTGTCCTAGAGAGTAGGGCTGAGAGCCCGGGTTGGGGTTCCCGTACCTTTTTCGTTATCACGAAACTCGTGCCTATGAAACAACATGGTCAGCTATGAGCTCAGAGGCAGCGCAAGTTGCTCTTGGTGGTGTTGCAGATTGGAGAAACTTACCAATAGCCAGACTGGATGACATGGCCAAAGCCAGTCCAATGTATCTGTAAAGATTGCCATGTCAGTCTCTTCTCTCTTCCTTTGCGTACAGTACAGAACAAGGTGCGGTGCGCAGAATTGCTTGGGATCGCTCGTACTTTTCGTCGACAGTCATGTTGTCCTAGACGATGCGCCCGACAGCGACAAGAGCTGTAGAAATCGAGATATGCCTTTCGGGTTGCGCAATGACTTGCTGTCAAGATGATGAGACGGCTCTTCGCGCCTGGCGAGGGCAGCACAGCGCTTTTGCAGCTGATGATACGGGGCGGCTGTCCACGATGGAGGGGTTGGGCGGTGGTGCTTCGGTTGCGTTTCTTTGTGGCCGGCTCCAACACACACTGCGTCTCTTTGTGGTATGGCAAGTCGCTATTGCCGGGCCCTGCGAAGGAAAGAGATGGCGATACGGTAGATCGGGAGGTTGCGCGCGCTGAAAGAGCGAGTGATCTGTATCCGAGGAATGCGATAGCGATGGTTGTGTGTCGGCAGGGTGAGTGTCGACCGAAATGGAAGAGGTGTAGAGTCGAGTCGAGTCGAGTCGGATGTGGTGCAGGGTCGCAACAATGAAAGCGTCGCGGGCGGAAGGTTGTAGTGCGGGAGGTCAAGTGGTCCTTGGAGAAAGGCCGAAGTGGTTGTTGTTACGAGAGATGATGTTATCGGCAGATCGAGTGGGCTCCCGCGGCCATGGGACACCTCTAGTACAAACAACACAATCACACACACACACACTGTCTCTCTCTGTCTCTTTCTGTCTGGTGGGCGACGATGAAGAATGATCGTGAGTTTTGGACAACAAGTAGACGAATAGGTAGGTAGTAGGTTGGGTCTGATAGGTAGGCAGGTAGCCAGGTCTGGGTAGACTGGGTAGGTAAAATGTGTCCTTGCGCAGGTCAGGAAACCAAGCCGTGTTTCGTGGACGGATAACACAATCCAAAGCCAAGGATGGGCTCTCTTTTTTTTTTCTCTTGCCCTCTTTCAGTTTTTGGCTTTCGGCTTTGACTTTTGGGGCCTGTCTTTCTTGTCTTTTTTTTTTCGGGGCGGCCTTGGCTGGGGGAATTTCCTTACTCGTTGCTGCTATAAAGTAGACGAACAGACGATCAAAAGAGGTGGCCGGTACCTAGAAGCTGCAGAAGAGAGGCGCCTGTAACGGGTATTGGCGTGACTTGGTTTGACGGGCCTCCGGGGTTTCTGGTGGGCTGCGTCGCTTCGATTTGCTTTTTAGCGTCAAGGTTAGCAGCCGTCACCCAAGAGGTCGCCCGGTATTGAACTGGAGGTAAAGGTGGGATGGGATACCTTAGGTACCTGGGGCGAGTGAAGGAGGGTAGGTAGGTACCTGTAACCTGCTAGCCTAGCGCCATTGTCCAACCCCTGGCTCCAGCGGCTAAGCAGATTTGCGATGGGGTGATGAACGCTCCAGACCACATCTGCACGATACTCGTTGCCAAGAAAAGATTAAAGCGTCCTCTTTTTTTTTTTTGTCTGTTTCCTCGAGGCCGAGGGAGAGCAGCCAGGGAGCGAAAGGAATGTCAACGAGTGCGAGTCGAGTAGAAGAAAGGGAATCATTTCAACAAGTACCCAGGGCAGGTACATGCAGATGATGGGTGCCTGCAGGTACGGCAGTAGCTGGACACTGAACTGTTTTTTACGTATGCGCCGTTTCGATCTGCCAATATCTGCCAATCCTGCGTTCCTCAACGTCACAAACTTCAGAAACTGCGTCGGAGATATCCAGTGGATGCTACGGTAGTACTACCGTGGTCGACAAGGCTCGTACGGTACAGGTAGGCAAGGCAAGCAAGGTCTCTCTCTGTCCGTATGTGTTTGCGACCTGCTATGTACCGCTCTGCCGCTCTTGTGATCCATTCCATTTCCCAATCTTCCCTGTGCTTTTCCTCCAGTTCATTTACATAGCACCAGGCGGCCACTGATAGCATGTATCAACCCTCCGTGCACAATCTGCAATCTGCACTCTGCACCCCTGCGACGGCGAACAGGAGAGCATGGGCCAGATTGAACCTCCCGAGCCACGAGCCAGGCCAAATCTGAAGCCTGACATGAGGGAGCTTGGGGTTCTTCAGGGCCAGGGGGGAGCCCGGAGGGGGGCCCTGACTCCAGAAACCCAGAGCAAATGGGAAACAGATGTCCTCGAACCTGAACTGATAGAAATGGGCCAATCTTGGAACGTGTGCAGGTCTCGTTCCTAGATATGAAATATTACATACATATTACGGAGCACATAAAAGAGGAGTGAAAGGGCAGACGAACCCACTCAAGCTTGCCAACCTGGGCTGATGAGATCAATTGTCCTGTCATTGGGCTGTAAGAGTACCATTGGTATGGTTGTATCTTCTTCTTCTACACATGCATCTACTACCAATCCTCCTGTCTATACCATAATTATTGACGGATCAACCTTGGATAAAAAGTACCTACTTACACTATTGATGAGTGTCTTACCAGGTGTTTTCTGAAACTTCTGTCGCCTAGTCAGGGAAATAAACGGGGACAGTTTTAGTCTTTACCCGTCTCGACCCTGTGCTTTGCCTTGTGTGTGTTCTTGCACTGCCTCCTCGGTTCAACCGAAACGGTTCAAACTGCCCGGCGGGTGGGTGTGACTGTCCCTGTTACGTGCGCCGGGGGTAACGTCTAGTCGCTTGTGACCGGAGTGTAAACCTCTGCGCTACCGAATCTTATGCGCGCCCGCGGGCTTCTCTTGCCTCTGATGGGAAAAATACGAGGACGGATATCATGATGGAATATGTCCCTTCGTTTGTCCTCTATCATCTCTCCTCCTTCAGTCATCGTGTTCACCCGCTTCTTGCGTGTATCATGATCCATCCCAGCCACCCTCGCTCACGACTCTCAACAACACATGTAATATCTTAGCCCTATCGCTAAAGATGAAAATCCACCACCCGGCAGTGCAAGCCTTGATTCGTATTGGCGACCCATTTCAGCTGACGTGTAGCCCAAGATTTTGGGAATAGCCTGGCTATTTCAGATTTGACCATGACGACGATGTGGGCTGTCGGCGGCTGGGGACGACAAGCGGCCATAGCTCTTCTCCGAAAAGGGACCCAGATATCCCCCAGATTGGATCAGCCCATTCGACATGCTATTGTCGTCAAAAAAAGACAGGCAAGCCGTCGTCTGTCTGTGTGTATGTATGATTGATCATTTATGGGACTCGGAATACGAAACCGACCTTCTTATACGATTCGTGGCAGCCAAACTACATGCATCTGGTTTACCACCGGATCAACCCAAAGCTGTGGGCCTGTCCAGTATTCTGTACAGAGTATACTCATCCCGGGGATCTCTACCTGGCCGCCATCTTGTACGCGTCTATTGGCTATAAATATCCAGCTCTCTGTCCGTCTTATACTCGGCCAAGCTTTTTGGCACAAGCCTTGTGTGCAATCTAGGTAAACTAACTGTGAGGAAATACCCGAGTTCGTGGACCGAGAGGAAGCCCCGGGACCGACGATGCTCGTTCAGGCGCCTTGCACGGAAACATAGGAAAAGGTGCCAAGATTCATATAGTCAAGCGCCTCTCCGGGAAGAACTATCGAGTATCATAAAGGCATATCGGTTTGGGTCGACTCACAACCCGGTTCTATGGCTGACTATTATACAGAAACTACGCCCTTTCTGCCACAATCGGCCAAGTTTCAGCAAATGTATTTGAACCTACAAGGCAATAAATATTTCGTGGCGCTACCGAGTCATAGGAGGCGTTCCTTGGAAAGCCTTCGTTCGTGGCCGGCCCAGCAACTTCGCTGGTCGTGTCCGACTTGATCACAAGCCTTGTGGTTGGTCGGCCCACCAAATTTTTTCCTGAGCAACGGCAGATCCACCTACACCTCAAGAGTCATAATAACGCACAAATTTTCAACAACAGATCACAAGCACCATGGCGCAGCGGAAGCGCGCCGGGCTCATAACCCGGAGGACCTCGGATCGAAACCGAGTGGTGCTATCTTTTTGTGTTTTTTTGTGACTTCTCAACACTTCCTGCCGGTAATGTCTGTTACTGGCAAGTCCCTTCTTTTGCTCCATTGTCCTGTATCTCCTTTCCTTTTTGACACTCTGCATTTCTATTTCCTGGCTTCTTTTTTTTTTTTTCCGGTTGTAGTATTTTCTTGGAGGGCATTCATGAGGTACGACCTGTTCGTGAACAGCTCGCTGCTGGTGAGTATGGTGCTAGAAGCTGTCAGATTGTGAATCGGAGGCTCATTGTTGACGGAATCCATGATACACCGCCCAAGAGTCTACTTCAGGTTTATCTCGGAATCAAGGATATACCGCCTGTGGCAGACAATAGAGAGTGGGCATTGGTGAGTGGTCCAAGTTGATGATTTGCCACAAGCACCTCTTGGTGCTCATAAATCACTGCATAGTGAAAGCGTCTTCGGGTGAAGTCAGGAGATGACAAACAGCGTAACAAGTGCAACTCGTTCCATGGAGTTCCTTCGATTGAAGAATGGAACTTAAGAAAACCATTCACCACGATGTCAGCATCAGCGAGAAAATTAAACATCGTCCCGCGTATAGCAATGTGAGTTTGTCTCACTCAAAAATCTTCTCCAAAGTGACCATGCTTGAAACCAAGCCTTGTTCATGCCAGGGCATCAACAAAGATGCCATTCCGAATATTGAAATGTTTGAAACCTGAAGATCATGCCGAAACAAAAACATTTGGATAAGGAGCTGAATACTATTTTATTGCTAATATCTTGGAGTTGCGATTGATAGCTGCAGTCTATGAACAGTATAATACATGAAAACATAGTTGTAGAGACAAACACTTTCTACAAACCCTGCTCCGCCGTCAATCAGGATTTCTACATGCCAATCGTATGCTTCTCTACGGAATATCAAAGGTCTTTGTAAGCCTCAGCCGAAAACAAATTCTTCACAACTTAGGTCTTGCAGTCTATCATTTTGTTCAAGACTCCGTGACTGTTAGACCGGGCTCCATAACCAAAAAAGAACGAATTGATGGCCGTTGTAGAGTCCTTGCGGCCTCGTAATAATTACTCGATATTATCGTCCTGCCTCATATTGTCGAGACAAGTTCTGACTTCCTAGGTACGCTATTGCGACGTCACACCATACTATGGGGGCAATTGCTTCATGGCATACCATGAACTCTCTACGAGACGGTTAGCTGAACAATAGCCACATGTCAAGAATCACAAGGAGTCTACGGAACATTATTTGAGCTGGAGCGAATCCGTTGGCAAGATAGCAGCATCCCGTTTCAGTCAAAAGAGATGGTTGGAATGTTATTTCATTCATTCTGCCTGCCCGGCTGGGTCTCATCATGGTCATCCTAGGTACGTAATCGAGTTGTTCACTCGGGCAATGGGGGAATCTTTTGTAAGTGTTTTTTTTTGGTGAAACATGTGTATTCACAGTAACTGCCAAATTTTGCCGTTCCTTAGCAGTGCAAAGATAAACGCCTGGTCGTACCATCCTCACATGCTGTCATTATGCCATTTTCCATTTGTTTGAACCGAGGGAACCCAACACCGATTGCCTCAGATTTATTGCTCAGCAGCGGGGGCGGCCTCCTCCTCGGCACCCTCACCCTCCTCAGCAGCGCGCTGGGCCTCAGCCTGGGCCTGCATCTGGGCGGCCTTAGCACCGTAGTCCTGGGACATGGGCTGGATGACGCTCTGCTCCTCCTTGGGCTCGATGATGGTGACGGCGTCAGGGAGAGACTTCTGGGGACCGGCCTTGCCCTCGGGGTCGGAGCCGCGCATGATCTTGACCTTGATACCAAGGACACCCTGGCGGAGGAGGACGTGGCGGGTGGCGTGGTCGATGAAGTCGCGGGCGGGCTGACCGGAGTGGATCATGAAGCCGTCGGTGAACTTCATGGACTTGGCACGGGCAGCACGGAGCTTTCCGGAGACGACGACCTCGCAACCCTTGGCGCCGGACTCCATGATGAAGCGGAGGACACCATAGCAGGCACGACGGACGGCGAGACCGTTGAGGAGCTTGTAGCGGAGGGACTCGCACTGAGCGACGGCGGACAGACCACGGTTCTGGACCTTGGCGGCGTAGAGGGAAACGCTGTTCTCGGGGAACTTGAAGCGCTTCTGGATGAGCGAGGTGAGCTCGCGGATGCGGCGACCCTGCTCACCGAGAACCTCCTGGGTGTGGGTGGCGCGGATGATGATGTCGGTGACGGTGGGGGTGACGCGGACCTCGACGCCAGAGTAACCCTCCTCAGCGAGCTCGCGCTGGAAGAACTCGTTCAGCTCGGCGTAGAAAACACCGTCAGCGACGAACTTTCTGCGCTTGGAGCTAGAGGAGAGAGACAAGTCAGTACATGATTGCTGCAATTACTGCCGAGTATTGTGTGTCTTCGGTAGTAGGTCGTGATGGAGAAGAGGCTGTCCGCGAATGATTTCCACTGCCAACAAAAGTCCATCCCAAAATCATCGCGCGGCATCCGGGTTGATTCCTGCCTCTTTCTCCATCACCTCAGGACATAAGAAAATGTTCTTTCAACATACATCTGAGTGCCCGGGACAGCCATTTTGACGGTATTGGATTGATTGACTGGCGAAAAGTCGATCAAGTGGTCTCGGGTGCGTTGGGTGTTGGTTGTCGTGAACGGCCGGGGATGAGGGTCGCAGAGATCACGAAAAGTATTGTGGTGGAGTACAGCGATTGGACCAGGCCGGGATTTTTTTTTCATCAAATTCTAGGGTTTGTGTGAAGAGTCTGGGCGGTAGCTAACCAAGAGTGTGGGGTTAGGTACTGTCTTAGTGCAAATACTCCCAGTTGTCAATATCTCCCACATGCACTTATTGAGCACGTACTCGGCGGTTGTTCTTATCGATACCTAGCACTGACAGTTCCAGCCGCCAAGCACCCCCCTTCTGAAGTACCTCCATTCACTACCTTAAGCAATTTGGTACATGGCAGCAAGTATTGTGCAGCTCGGCTTGTCGCAAAATGCCCATTGCCTGGAGCCATGGGCGATTTGTTCAATGTCCGTAGCACCTTAGCGCATGTGACGTCGCGGGTCTGCCAGAACTTAGAACGTCCGAAGAAACTGCCCCGCGCCTGGCTGCTCACTAAGTAGCAAAAGGGACTGATTAGCTCGCATTCTAGGAGGTGACGATGACCAGACGAGGCGTGTGATTAATGTTTGGTCAAAGAATTCTGGCTTGGTATTGACTGTCGTTAGCATGTGTGGTTTCGAGCTCGACGGACAACGTGACGCTGAGCACTTCTACTGCAATTCCTGAGCAGCGTTAACTGGAATCACCCGATCAGCAAACCCGCTCCACGACACGCGGCTTGCGTCGATTTGTTACTACCAAGACAGTCAAGTCCAGTCAGTCCATATCTTATCGTGACACAGCTGCCCCTCGACCACCACTTTACTTTGCCCGCCCATGCGCCGAGGCCCAACTACACACGTCTCTTCCTGCGCTTGAACTGCCTTTGAGGCAGATACACCATCAAGATGCAGGTCAAAAAGGTCAGTACGAAAGAAACGCCATGGATGCTGCCGCTTGATCCACCACTGCTGCCGAACCGATCCGGCTAACCCGTCCGCGCAGATACACGATGTTGAGGCCATCCGTGGAGGCGAGATGCACAAGGGCGATCTGCATTTGGCAGAACACCATGTTGTCTTTGTCATGCCCAGCAACGCCCCGGCCGATGCCAAATCTCCACCGAGCGCTCCGAAGACTCGCGAGCTCTACATTGCGTATCCCGTAATCAACTACTGCAACTTCAGACCCTCACCGCCGGCTTCGGGCAGACCATCCACGATACGCATACGGTGTCGCGACTTCATGTTCATCAGCTTCCACTTCAAGGACGATGTAGGCGCCCGCGAAGCCTTCGAGTGTATGCGCAACAGGACAACTCGGCTGGGAAAACTAGAAAAGCTGTATGCTTTCAGCTATCAACCGCTCAAGCAGGAGAAGCCCTTCAACGGCTGGGAAATTTACGACCCCAAGACAGAATACAGAAGGCAAGGCATCAGCAGCAAATCCCAAGACCGAGGCTGGAGGATATCAAATATCAACAAAGACTATTCCTTCTCTCCCACGTATCCGGGTTTACTGGTCGTGCCCTCGCAGATCTCCGATAACGTCCTCAAGCATGCTGGTCCATATCGTTCGCGACACCGGATACCGGTGCTGACGTACCTCCACTCCTTGAACAACTGCTCCATCACGAGGAGTTCGCAGCCATGTGTTGGCCTCAGAGGCAACCGCAGCCCGCAGGATGAAAAGATCGTGAGCGCAAGCTTTTCTGCTTCGGCCACTGTCGAGTTCAATGGACTAGACGTGCCTGGTGTCGAGACAGCTGAGCCGAGCCCATCTTCGAGCCAAGCTGATATTCGAGATCCCAACATGGACTCGGAGACCTTGGCCGCAGCACAGCTTGAAGACGAACTGCTGGCGGCCGGAGACCCGAACTACGACCCAAAGACTGGCAAGCGACTGATATTCGGGGCACAGCAAAGCAATCTGATTGTCGACGCGCGACCGACCATCAACGCTCTTGCCATGCAGGCCATGGGCAAGGGATCCGAGAACATGGACCACTACAACTTTGCGAAGAAAGCCTACCTCAATATTGACAACATTCACGTAATGCGCGAGTCTCTCAACACCGTCATAGAAGCCATCAAAGATGGCGATATCAGCCGACTGCCGCCGAACCGAGACCTTCTCCAGAAGAGTGCCTGGCTCAAACACATCACAGGTGTATTGGACGGCTCAGCGCTGATTGCCCGGCAAGTCGGCATACGGCACTCTCACGTTCTCATCCACTGCTCGGATGGCTGGGACCGAACGAGCCAGCTGTCAGCCCTTTCGCAGCTCATGCTTGATCCGTTCTACCGTACCATCGAAGGCTTCATAATACTCATCGAGAAGGACTGGTTGTCCTTTGGACACATGTTTCATCAGCGCTCCGGCCCCCTAGGCCACGAGAAATGGTTCACAGTTGAGCGCGACACTGCCGCAGGAGGGACCCTTCAGCCCGGCGAGTCCGACGGACGGGCAGGCGAGGCGCTCGAAAAGGCCTTTGCCAGCGCTACTCGATTCTTCAACAAGAAAAGCACCCAGAAGGACGAAGGCGCCGAATCTGACGAATCGCCGACGGACGAGACCTCGCAGGGCAAAAAGGGCGAGGGCGAGGCGACCCGTCCTAACGAGATCTCACCCGTCTTCCATCAGTTCTTGGATGCAACATATCAAATCTACCGCCAGCACCCGACCCGATTTGAATTCAACGAACGCTTTCTTCGTCGACTGCTCTACCACCTTTACTCGGCGCAGTACGGCACATTCCTTTGGAATTCCGAGAAGACGCGCAAGGATGACAAGGCTGCTGAACGCACTCGTAGCGTCTGGGATTACTTCCTGTCCCGCAAACAAGAGTTCTCGAACCCTGAATATGACCCTACAGTGGACGACCGCCAGTCTGGCCGCGAACGTCTCATATTCCCCCGGCTGAGCGAGATCCGGTGGTGGGCGTCTTGTTTTGGCCGCACAGATGCGGAGATGAATGACTATCTCGAGGCGGCTGCAGCTCGTGGAGAGCGTGTCACAAACTATAGCAATAATGTAACGGCGAGCTCGGCACCGGGCAGCAGGAGCAGAAGCCCCGCCCCGGAACAGGCACCGACGACTCCAGGGCTCAAGACGTCGACGACCGTGCTGACCAGCGTCGAGACGGCGCATGAAGCGTTGACACCGGAATACAGAGCGCGCGAAGGCCACGCAAGTCTTCAGAAGAGTGCTAGTGCCGACTCGCCAGGAGCGTTTGCGTCCAACCTTGCAAAACTTAGAGACGGCGTTGCCGGCTTGGATATAGGCATGGGCGGCTTGTTTGGTGGGCAAGCGGATGCCAAGAGTGCACAGTCGACACAGCCGAGTACGGCCACGGAGAATCCCCGCGCTGTTACATCGAATACTGGTGAAAGAAAGAGACTTGAGCGCGAGCTCTCCGACATGCCCATGCCAACACCGCCGCTCGGAGACAACAGAGAAAATGGACTGGAGATGAAATAGTATTACCCATTTGCCAGCTTGCACTTGCTGTTGCAACGGATTTGGAAACCAGCTAGGTCAACATGTGATTGAGGGAGTCATCGAAGCGATTGCATTACACGCATCTGAAGTCTGGAAGCGTTGGTTTCTTCAGGTCGAATCGACATCAATTGTACAATACCATGGCCGAATACGAAGAACCAGCAGTATCGCAAGCATACATATATCATCGCGGGGGAATGCTTTCCGCCCCACGTCCAGACATTTGAGCATCAAGTAGATAGCGATAATTCATGATAACGAATATGGAACAGGTTGCTTCTTACTACGCGCTTCATAACACGTGATGTATGTCCTACGACTGAGCCCGGCGCCTAGGCTTTGTGTCTACGAAGTACTGCATTGGAAAATTGTTGCATTCCTTCACTTTACTACTTCTTGAACACGGCAGCGCCCAACCGCTCAATCTCTCTCCCGTCCGCCGTATTCTTGCCGGCGGCTTCCAGAAGACGGAGCCATGCCTCGGCATCTCTCGTCTTGACCGCCTCTTCGGCGGCCTTGACGCGCATCCCACACTTTTCGTACATGTTGACCGATGCGCCGGGTTCGAGATTCTGGCATTTGGGAATGAAGACTGCGGCGAGGCGGGGATTGCCCGCTTGGAGGATGGTGTTGAAGAATGGCTTTGCATATGGTTAGTGCTGTGTCTATATCTCAGGACAGCGGGAGGGAACTCACCTCCCAGCCGATGGGGCTCTTTCTCGTCTTTGAAATCTCCTCGATCTCGTTCCAGTCGCGCTTGGCGACCAACGCTCGAAGTCTGCAATTTCCATACCGGTCAGCTCAGTATGGCGAGTTGATTATCATTATTTGACTTACCTGATCCACCAAACAACCTTTTCGGGCACCTTGAACTCGCTCTGGATCTTCTTGGCCTTGTTGTGATAGCCCAACCTGATCAGCTTGAAGAGCGTCTCGTTGACGCTCAAGCCGGTAAAGGTGTCAGAGAAGTCGCGATCAAAGGCTTCCTGCATGCGAAGCAGGACCTGGGCCTCCTTCAACGACTGAACCTCGAATGCATTGTCCCTCGAGTCGGCGAGCAGCTTGGCCGCTAGTGCAAGCTTGTCGCTGGCCGTACGGGCGTCGGGCTGATGCAAAGCTTCGTGTACGAATACGCCGGCACCGTCCACCCTCCTATCGTCTTGATAGTAAAGGTCCTTGAGCAATGCATTGTCGTTTTCCAATGCTGCGGACGACTCGACAAGGGCGGTGGCGGCGGGGCGGGCATTGATGACGCGGAAGAAGGCGGCCAGGGGCAGCTTCTTCTTCAACTGCAACAGCACGAAGAATACAAGATCCGAATCGCCACTCTCTATTGCCTTGTCCAGTGCGATCTCGTCTTCCTCCATGCTGAGAAGCAGAGGAACCTGTCGACCTGCACGTGGTTCGTGGTTTAACAGTTCCGTGGCAAGGCGGCCCCGGCCTTCATCGTAGGCTGCCCGTGCAATCGCTTCGAAGGAGATACCGGGTTTGCCGGCAAGCTTCTCGACAACCATACGACAAATGACTTCGTCATCCTCCGAGCCATTGCGTACTTTGGCAGAAGCCCAATGCACATAAATGCGGTCAGTCGGTATTCGTAGGTAACCAGCCACCTTGAGTGCCAGCAGATATTCGTGGCGGTTGATCAACCTTTGGATCAGCCCGCCCGGGGTGAGGCGCTGATATTGTTCATAAGACAGAGGCAAGCCAACTTCGTAGTACCGTACTGCATTCAGGACGCGGAGCGTCTCGCACATGTCCACAAAATCATCGCTATTATATATATCAAGTACCGACTTGCCAAAGGAAGCAGCCTTCAGCAGTTGTTTCTGCCAAAAGACGTTGAACTCATGCCCGGCAGCGGCCACACAAGTATCGACGGCCTCGACAAGATTCGATCGTATAAGCTGGATGTTGTCGTCAGCCTTGGGGGACTGGTTCTCGAGTTGCTCGGCAGCATCCAGGAGAATAGACGCCGGGGACTCGGTTCCGAATCGAAAGACTTCATCAGTGACGTCGGGGACCTTTTGCAAAAAGTCGCAAACGTCATTGGTGATGAGTCTTACACCATCGTGATCTGCATGAAGGATTAGATTGGGGGCCCAAAGACGTTTCGATTTTACGCGGCGCTCTTACCAGCAAGCACGTGTACTTTGCCGTCGTAGAAGTATGAGGCCACGGCATTCTTGGGCCCAACGATATTGACTTCATCGTCCCATGCAATGACAACAGCGTCGTTGCCACACCACTGCAAATACTTGGGCGGAATCTTGGACTTGGAGTCATGCTCGCTTAGCCGACTCTGGAAATCGGCAGTGATAACATGAGCTCTTCCATCGGCGGCATACAGGGCAGCGAATTTGCCATTGGGCGAAACACTGATTTGCGTAAACGGCCCAATATCGAGATATCGATCCTCGCAATCTGTAGCATCTACGACGTAGATAGTCTTGTTGATGCTCAGCAGGACCTCAACCGAGCGAGACAGGGTAAACCTAGGCGACACAAGAGTCCAGGCATGAACCTCGCCCTCTGGTGGGGATATCAGCTGCTTTGGTCGAGGTTCGTCGTATGACGCGACGGAAATGAGAGCATTGTTGGAGAGCAGGGCCACCATGCCCGTATTGTAGAATTGGCACGAGTGGACGCCAAAGTCTTCAGCCTCTTTCCCGAGGGAGAACTGGGTGAAGTCTCCTTGGAGGTCATAGTAGCAACGGACGGTGCCGTCATAGCTCACGACCAGGAGCTTCTCATCCTCTGACCAGCCTAGGCCTTTGATGGAGCCCTTGTCCCAGGCGATGCTTTTCAACAGCTTGCCTGCGCAGCTATAGATTTCGATGCTCGGCTTGGACGACTTTGCTGCCCTGAGGGTCTGTAGCTTGGTCTCATCTCGATAGATTGCTGTGCTGGAGTTAGTGTGATGAGAATGGAAAGTACGACAACGTCACACAGGCCGACGTCGCTTGATCAAATGGCTCTATTTCCCATACGGGCATGTGAAGGAGGCGCGGGGCCCCATCATCCTAAGTGAAAGAAAGCAGTTGGGGGCATACCTATGGCACCTCCGTATGGGGCACCAGCAACGATGTAGTTGTCCAAATCCAGATCCCGGTCAAAGACTGCTGTATAGAGTTGGGTCTTGCGGTAGAACCGATCTCCGACTTTCTCCCATCCTACCGTGGGATGAGCTGTCTCCATTATGGGTCACCTCATGATCCTGGGGGTTGGAGAGAATAGTGTGTTGGTATGGGCAAAGTCGCCTGTCTACCTTATGCGCGCAGCAATCTTGCGCTACGGCCCAGCAGCAAGTTGGGTAAGGGTCACTGGGAAAGCTTCAGACGGCCCGAACCTGCAGCTAATCAGGACGCGACTAGGCTCCAGCTTTCCTGAAAGGGCGACAGACAGCCAGAGGTATTGCTGGTGAGGTGGTACGTTGGCGGCGGTTTGGGTCACGACTGAGCGTATGTACTGTCTGTCTGTCTTCTGACTTGTCGCGGTGACGTTACCCTAGCTCGCGCGCGCTCTCACTGAAGCTCCTCTGAGATCCTGGCTGGGTGCAGTTGACAGCTGGGGTAGGCACATCAACCTGCTACCCAGCACTTTAGTGGCTCAACCAGCGCTCGGGCCCGATCAATTACCCCTGCATGCTTATCTAATACAACACCTTTAGTTAGTTCCGATGCCGCCCGCCGCTTCTCAATGTCTTGGAACTTCACATGAACACAAATGCAGCTGTGCTCGAGAGCGCCAAAAGGTAGGAGGTAGGTATACTGGGCTCCATGTTCCGGCATCCGCTCCGAATCCCGTTTCATATGAGAGAGGATAAAAAAAGGGGTCCACACTCCAAGACGTCGATCGGATCTGTTTAAAGTGTGGCGGACCACCATCTCAGTATAGTCAACGCTCCGTCACCAGCTTCCCGAAAAGGTCCTCGGCCGGCCCCCGTACGGCCGCCGTCTCAAGATTGAAATCGTACGGCTCTCAACCTGCGCTGCAGAAGGACACTCCTTCTCTGCAACAAGCAAATGAACGAGCCATGACTGTGACGTACCTCGTGTCACTTCCGCCTCTCTGAGGCGCTCACAGACGTGACAGACGCGGCCGTGTCTTCCGACGTACCTGCGTCTACCCTGGACTGCCCATATTGATTTGGCCCGGCATGTGAGAACCAAGCACCCCGCCAAGAACTGCTCTTTGCAGATGGTTGGACGACTTGTGTCAATGCATGAATATTAAGGTCGCTTTGGATATGGAGGGGCTTCAAGCTACGTAAACACTGGATCGGAAAAGCCGATCAACCAGTTCCGTATAAGAGAGCTTCAGCATCGCCAGTGATGAATTCAGAGAAACCCAAAATCACATCATCCATCTCTTCAACTACTGGTCAGCTTGTTCTTATCTGAATATCCACAAAGTCAAACTCGATTGCAAGGTATCTTTTTTCATCCTTCCAGCATACAGAAAGCAAGATCAATAGTCCTTCAACATGGCCTCCGCAAGCATTCACATCGGCTCCGTTGACGCCATCCCGGCCGGCGCCACCCCGGGCCTGCTCTTCCTCAAGGAGCTCCTCCCGTCCTGGGACGCCCTCGGCAAGCCCCCGAAGCCCGTCCGTGAGTTCTTCAACAACGAGACCACCTTTGTCACCAACTCCAACGAGCCCACCCCGGCCGGCCAGCAGCTGCAGGGCCTGGTCAAGCGCGTCGAGAGGCTCGCCAAGTTCTCCCGCACCGTCACCTCGGCCTACGACATCGCCAAGGAGGACGGCACCCACACCGTCATCTTCGAGGCCGTCAACAGCAGGGTGCTCAAGAACGACCCCTCCAGCACCGAGGTCAAGGGCAAGGAGGTTACCATCCTCGAGCTCAAGCCCGTCGACGGCAAGCTCGTCGCCGTCGAGGTCCGCACCACCCTCGAGAACCACGCCCTCAGCGTCCACCAGCGCAAGATCGGTGGTGCCGGTGCCAACGGCGCATAAACGCTTACTTCTGTTGAAGCGGCCACCCCCGCTTGGACAATTACGATCTCACTGGCGAGGAGGTTCGGGAATAAAGGGTTACGACATGATTCTGTTCTTCTGATAGA
The DNA here is from genome assembly GCA_001599175.1 of Pestalotiopsis sp. JCM 9685. NCBI lineage: Eukaryota > Fungi > Ascomycota > Sordariomycetes > Amphisphaeriales > Sporocadaceae > Pestalotiopsis > Pestalotiopsis sp. JCM 9685. Next base: position 5,817,375 of record BCGF01000001.1, on the reverse strand, counting down.
TATTGCATTTGATTTGGATGTGTAGGTGTGCGTATTTCAATAAAAGATCATACACTCCATCAAAATTGTTATCCTTGTTCATGGACACACGTTCGAGGTTCGATGTGAACGTCCCAGCTGCGCTTTTACCAGGAGCTTTCATTTTCTAGTTGCTTGCCACCACAGTGTACGTACCAACGACTTCGTCTCCGTTCTTACTTGGAACACAGATTTCAATCTCGTCGGATCGTGTATCGCCGCAAGCATATGTGCCTGTGTGCCACATCGACCAAAAGAACATTCTCTGTTTTCTGACCATACTTTTGGACTCTCCCCTAGGCTCCATACGTGACGGTTTCTTGGGTGTTCCAGGCAGGATGCAGGCTTTTTTTTTTTTTTTGTTGTGCTTCCCAAGATATAACCTGAATCCTGGAGGACTGCTTAGCCGGGCATGTTTATATCACATATTTATCATATTGCATCATTGATATCCAAAAAGGGGTCTTCCGAGTGCGGATCGCACGTCGAGATTGTAGTTGATCATTGAAACTGGTTGGACTATTGCTAAGATGGACGAAGCTCTTCTCTTGTGTCAAGATACTGGAGACTTCCAGCACCAAACGTTGATACGTAAAACCACACATATAATAGTCTTCGCGACGCCCACCTTCAAGTAGGCTCAAGAATTAATTAGATCTTGCCATCAACTCTTACCACGTTCACAAGCTTTGCCCCTTATTCCTCTTACCAAGCTGGTTCAAAATTCTGCCAGACCAAAACGTTTCTCTCAACTGCGACTGTGTCCTCCTTGGCCCTGCTTTCTGGGGCAGCAGTCACTCAAAGGGACGAAATGGAACTGGCTTCACGAGCTACCACAGGGTAAGACACGACACAGATCACATGACATCCATTTCTGATTCTAATCACTTCACAGAGGAGTCTGGTTCTTCGCCGACGGATGCCACGACACGGACGGCTACACGGGCGTTCCCCTGACGCAGGACAAACAGCTGACGTGCATGTCGGGGTCCACTCCGCGCGCAGACGGCAACGAGGTCGAGGGCCCGTACACCAACGTCGTGACGTCGAACCTGGAAGAGCTCGGTCTCAAGATCACTCTGTGGAATGACACGGCGTGCACGGAGCTCATCACCATCGTCGACGGCGACGGCTGTGCCGTTGCTTCCGCGGCCGTGAGTAGCCTCAGAACTCGATCTCAAAGTGGGCATTTAGACTAATGTGTTTGTGGCAGGATCACATTATGCGCTTCAATGTTGGACCTGCATAAATGGAATCGGGTACTCGGCCTTGGATGCACAGACTGTCCTTGAGTGCTCTTGTGGCAATAAAGCCTTGTAGATTTCATTGGAAAGCCATTAGCAACTTAGTTTTCATCTTGTGTTGTCATTAATACTTTGTTTTGCTCTATCTTTTAATTCTGTCTCGTGTGCTTTCCCCCTATCATTGTACTTCCGTCACTTAAATTCTCGGTAAAATGTATCTGTTAAGGATTCATAGTGTTGCGAGCAGGCCTAGATTACGGCGCCTACGGATGAGACGCAGAAATTTGGCCCAAGAGGTAAAATGACTAAATCCCCTGCCACCACAATTTCAACCGAAGAATATGGTTACAATAAGCTTATATCTCCGCGTTGCTATTCCCGAATACCAACCGTCGTTCCCAACAGCACGGTTCGGGTCCTTTTCGACACGCCAAGACCGCGATCCTTGGTAACAACTGACCATGGCCACCAAATCAACACACGCAGAGAGTTCAGCCCCCATGTGGATAGCACGATCGACGTCTGGAGCTAACATACATGCATACTTCCAAGAGAAACATGACGATGGATGGATTCCAGCTCGGGTCCGGCTGAAGGTCATCAACTGCTGACTGCGACGAGGCAACAACAAACATGCATACTAATACGATCCGGAACGCAACCGAACGGCACAGTTGCTGCTGCGAAACGATCAACCAAGCACTACGTCATGCCTGTTGCTTCATGTTGATCATCCTACTTCAAATCGAATGAAATAAATTTCGAAATCTGGGAAAAAGAGACACCAATTTTACTCATTGAGACTTGAACCTTGAATATCTTCAAACATAGAATTGTATCAAAGCAACTACTATCTCTTTCTTTGCACCATTGACTTCACAGCGGACAACATGGTAAACCTATCCAGCAAACCACACATATCTACGGTCATCGGACTGTTGGCCCTCATCCCGTCGTCCAGCCTCGCCGAATTCCCCAGCGACGAGTCCAGCGAGCACTTCGGCACCGGCAAGCCGACGGGGCCGCTCGGCTTCACCATCGAGAAGTGGACGGAGCTGCTCAGGACAGACATCAACGCCACGGGCGAGTACGCCCTGGGCGGCGCGCCCAACACGAGCAACGCGTCCGCGGCCCCCGGCGACTGGGCCTGGAAGATCGAGATCAAGGCCGACATCGACCTGGCCGAGTCGGCGTACGCGTCCAGCTACGACGTGACCGAGGACCACCCGCTGTATACCACGGGCAGCCAGATCACGCTGCAGGCGCCGAGCGGGGGCGTCGCGCCCGGCTGGGGCGTCTGCGTCTTCTCGTGGGTGACCGAGTTCGACTACTCGGACGGGCTCCGCGACCACCCCGACCGCGACGACGGGACCTGCTCGAGCGTCCTGAGCGACCAGTGCATCAGCGACCTCCGCCAGAACGTGACCGACATATGGAAGACTGGGCTGGGTTGCCAGTGCGCCGACATTGAGAAGATCGATTCGTGCCAACCAGTACCGGCGAGCTTTACGCAGGGCTGCCAGGCCTCTTGTAAGTAGTAACCCGAACATGAGCATTTTTTTTTATTTTTTTTTTTAAAAAAAAAAAAAAAAAAGACCCGAGTCTGTATTCCACAAAAAGACGGTTTCATGGCTGACACTTGTCTCGGCGGACAAGACTACAACTCGACACAAATCAACAACGGCAGCGATGGCGGCAGCAGCTTTTTCAACGGCACCGCTGGCCCTGGCATGTGGCAGGACCGAGTGCTCATCGCACAGTCCTACGCGGGGCAGGCCGGCGCCCTCGGCGAAATCGCGATATACAACGAGACGGGCAGTCGGTCGTGGCCCTACATGATCACTTGGGTCAATCGCGATCAGTTGACGTTCGAATCCCAGCTCACATGCATTCGCGCGACGGACGCTGTTGGCAGCAGCCTGGTCCCCGGGCCAAATGCGACGAGGGCCGAGGCCGACGATGACACCAGTGGCGCTCCCAGTCCGTCGCGGCGGATGACTTGCACTGCAATCGTGGTTAGTCTGGTGGCGACTTGGTTGATGGTACTGGCATGAGAGGTATGATATCTGAGTTGCGAGTTGAATTAATATTTCGGTGTTGCATCGAGAAGATATCCGACCTAGATGTACCGTGGAAGCGCTGGAGAGGAGAAGGAAAAATCTGTGAGATTGTCAGTCAGCCAATTCATACGGATTGAACTTGCATAGGAATTGACACACGCCAACTCGTATCCTCCACGACCGGTCATACTTGGGACAGCGAGACTCTCTTTTGCCGTCAAGTTCTGTGTCTCAATGAGTGATGCTTTTTTTGTATTTGTTCCCGTTCCGAGGTATGTAGCTATTACACCAGTTCCGACGACCCATGCCATCGAAAGAAGGCTCAACCAGAGCAGTAATAAGTGTGTACATGAATACCTAGGACAACTTCTACTATAGCCAACGCCAAAATGTCTCAAAATCAGGTAACTGGTCAGGACCCAACTCTGAATTGGGTATTGGGGGTATGTGCAAAACAAAAGAAATTGGTAGTGCCTCGGAAGTTTCGATGCCATGGCGTCCGCAAAGTTGCATGCCTCAAGATCCCATCCCCAACCTCCACTATTAGTAGGCAATTCCCATTGCTTAAAAGACGCCCATTACGTAGGGGATGAGGGCACTGTATTTCACTGTTAGCCAATGATCCTTTGACGACCAAAATGTATGTAGGATATGTGACACATACCCAACTGCAAGAGTTGCACTCAAGCCGATCAGCGCTCTGTTACGCACGCGCTCCTTCCTCAGTTCCACGTTGGTCTTGACTTTCTTAGATCGAGGTCCATCTGCGCCCAGGCCCTCGCCGTTCGTCTCATCATCTTCGTCACCAGCGGTAATGTCATCGGCCTTGCGCTTGCCCTTGCTCGACTCGTTGGAGTTTGCGGCAGCTTCAGCAGCGGCAGAGTCAACCAGCTGTTTGGCTTCTGCGATCATCCTTGCGGTCTCCTCGGCGCTGGGAGGCTGCTGGTCTACGGGCAGCTCAAGCTCGACCGAGGTGTGTGTTGTCTCTACTCCCTCAAACACCTTGACATCTCTGTCGACCTTGACCTGCACCTTCGCCTCTTCGTCGGTGGGGCCAAACACAATAGCGGGCTCCTTCGTGAGTTCCTTGATCTGAATCCCTTCGGACAGGGCGGCGGATTCCTCAGCTCCATTCACACTGCCAGCTTCACTGATAGTCTGAATGGCCTTCTTAGCTGCCCGCTTTCTCGGGCTAGCGATGGGGCGGGCCTTGGATGGACTGGCAGAGCGACGGGCACGGGTGCTGCGCGAGGAGGGCGTTGGTGGCGCCAGGCTGACAGATCTCAGCGCATCGTATTTGGGCGGTGCCTGAATCTTTTTGGGCGGGGAGTCGGGAGGGTTCGTTACAGCGATGTCGGCAGGATCCAGGAGTGCTTGGATCCACGAGGTAATTTGATATTCCTCGGCGAGCTGAAGGGCCTCCAGGGGAGGAATCCAGACATTTCCAGCCGTCTCCTCAGGGCTCGTAGTCTCCAGAGACTTGATGTATTTCCGCTCCGTTTCCTCCTCGGCCGCCTCGGCATATGGGAAGGTGGCCTTGAACATGCCAGTGGCGGAGACATAACCGTCCTGGCTGCGGCGCATCAAGAAGTATGAGTTGGGCGACGACTTGAAGATGCCAGACTGAATGCCCTTGGGGAGAGGGGCGCGTAGGTGGGCATAGTCGAAAACCCCCAGGCTCGTTGGGTCAACTTCGCCCGGTGTTCCGGCAGCAACCATCTTGGCCGTCAGCTGGGTCTGACCCAGGCGCCGGCGGGAGACAAGCTCGGGATCTGATAAATACAGTCAGTAAAAGTCGCTGAGGCGTGGAGCGGAAGCATCCGTACAAGCCGGGATGTCATCGACCATGAGCGGGTTGTGTTTCTGCGGTAGTAGTCGGCCAGCCATCGTGACGAGTTTTCAGAGGCGCGCGACAGAGCGGGTTTTTTGCGACAAGGCCGACAATGTGCGGCGCAACGAGTCAGGACGGTCGCAAGTGAGACCGCGACGTGTCAATTGAGAGAACAAGGTGACGGTTTCAATGCTGGCAAAAGCGCATCAGTAAAGAAGTCTCGGTTGGTTGCAAAAAGAGACAGAGAGAGGAGAGGAGGGCAGGCGACGCGAGCCGCCACGAGGTTCGTGGCAGAGTCGCGCGCAAAGTAGGTAAGGATGAGCTCGAGTACGCTCGGGCCACATGTTGAGCTTGTCGAACTCACATTTAGTGTCGACTACGCTAGGGTAGTAGGGAAGGAAGGGGCCGGATTCGGCGCGGATGTTCCTGAGTATGGGAAATGAGGACAGTAAACGACTAATTGACAGACGTGTACAGCTTCTATGCGACGTCTTCTGCCGATGGGAGGACAGAGGAAAGGGAAAAAATTGAGGATGGGCTGGCAGACGAGATTACTCGAAGTAATTGATGGGGTCTGGGAAGGTACTTACAACAAAGGGTAGGGGAGAGAAGAGAGAAGGAAAGAACATTGAGGTGCACGGACCCTGGGGGATTCGGGGACCAATTTAAGCACCCCCAGGCCAATCACAGAGAGGCAACAAGGACCCCACCTACTAGAGGATGCTGGATACGGTATGAAAGGTTCCTAAATTGGATGGTCGTTCTTTTCGAGGCCCTGAGAGCCAAGGCCCTGTCCCGTCCCCTAGGCTGATGAGAAAGAGAGTCTGGTGACATTTCAATGAATCGAAGCTACCCTAGCCGTATTCTGCTTCTTGCCCTCCGCAAAACTACACACCGGCAACGCGGGTGTCATTCAGGACCCTGCCGCCACTCAAGTATTGGATGTCCCTGACCCCTTGAGCATTGCATGGCTTGGCATTGGCAGTCCTCGCTCGCACCCCAATGGAAATATAGACAGTCTCTATTTAGTCAGCCCTTTCCGCTATTAAACTGCGGTGTATGAAGAACTACTGGTGAATTTTACTGATAGGTCGCTGTGGTTTCCACGGTGACCCGACATTTCGCATCAGACTGCTGGAGAAGAGTCGACTGAAGATTAGTGACAGAGGTAGGCCATCAGTAGAAACACTTATTACCTCATGAGTTGCTGTTCTACACTCTTTGGCGATCGTGTCTAATGGTGTGGGTGAGATTAAAGCCTTATTGGGGCGTCACTCGATGCGCACACTATTTGTTTGCCATAGCAACGCGTCTTTACCACGGACTATATCCAGCCCGCAACGTTTGACGGCGCCGTTGCAAGTTGGCGATTCTTCTTTTTGTTTGCAGTAGCCACGGGTGCGATCGCCGCAATAATGAAATGTTTGGTTCTATAACAGAGTTCAACAGCTTGGAGTATACATCCTCAGCGCCTAGCTCGGCTCGGTCGAAATGATACTGCTTCCACATGATACCTAGTGTAGGTTATCACGGCACGTTGAATCCACTGGATGCGCATCACGATTAGACGCGCTAGAATGTGGGCTGGCATCCGCAATATGCATCTAGAATACTACGGAGTGCTCCCTCAGGAGAAAAGCATGCTGCATCCTAGGCCGCGCTTATTCACATGAGACTTTGTTTCCGCAGGCTGCAAAGTTTCTCTTTACATCTTGCTTGTGCGGCTGCTGAGTTGGACGAGTCTCATAAGCTAACAGCGACTAATACTCTCTGTTTCGCGAACTTTGACCACATCCGAGTCCGCACTGTTGTCGCTTGTTGACTGTTGCTAACACGTAGCCATCTCATACTGGTATATGCGCATCCCACGAGAAGTATACGTTGACATACTCTCTTTCTTCTCGGTCTTGGAGCCGTCTGCATTCTCAAAGAGTTGGCTCTAGAAGTGCCTAGATCTTTCTCCCCATTCTACGTTGCTACGCAGCGAGCCAGAAGAGATGACTTGGGAAGAGGTGTAACATTCGCGCCTGATCGCTGCCCCTCGCAACAGGACATGTTTTGTCACTTGGGGTTCGCTACTACATACTTGACTACCATCATGACAATGACGGCTTGATCGCCATTGAAGGCCTTCCGTACTTGATGCATCATGATTCACATCCATCTGCCGAATCATGACAGGAGTAGGTAGACTGTCCTCACCGTACAATAGACAGACACCATTGATTTCCTCTCCTCGAGAGCCGCCCTGCAATGGGGCTGCAATCGGTCTGGCCGGGCCCTTGCAGCGCATAATAACCACAAACCAGAAGCAGGACCCCGAATAGAAACCCCCCTCTCTCCCCTTTGTGCCCCTCAGCCAGAAAACAAACCCCACCAGCTGACGCTGAAACGGAATAGCGCGACCTCTGACGTCCTAGCATCCCGATTTCCATTCCACCCTTTGAAAGGGCGTCCCATCACCGCCAATTGCCCCTCTTCGCGATATCTTCCATTTCTCCCATCTGCTTTACCATTGATTCTTGAATATTTACCGCTGCTGCAGCTGGTATTCGTATTTCTCCCCGATCACATCTCTCCTCTCCGAACAGCCAACCAACGATACGCCCAACATGGCCTCTCACGAACAAGATGACCACTTGCCCGAGGAGACTCAGGGCTACAAGCTCTCCCAGCCCAAGCAGAGTCTGGCTGAGTACCAAAACATGGGTGGGTGATTATTTATTTCTATTTCCTGCCCCTACCACGAAGCTCTCCTCGATGAGGGCAAGAAAGCAGGCATATGAGTTTTGAACACATACAACTGCAATTTGGCCTCCCTGGCTATTTTCTCGATCGATGCGAACAAGACATTCCACAACTCCCTGCGTTTCATCCGAAGGACTTGGCCTCTCGCGGTCCACCACGATCAATCTCAATATTCCGGTGCCAGAGGCTTATCCAGCTTTGGTCTATCATGTGGAAAGCATAGTTTCCAGAGTTTATAATTCAGGATCCTATGTCGAAACATGTAGAACCAGCAAGCCTGCCTCATCTTTCAGAGATCAGACTTCATTGCTGCATGGAAAGGCTACCTCATGGGGCTGCACATGAGGTTCGCCATGTTACTCGGATGAGAGCACTGGCACCGCGATGATGAGTTGGAGCTTTCCAGATCATGGCTGTCAGGGGCGAGTGAGCTTAGACCTGCCTTGTTCAGCTTTGGGCAGCAATTCAATGTGGCGAAGGCGCCACTCTCACAGCTGGGCACCTGGTCAACGAAAGCATCCCAGCTCCCGGTCTTGTCTTCTCGGCATCATTGGAGCTTCGCTACCGCATACCGGTCAAGTCTGGAGGCAGTTCGCAATCGTGACAGCTCAAAGTCATGATAGCACACCTGTTGCGGACATACTGTGTATTCACCTCTGGTATAGAGAGGTGCAGTTGGTCATGGGGTGTTTCGTCGTCGCTAAGCGGAACTCTGCCCTTTTCAGATTCCTCGCTTACGAGAGTCTCGAAAAGGGGCAAAGAACATCCTGATGCTCATGAGACATGAGACTGGAGCATCTCAAGCGAATGCCGTTCATACAAGTCCCACTAGTGTGTGGAGGGAAGCTTGTCTGATCATGACCTGCCTCGCTCGGTCCATATCAGATTTCCCCAGGGAAATATCCCATTGCTTCATACTACAGCTGTTATATTATATAATATGTTAAAACTGACAATGATTCCACAGACGCCAACGATGAGAGTCTTCAGAGATACAAGCAGTCCCTAGGACTCAGCGGCGGCAACGACCTGTCGGATCCCAACGACAAGCGGGTGTGCATCATCAAGAAGCTCTCCATGGAGTCGCCTGGACGCGACGCCGTCACCATCGATCTCTCCTCGCCTGGTAGCGAGACGACGCTCAAGGACAAGCCTTTCAAGATCAAGGAGGGCTCCAAGTTCACCATGGTCGCCGAGTTCAAGGTGCAGCACGAGATTCTCAGTGGTCTCCAGTACGTCCAGATTGTCAAGCGCAAGGGCATCAAGGTCAGCAAGGACTCTGAGATGCTGGGCAGCTATGCTCCCAACACGGAGAAGCAGCCCGTGTACACCAAGCGCTGTAAGTGAACCTGTCCTTAGTCAAACCCAAGATAATTGCTAAAAGTCTCGAAAAAGTCCAAGAAGAAGAGGCGCCTGCTGGTATGCTGGCCCGTGGCCACTACAACGCCACCTCGACTTTCGTAGACGACGACAAGAAGAACCACCTGCAGTTCGAGTGGTCTTTCGACATTGCCAAGGACTGGTAAAGCAATCTCCTGCAGAGCTGTCGCCGTGTACTGCTTTGGACAACTACAGAAAGCTTCCAGCCAGAAGCGAGATCTGATGATCCGCCTTCACGATGTCCAATTCAAGGACAGGAGATTATGGTTGGAGTAGTGTCAATGATGCTTCGGAGACTAGACCTGCGCGGACTGGCTAGACAGCTCGCACTCCGAGGGAAAGAAGCAACAACTAAGCGAGCTGAAATCCGAACCAAAAGTTCACCTAGCAAAAAATACAGCATTTCTTTGCTTTCGGGCGCACATCAGGAAACTACATCATTATCATTATGGCAGTTTTATAAACAAAATCAAGAGCTGGGCGTTTCAAACGCAACACCCTATACCGCCCGAATGGGCTCAAATTTATGGTTGTGAATATGATCAAATAATGTTGGCTGTGTTCGCTGTAAGAGCAACTGGGTATTTCCATTACATATCTAGATCTAGTTTCGAGGCCATGTCTGCGCACATTATTAGTGGTGCTAGTAAGTATATGTATACATGCTCGATCCTGGGCGTACGTCCAAGATACCTTCCATAATTCAACCGGGTATCGCTTGGGACTTGTCTGCTCCATGCAAATATCATTTCGAGGCAACAGTAGTATGCCAATTACAGGAAATAATCTGGCAGGGCGTTGCCATCTATCTTGTCGCCTCCTTGCGGCGCATCTTTATGCTGGTCGTTTTCGGGGGCCGCAGCGAAAACGTTGAAGAACCGCTCGCCCGTGTCGCTGACCTCGAGCACGCTGGCCATATTGCCACATCTATAGCAGTAATTCGGGGCACTCCACACCGTGCTCAAATGGTCATCATAGAGGACCTGGAAACCTTCCTGGCAGAGCTGGTGGGCACGCAGAATATGTGACATGCCGTTCACCGCCAGGAACTTCTTCACCACCTTGGCTCCAAACGTGTACCCGGCTCCCCTGGGGGATAGGGAAAACTCGTCCCTCTCTGGGTCGGGATCCGACCAGACCAGGTCGGCCATGGGCCCCTCGTGTGGGATTTCGCGGAATCGGTCGATGATTTTGATTTGGTCGATGCTGTGTATACTAGGGCTGAGGCCGCCGTGGACGCAAAAGATCTGGTCGTTTATGACGACGCTCAACGTGAGGAAGTCGAACATGTCGGTAAAGTAGTGCCACACGTTGGCGTTGCCGTATTTCCTGCTGCACTCGGTGTAAAATCCGTAACTCTGGGTGACGCCCCTGCTCTCGTGGTTGCCGCGGATGAGGTGGACGCGGTTGGGGTAGCGCAGCTTCAGGCACACGAGCAGGCTGATGGTCTCGACGCTGAACATGCCGCGGTCGACGTAGTCGCCGAGGAACAGGTAGTTGGTGTCGGGGCACCAGCCGCCGATCTTGAAAATCTCAATGAGGTCGTAGAACTGCCCGTGGATGTCGCCCACGACCGTCACGGGGGCGCTGACGTGCACCACATTGGACTCGCGCATCAGCAGCTCCTTGGTCTTGGCGCATATGGCCTCGATAACGGACTCGGCGAGGAGCTCCTTCTTGTAGAGACGCGATATGCATTCGTCGAGATCGACAGACGCTGCAGGGGGAAAAGCCGACAAGGTTAGCCAACGAATCGCACGTGTGAGCGCCCAACGGGCCTGCGGTCTTGGGGGGAAAGAGGCGAAAAGCCGGGCTTTGTGTAGATGGAAACTGACCTGGTAGTCCAGGCATTTTCGGCCGATGTGTAAAGTATAACGGCGCTGGCTGAGGCAGTGTGGGAGTTTCAAGGCGCTCGGTTGCGTCTGGTGGTCGGCTTCTTTCTGCTCCTAGCGAATGCTATATCGTCGTTGGAGTCGTGTGCCGTGGCGGGATGCGCAAACATGATCGTCGGGAAGCTCTGGTCGCTGGCTTCTACATCGAGGCCCGGTGTTCTGTGGGTGGGGGAGGGCGTTTCGCATGCGACGGAGGCCCGTATGGAGACGGACAAGTACGAAAGAAAGAAAATGGACTGGCAGTTGGATGATCTCGAGGAAGGAGAATGACCAATCCGTCGCCTGTAACTGTCAACCTACATTACTGGTTCTTCCAAAACGCTGATTGCATGCCGACTAGGTAAGGTTGATTGAATTTTAGATGCACACCATGAGGTTTGTTGCCAATGAAATCCTTTGGCTGCAGCATGCGGGCGGCTGGAGGCAAACAGGCAAATCCCGTCTTCCACACACATGTGCAGTCTCCAGGTCAGAAGGGCCCCACGCCTGTACCTACACTACATGCTCTTCGGAATATTCTGTCAGCCGCGACCGATGAACCCCGGCTGCCATCCCGTTGTCCAGTCCAGTACAACAGCAACCTCAAGCACTCTCTTTTTACCTTGTCTCCGGCATCGACGACCGTTATGATCCTGTTCATCAATCACCTTCTCCTGCCTTTAACGTTGATTCTTCCCAGCATCTCCAAGCTTCAACGTTCTATACACTCCCTTCCCGTGTGCTAGGGTGAGAATGGCTATTTTCTAGTGAAAATGTACCTCCCTTGAGCATCAATGGATCAGATCTCCATCGCTGGCTTGAACGTCGATGATACCTGTGCCGAGTGCTGGACATCTTTCGGAATGTATTATGCTGCGTTTCTCTTTCTTTCTGCTCTCTATTCGGCCGAGTGCGGATGGCCATGACTGCGCTCTTCGGCCCACGACAGCTTTGCCCCGAGACCTTAAGACACGAAGCCTCGAGCGCCATTGACATGACGCCTTTTCCTCGACTGCCATTGGCTCCAAACAAGATGACAATTGGATAATCCATATCGTGTCTGATCCTTCTCCTTGGTGTCCATGTTTATGGATACATCCTTTGCCTCGTCGAATAAATAACCATCTCCTTATACTGCCACGGAAATAACTCTTCACGCTGTTGTCAGCAATATCTCCTGCCTGTAATTCCTCGTGATGACTACAACTGTCCTCGGGACGAGCAATGCCCTCTTCAGTGCCAGTTTCGGTATCAAGAAATCATGCAATTTTTCTTTTTTTACATGCTGTCTCGTGACGTGACATCCCAACTGTACTGTACTGTACTTGGTACTGTCATCCTGAAAGTGCTTCGACTCGGCACTGCCGGTGTTTTTCCGGTGGCTTGTCAGCCCAGCCCAGGCTGTCCCCTGCAGAACGCCCGGGAGTTTCCACGCGCTGCCCGACCTCCAATCTCACAATGTCCATTACTACTTTCTCCCGAGTATCCATCAGCCTCACGTGAAGTCTCGCTGTAACTCATCATTTTACAGAGACAGCGATGCTCGCGGCCATCAGGTGTCTTATTGACGTACGGCAGGCTGCATGAATACGCCGGGCGCGCGCCAGCCCCGGAGTTGTTGCGGTCGGAGGATTCTGGAGAGGTCACGTTGCTGTCGCGGCTAACAAGGCGCAATTGGCGTCCACGACTTCTGACGTCCAGAACATCGATCCCAACTGGGACAGGTATGTAAACGCCTTGAAGCATGTTTTCCCTCCTTGAATATACCCATATATCATACCTACATATCAAGTCGATGAGGTTTTGTCATCACACCGGACCCAGAGAAGAAGCTGTCTTGACAGTCCCGGCGCGTAGCCCACGTATGGTAGGGAGTCTGGTCTGTTTCCAGACTGTTCGCTACGTACTTCCATCGTCTTGAATCTAGGAGAAGAAGCGAGTGCATCGGGGGAATCGCTTGCGACTATCTCTCCATTGCGAGAACCATTGTTCCTCGGGACTGGCTGTCTCCAAACGCCTTTAGCTGCGTCCTATTCGTGCAACTGGCCCAGTCCCACTACAATCAGTTCCTCTTTTCTTCTACTATACTCTCATACCATAATAGCACAATCGACTTCTCCACCCTTGTCTGCCCCCACCAATTTTTAGCAACCACCATTGGAACTTGAGGAACTGCACCCTGTTGCAGCTATTCCCAAGTGTCTTTCTTATTCATCAAGCTAACTCATACCTGTTCACCAGTCAATGGCCACTCGTAGCCCTGACAGAAGCAACCGCCCTTCTATAGCCTGATGGAAAGTATTCTCTCATCGCCGAGATAGTTGCGCCTCGGCCTGAACAGTCGCCGCCAGCGATCTGGCCTCGACGACATGGATAGGACAATATCTAGTCACATGTCGGGTCACAGTGAACCGCCCCCATGCTACAACTGTGGCATGCGCGGGCATATATTCACTGCGTGTCCTGAGCCGACGAGGGCGATTCCTGCGTGAGTCTCTCTAATCTTACTACATCTCTTGAAGCTCTCTCAAGTTTTGCGTTGGCCGCAACCGGACACTTACCATGATACAGCGGACTCGAAGCATCTAGAGCACGGCAGCAAGCTGGGGGTGGCCGGTCTGATGCCGAACACCCAAACAAGCGGCACAAAGGTCCGATCGTGACGCGTTACTCTCAGCCTCCTCCGCCTGCGCAGCTACCTGCCAATCCTTTCCCGTCTGCGCCTGCTGGACAAAACTACCCTTATGCTCCTCCGCAACCTTATCCCCCAGGACCGCCGGCGCCTTACTCATATCAAACACAGCATGGAATTAATTACTCATTGCAGCAGCCACCGCCACCTCTGCACGGTTATGGCCTGCCTCCACACCCTCCAGGTACACCCTCACAGGGACAACCTGCATTTCGTTCCCACGGCCAACCTGGTAGCGGACTTGGACCCCCAATTCCACCCCCAGCTGCTGGACATCCACCATCTCCTTATCCAGCTTATCCACCTCATCACGCACAGTATCCGAGTTATCCCCAAATGCCGTCCTTCACCGTCCAGGCGCCTCCGCCTGGCGTCCACGGACCACCCGTGATTCCTCCTCCCAACTTCCACCCGCCTGACTTGAGAACATATACCGGACCAGCACCGCCTCCGCCGAACCACTCAGGCTACACCTCATATGACCCTCAGTACAGACGTGGTCCACAGACTTTCGAGCGGTCTCCGTCCTATGGCGATTCCTCAAGACCGCCTTACAAACGCCACTCCAGGGATAGCTGGAGTGAACGTCGTAAGGACAAGCCAGACTACCATTCAAGGGACGATGACAGGTTTTTAAGAGGCCGGCCTCGTGACGAGCGGCGGCAGGATCGCGATCGCCATGATCGGCGTCCATATGATCACCGGAAACCTCAATGGGGGCACGGTGAACGAGACAGCCATCGGAATCGCTCTCGTCCTCGTTCGTTCAGTCGACCACGGAGTCACAAAAGCGTCGACAGCGAGGGCCTCGCGCGTGCGCCCGCCTCTGAAGTCTCCTACCCTGCCATACATCGCGATGCACCAGGCACGATTCCATACAGCTCGGCGATGGAAGTTGATGTCAGACGGGAAGAGGTTTTACAGCCTCCGGAGAGAGACAGGCTGATCGATCCAGTCCGGGTCAAAACTCCAGCAGAGCAAAGCTCTCTATCGAGTTCTGCAAACCGGGAAGGTGGACTTCGCGAATCTCGAGACCACGGTAGCATTCCCAGCCGTCCAGACGACACGGCGATGGGCGAGGAGGATTTTCTCGACGGCTTCGACGCCGCGTTTGTGGAACTTCTTCCCACAAACCAGGGTGATGCCATAGCAGAGCCACTACCTACCGAGTACTCGGACCAAATCATGTTACCTCCTGCATTTGATGCCAAGGGTATTAAATCCAAGTTTATCACACCGAGCAATCTGGATGACTTCGCTCTGAACATTCGGGACACCAATCGGTGGCACAAGTATCGCAATCATCCGACATTTCTTCCGCCAGAACAAGTCAACCTGGCGAACCTCGACTCGTTCATCGCCGAAGTGCACAAAGGCCAAAACAATCGACACGAGAAACGTGGTCGCGGCCAGCATGCACAGCATAACCGAGAATATGGCCGCCATCAGAAGCCTCATAATTCTGACCGCGCCGGCAAGCACAAGCGGTACACGGAACCATCAGAACGTAAGAGGAAATGGGACGATCGCATGCACGACACTATGGAGTCTGACCATGTTCATTCGGGAAACAACAATTATCCCCAGCAGCCATCGCGGCGGTTCCGGCAGTTATCCCCTGAACCTGGTGAAATAAGCGACACACCGACTTCATCGGGGTTAGCAGCCGACCGGACTTGGCCTTCGGCAATGCCGCATCAAGGTCTTGTCTCCTCTCACCATGCAGTCATCGCCACACCTCACGGCGAAGCTTTTGGCCATCCAAATGCCAGACATGAAACTTATGGATACAACGAGATTCATGAACATGCACTGCCTGCTGATACAAGAGACTATCGATATGATTCTCGTACTTCAGATCGAGACCGAAGACCTCGATCTTCTAGTCCGTACTCCGGAGGTCAGTATGTGCACAGGTTTACTTCACCTCGCGGAGAAAAGCAGGAGCCAGCCGCCACCCGAGAGGCCCGAGAAACTTCTGAGCGGCCACTGCTTGACGAGCTGCAGTCGCATATCGACAAGGTCTGCTCATCTTCTGCCGCGGCCAAGGTGCCCTCCATACCCCCGAAGCTTGATACACAGAAAGCAAGAATCCACCATCCTCTTCCGCCTCGCCCCCCTGTGAGGATACCAAGCCCGAAGGGGTCAACCAGCTCCGAGTATGAGCATCGCGCCGCCAGTCGCCCTGTCAGTCGCAATGACGCTGCAAGTCGTCCATCTTCCCCCGAAGCTGTATCGCGAGACAGTGAACCTGGATCCCCACTTACGCGGATCGAGGCTGAATTGCTCGGTTTGGTGGGGGCAGATGAAGAAGAACCGGCCAGCAAGTCTCCCAAAAGGGAACCGGACAATGCTGTCGCGTTCAAACGCAAACAGCGAAAAGTTCATTCAGCGTATGAGTATGTGATCCCCATATTATCCCCCGCGCATCTACTGTAATGATATATGCTAATATACTCGTAGTCGTCGGTGGTGATGGTCGCGCGTCTATTATTTCTTTTTCCATACGTCACCAACGAAAGAGTTGATGGTCCAACTCAGTCGCCGTTCGGAGATTTCAAGAAGTCTTTGCATGTGCAGAACTCGATCCGTGCGGCCTCCCTCTATAACCACTGGTGCATCGAACGGGAGATATCTTTTCGTTATCAAAAAGAGACTCTTGAAGTCCAGGCGTTTTTCTTGGTTCAATTGCATGTCGTACAGAGAGATCGCGAAGTTTCGCGAGATGCGACAGGTAACTCTCATGGTTTCTCTTAGCCCAAGCTTTTTTTTTCTGTACATTATACTATCGTCCCTCAGTCCGGTTATCCGAGCGCGTCTCTGATGGGATGTCTCGGCTTCATCATGATAGTCCTCTGCATCCACTTGATACTTTCCGGGTTGTGGCCGCAGAGACGATGAGCACGGAAAGTGTCTTCTAATAATTTTCACATAACTACAATAAATCCTTCAACCAGTCTTCGAGGAAGATTCACTGACCAACCATTACACAATCTCGAACTATAAACAATCGATCCACCATCATGGGGTTCATTCTATTTTCCAACAAATCTGCACTGTTGCAACATTCAAGTGAAGTGTGGCTTTGTCTTAGCCTGATGCATCAAGGTCATTGTTATAACAGCGATGAGACGAATTTCAGACAATGAAGTGCTGCCCTCCTTTTTTCTTTGAGCGTCGCACAATTTCTTTTTCCAAGATTTGTTCTATTGCATTGTCCCTCCACTGAAGCTGCTATATATGTGACCCGCAGTGGCCTCTTTCGCGACTCAACAGACACTGCAATTATACCACCATTTATTCACGAAAAGCGCCAGAAACAGGAAGACTGTAACATCCTCCATTCCACCAAGACACGAACGCTATCACGAACTTGCTTCTTCTAAAAAGAACCTCAGCTTTTAGTCACCAAAATCGAAATTGTCCCTGTGTAAGCATGGAGTGGTTTCCTTGCTTTTACGGATGCCCGCACATCGGACCCAGTTCACAAGACTGCACTCAGTGCGAGTTTGACATTCTTGACTTGTCCGTTAGCCGACTGCATGCAGAGAGCCCGGAGCTGGAGCGCGCATCACCATCAACAAATGAGCGGGAGGAGGGATTTGATAACGACGCTCTTATGGCGGCTGATTGGAGACAGCTAGGTACCGCGTTGTGGTATTCTTTGTTACCCACCGATCATTCAGCTGCTATTCCAAGCGCTGAAGAGAGAACCAGCCGTATTCAGGTAGAGGAGACTACTGGACAGGACGCCCAGGTAGATCTTTCCAGTCAAGACGATGGAGAGCATAGCGATGAGGACACAGAAGAGGGAGGTGCAAAACTGTGGTGAGTTGCCTCCGTTTCTTTGCTGTGTCTCTTGACCAGGATAGTATCCCATCTTCACTCGGACATTTGCTTCGAACTGTACATCGGCTTTGCAACGTGACGTTGAGTATCTGATCAGAATTGTCTGATGTCTTAGTCCAGCTTGTAATTGATAATTTATTCTCTAATTGAAGAATTCATTCCCCAAAGTCAATAATTAGTGCCCGACGATTCCACCGCTCGTGTCGATGTACTGGCCCGTGATCCATCGACTCTTTTCCTGCGCCAGCAATAGGACTGCGTCCGCAACATCCTCGACCTGGCCCATCCTGTCGGCCGCCCTCGTGACATCAATCAGGTCCTGCATCGCCTTGTGGCCGTTGGGGTTGTCCCGGGCAAACTTTCTCGACTCATCCGTGTCAATCGGGCCAGGAGCGACGCTGTTGACGGTGATGCCGTATTTGCGTCCAAACTTGACAAGGGTTTTAGCAATCTGATATCTGGCAGGCATGAGAAATTGGGCAGGAATATTTACCTCTGCGGCCCACGAGTGCGTCAGCGAGTCCAGGGCGGCCTTGGCGGCGCCGTAGAAGGTCAGGCCCTCGATCCAGAACCGGCTGGCGATGGTGCTGATGTTGACGATCCTGCCTCCGCGGGGGATGTGCGGCAGCGCGGCGCGCACGACGCGCACGGCCGCGAACACGTTCTTGGAGAACTGCGCCTCGATGTTGTCCCAGGGCGTGTCGTCGGTCGAGCCGGGCAGGTTGCAGCCGGCGTTGTTGACTGGGCCCAGAGATGTGAGCTCACATTTTCCACCTCGCCCAACCAAAAAAAAAGGCATTAGGACGCGTTGGTCCAACTCACCGAGAATGTCAATGTGGTCGACGCCAAAGGCCGCGAGGGTCTTCTCGACCAGGGCCGCGGCGCCCTCCTCGGTCTCGACGTTGGCCTGGATGGGCACGGCCCGGGCGCCGTACTCGGTCTGGAGGCGGTCCGCGACGGCCTGTGCAGAGGGCGCGGTCGAGTCGCTAAAGTAGTTGATGGCCACGGCGGCGCCGTTCCGGGCGAGTGCCGTGGCGATGGCGGCGCCGATGCCCGAGTCCCGGCCGGCTCCGGTGACGATGGCCACCTTGCCCTCGAGCGAGAGTGTTTCTACGGCTGCTGACATTTTCACGGCAAGGTCTGATCAGAAAACTTGTGTAATATCACGGAGTTCTAATCGAGGAAAGAGTCTGTGCGGTTTACGCAAGCCTTTTTATACTCGAGGCCCTCACCAGAATCACCACGTATACGAAGTACACCGTATGTTTTTGCCATTGGGTGGAGATTCAGGGGCTTTCCCTCTCTTCTCCAGTAGGCTGTTCCCTCCTCGCTTCTTGGCGCACCACATACTTATGGAGTCCTCTCCCTCTGTGAATCCAAGTAAGAGACAGCGAATTGGACATGCCTGATGCACGTATCGCAGAATCGGGCCCCAGTATTGCTGGGGATCGAAGGGGGGGGGGGGGGGGGTTTGGACTCGGCATTTCCCATCATCGTGGATGTTTATGCAAGCACGTTGTAACCAAACCCCAGCGAGACCCTGCCCTCGACCGGGGGAGGGATGGGTCACCGCGGCAGAAGTTATTCTGAAGAGTCCTTACGGATACCGCGTGCGGGCTTCCGCCGCTGCCGTGCCATTCCTCTTGCTTCGGCCCCATATCGGGAAACTTTGTGATTGGCCCCCTCGGCTTTTCTGATCATGTTATCTGACGATCATGCTGCTGGGGCAGGGAGAGAATTCTTAATCAGCATGCCGGTAACATGGGTGGACGACAGGGAATCGATCATGATGGGCGGATGGCAGTGACGAATAGATATCCATATCGAGACATTAAATACTTCATGCATTCCTGACTAGGTACAGTCGGAGTATACATATTTCATCTTGGAGCATGCTTACCTAATTTAGTATAAAGAGGTCCGGTATGTAGAATGTAGGTAGTTCTGCGTAAGCGATCGTGGCAGCGACCTAAACTCATGTAAGGTCGTGTTAGTCGCCGACGACCAAAATATAGTTGACCCCAACGCCTGCCGATGCCCCTCAGTTGTGCCTTGATCGCACCGTCACAAAGCCAATTGCGGCTGGCAAGGTCGTCAGTACTTCAAACGACCTAGAATCTCGATACATAGCTGAAAATGTGACTGCATTCTTTTTGTCTCGAAACACCCATCTTCTTCTGCCATGATTCCTTACCGACAAATACTCGCGAGTCGTTGATTGCATCAGTATGAAGGCATCTCACCGACTTAGCGCACCTCTAGGGCGTCAAGTCCAGCAGGTTCAGCAGATGCTACAGCGGCCAACAGCGAGCACTAGCGCACTACGTCATTATGTGCAACGGCAGACCACAACAAAAGTCGGTATTGTTTTCACGCAACAACAAGTACAACATCGTCAATTTTTGGCTACGAGCAGTGGCAGATACCAGAGCGTTGAAAGAAAGTTCTTCTCGGCCCCCTTCACGACTACCAACATGGCCGCTACCGAGGCCCACGCCGATCATACATGGGATCAACGCCCGCCGTACGCATATCCCGCGGATGGCGAGGCGTCATTCGAGAAGAAGCTCGAGGGAAATTGCCAGTGCGGTCGCGTGAAATACTGGCTCAAGAGGGATAGGCCATTGACTGCCAAGTTTTGTCATTGCCGGGGCTGTCAACTTTTGCATGGTACGGAATCCGTTGTCCTGTTTTCTGGGGGAGTATGGACTGACCTCTCGTATAGGCGCGCCATTCCAATGGGCGGCCATCTTCCACAAGGACGACATGGTGTTTGAAAACGGCACCAAGGACCTGGTCTTCTATCACTCTGGGGAAAAGACTCTGGGCCACGACCTGCCCTGCAAGATCAGCTGCGCTCACTGCCGTTCGCCCATCATGGACGAGGGCAGGCGGATGGTGTTGCTGTTCCCGACCCTCCTCAAGTTCAAGGACAAGGCGGCGAGGGATCTGTTCTACCCACAGTATGTCTTTTCGTCCCTCGAAACTCGTTGACGGGTTTGAAAGTACTAAAGTTTTGTACCTAGGTGTCACATTTTCTATTCGGCTCGGGTAGTGGACATACCGGACGGCAAGCCGAAATGGGACGGGATCGATAGCAGCAGGTGAGTAATTCAACGCAGAGAGAACCCCTGCGGCGATGCGTTCTTTATGAGGAAGGGAACCAGGTGCTCACGAAAAATCTCCCACCTCTAGCTTATTGCTTGATAACGAACCATGATGAAAACATCATTAGATACATGAACGAACTTATCAATTATGTATTTGAAGTTATAAGTACGGATTTGGCTATATCCGTCACTCTGATGAGAATCAAAATCACCAGCTATGTCTCTTTTAATTATTGAACCAGTGTCTAAGCAGCCGCACTCACTTTGCTGGCCTTCTTGATCTCGTGGCGCTTGGTCACCTGCTCCGCCATGTCGTCGCCCAGCTTGGTGCCCATGTCCTTGAAACCTTGAATCACGCCGAGGCGGTCCCCCTCTTGTTTGTCCTGGCTCATCTTGACGACGCCCTCCAGCCGGTCGATCTTGATCTCGATACCGATGATGGCCTTTTTCAGGATCTCGACGTAGCTGTCGGGCGCGTCGGACACTCTCCACGGCTCCGGCCTGCCGCCCTCGGACGTGTGGCCCGCGACGTATCGCTCCATGAAGACGGACAGGTCGTCGATCTGCTTTGACAAGAAGCCCGACGCGTCCTCGCCCTTGTCGTAGTAGACGGTGGCCTTGCCGTAGGCCTGCACGGCGGAGTAGTCCCAGGTCGGGACGACCTTGCCCGTCTTTGGCTTGGTCTCGGTGTAGAACTGTTTGTTCGGGGTCAGCATGGGCTCTTGATATGAAAACGACAGAGGCGGGTAAACCGACCTTGGGCGTCAGGTAGGAGTGCACCGAGCTCGTGAACAGAACCAGGACTTCCTGCTCGAGCTTGTTCACCTCAGTCTCCTTGCGGCTGGGCGCCGAGAGCGACTCGATCATGGCCTTGCTCTGCGGGTTCGCCCTCGCCACATGCCCGCGGAGAACGCCGAGCTCGGTCTCTGAGGACTCGTCCTCGACGTCGAGGATCCAGGGAATGTGCGACGACTGAATAGTTGCGTGCTCCGCCGAGGGGATCGCCGTCGTGAGGACTCCGAGCGGGTAGTCGCGGATCAGCTGTCGCAGCTCCGAGATGCGCGTCTCGGCGTGGGCTTTGGTGATCTGCATCTTGGTGTATTTAGATCTAGGGTGGACCTTCAGAGAATGCCGTGAATCAAAATGACTGAATTTAGTGTTCCCGGCAGTCCAGATAGTTTATATACTTTCTAAATTTCTTGAGGCTCCGATTCCAGTCAGTCGGTGATACTGGAGTATATCGCTCCACGATAAGAGTCAGAGGTGGGCTCCAATGAAAAGGCCTGACTCGGGTGTATCTACCGAATGTCATTAACGCCCTTTCGGGCCTGCCCTCGCCTGTTTGTCTGCGGACCTTTTAGAGACCGCAACGGCTCAGACCCGACGGGCTGCTGGTGGGACCTCTCTCCGCCCTGCCAAAACATCCGCCAGCTCGGGGCGAAGGCGCTAGGAGATGCATCTTTCCTGGATGACAGTCGTGACACACAACTTGCTATGATGGGCTGAGTTGACAACTCTGGTGACACGATTGGTCGAGTTCTCAACATGCACACACCAAGATAGACCAGGGCAACAAGGATCATCTAAGAATATGAGTGTCTGGACCCTGAAAAGTGTATAGTAGTCCCAGAAAGGCAAGTACAGCCGCGATCGTTGGCTACCCCAGCTTATTATTATCTACTAAATACCCCATGCGCAAGCGTTGGATGCGTGATAAGGCACCGACCCGGAGCCGAATCGTGACTCCTCTTGGCAAAAATAGACCCAGTAATATATGACTATAAACATCAAAGATTGCCGGTTTCGCGATTGTGATTACTCACGACCGTTTCTTGTCTATGGCTGGCAGTCGGTGGACCACCAGTATGGCTTATTGCGTCCGCTTCTCAGACTGATGCCACGAAATGGTCTTCATCACAAATTCAGGTCTGATGAAGACGGCATTGGAAGATTGGACTTACCAATATGTCGCTTGCACCGGATCACGGCCCAACTGGTGGATTCATTCGTTGGTGGATCAAGACGTCAAAGGATTCTAGAACAAGCCGTTTCTTTCTCTTTCGTTTCACCGAAAGTGCTTCTTTGTTCAGCGTCCCCTTCCCAGCTCGCACGGTAGCGATAAGACAAGTCCACAGACGATAGAGGGATTGTGTGCTCGGCTACGATGGAATTCCGACTGATTCATGCATCTGGAGTGTAAGTCCATTGGGTCTGGTATTCACTCGTATATCTTTGTTACGTGTTGAAAGATCTGCACACGTATTTGTGAATTTCTGATTCTTCCGTTACAATAGCGAAAGTCGGCTTTCTACTTTCCACGCGAGCCGTCGGCCAGCAAAGAAGACGTAAATACAATACCTTGTTCTTAAGGGGAACAATGCCTATTGTTTCCATACCACTTACAATCCTGGACCCAGTCTATAAGTAGTCTTCATCCATGACATCTAATTTGGCCATTCGAATCATCACAAACACACAACAATCAGCAATAGCTACAAACACATCAACAACTTTTTCAACTTTAATCGACATATACAACACCGCTTCTTCAATAACCATCTTCAGCATACAAGATGGATCTCCGAGGAATGTGGCAGAACATGTCTTCGCCCAAGTCTGGCGAGTCCAGCCAGGAGGCGAACAAGGGCTCTCCGGCTTCCTCTCAAAACCAATCCGCCGTCTCAGCCACCCGCGACCCGAGATACACGACGAGAAGGGAGTCCCCGAAGCAGGATCTATACGATGGAGAGGTCTCGCCCCGGTCCCAGCCTCCCGGACAGTTCAACACAAGCTTCGAATCTTCCGCCTCGCAGCACTCGGGCAGAAACAAGGGCAAGACCGTCAGGAACCCGGCGGACCCTGCCCAGTCCCAACCGGGAATGCGCGGGGGCGGCGACGACGCCTGGCAGGGCTCTCAGGCCGAGGGATTCTCGGCGGACGAGCTGAGGAAGATGATCAGGGGCCTGGCCAGGGCCGTGTCCGCCCTGGACGAAAAGAGCGACGTGATCAACATGAACGTCCAGGGGGTCATCGGCGAGGTACAAGGCCTTGCCCAAATGACAAAGGAGACGTTTGTGCGGGCCGAGGAGACGAGGCAAGACAACGTCAATGGCACGTACGAGGACCTCGCCGAGTTGAAAGATAGCCTGGCCGCTGCACGAATTGAGAACCGGAACGCCCAGCAGCTGGCCGCGAAGCTCGCGCAGAGCGACATAACCTACCTGATTCGCGAAGCCGACAATACGAAAGAGGACCTGGCCGCCATACGACAAGAGAACCGGGACATCTTGGACATACTCTCGGGCCAGCCCGCGACCCTTCTGGATCGTGTGTCGCCGGACCCGCGGTCTCGAGCCAGGGATGAGCAGCTCCGCGAAGAGAACGAGGCCCTCCTCAACGAACTGCAAGACTTGCGAAACCGATACGAGGCCATGGCAAAGGGAGAGCACAGCCAGGCACCGCAAGACAGTGGCAAGACAAATGACATGTCTGACCGATATAAGCAGGCGGCCAAGGACAATGACCAGCTCAGGTCGCTGCTCGACAACCTGTCAGACAAGTACTCTCGGTCACAGACGGTTCAGGAGACGGAAGGAAAAGAGGTCGAGTCCCTACGCGCCGAAATGCAAGCGCTGCAGAAAAAGTACAACGAACTGGAGGAAGACCACGAGTATGGCCAAGAGACGCTGACGAACCGTGAGGAGCACATAGACGAGCTGAAGAAGCTCCTCGCCCGGGAGCGGGCAGCCGGCCGCCGACAGTTTGAAAAGTTGCAAGACTATCAAGGTAAGATTCGCGTCGTCGCGAGAATCCGACCCGTCATGTCCCACGACGAATCCGAAGACGTGCAGGACTTCGGCGAGCAGATCCCCGGTGAGTTCACGGGCTCATGGGCGCAGTTCGCCATTCCAGAGGAGCAGCCCAGCGCCCGCGGTTCCCGCACCGTGCTGCGCGAGCAGGAGATGGAGCGCATCTTCGGACCCGAGGCCACCAACGGCGACGTGTTCGAGGAGCTCGAGTTCCTGATCAGCACCGGTCTGGCCGGCTCTCAGTGTGCCATCTTCGCCTACGGGCCTTCGGGTACGGGCAAGACGCACACGCTGTCGGCCATCAGCGGCACCGAGCCGGACGGCGACAATGACGGAGTCATGCCGCAGACTCTCGCCCTGGCCTTCCGCCACGCCGAAGAGAACCAGCACCGATGGACATTTGCGTTCAGCCTGTCGGCCGTCGAGATCTACATGGAGGAGCTCTTTGACCTCACGTCGAGCCCGCCACGAAAGATCACCGTCGCACGCGACGCTCAGCCACCTTCGGTCGAGATCAAGGACTACAAGCAGGCAATGCAACAGCTTACAAGTGTACTCAGCAAGCGCCGCGCGAGCAGCACTGCCGTGCACGACAAGTCGTCCCGGTCTCACCTGATCTTCAGCCTGCGCGTCGTCCGCAAGCCCGTCGACGTGGTCTCGGGCCCCGAGGCGTGGTCCAACAAGTCCAGAAAGCCCAGCAAAGAGGAGGGATGCATCCACATCTGCGATCTCGCCGGCTCGGAGAAGATCGCCGACACGGCGACGGACCTGCAGAAGAAGGAGGGCGTCAACATCAACAGCTCGCTCAGCGACCTGCTGACCGTCCTCGCGCAGCTGGGGGCGGGCAACACGCCGACGCCCAGCAGCGCCCTGGGCAAGACGCTGCGCAGCTGCTTCGAGAAGTCGGGCCGCGTTGTCATGCTCAACCTGCTGAGCCCGCTCAAGAGCGACTACCAGCGCCTGACGCGGCCGACGCTGGAGAAGGCGCAGCAGGTGCACAAGTCGCGCAACATCAAGGCCAACATCCGGCCGGCCAGCAGCCCTCGGACCGGGACCCCCGGGGAGAAGCCGCCTTACACCCCCAACCCCGTGCTCCGTCCTACTACGGCCAGGCCGTCGACGGGCTCGGGACGGCCTTCGACTCCCGTGCCGAGTTCGGCTTCCGGTGTCCGCAGGACTCCCACGACCGGAGGACCATCATCGGCCGCCTCCTCACGATTTGGTCTCCCGAGAGGCACCAGGTAAGTGGTAAGTATGATAGTTGTGTACATGGAAGATTTGTCTCGGTAAGTTGCTGAGCTTCAGCGCCATGATTGTAGATAGAAATGGCGGAAAAGTAATTATAAAATCATGATTTTTCATCAATAACCTGGAATTTCCCGACTTGCAGTGGTTGTGTTCGTCTTGACTTGAGTGTTATACCACCTTGTGCACTTATATCAGCAGCCTCGGTTACCCATCTACACAGCTTGTGAAGAACTGGCGTCAATTCCCACTTGCCCATGAAAAGTGTAAGCAGAAGAGGGTTCGAAGGTGCGGGCGCACTCCAGCTTGGGCTGCCGGCTCGAGCGCCACTCCGTGCCTACTTCGTGGTAAATGATTCATCTTGTCACAAGTGACCGTCTTCGATCTTGACTTGTCTGGGAAACATGCTTACTGTTTACAACGGGTGGAGAAATGAAGCTAATGTAGGGTGAAGTCGCGCCTCAGGCGAGCTCCATCCTACCGGCTCCTCATAGGATGAGAAGGGCGGACAGGCAGAAACGAAGACAGAAACAGAATCCAGGGTCCAGAAGAGGATCAGCTCAGCCAGGTCGGGGGTGGGGGGCCTCAGCAAGCTAGACACAGCCAAGCTTTGCGGGAAAAAAGCTTGATCTAATGTCACCTCGCACTACCGGACCATCCTGACCAGGGGGCTCCTGGGTCCTCCCCCGGAGAGGGCGATCTAATTCCAGGCACGACAGAGTTCGCCTGCGCCCCTGACCATCACAGCAGTGCCGACTTTCCGTTTGGCGTCCTCGATAGCGTCCCTACCTAGACTCAAGGTAGCCAAACCTCGAAAGTCTGCTGCCTGAGAGTGCTCGTATCGAAAAATATCGCATACTTCAGTGCTACGGCAAGAGTAATTGCCTCAGGAGACGAGACGGGCTCTGGGGCAAGACGTCCTAGAGGTCTCCAGGGGTTGCGAGAGTGTTTGGACGATCCATCACTCCCAGACTCTCGAGACTCTCTACATTGAGTATTGCGATCAGAGCCATTGGGTAAAACTCGACGGATCACTGCCGTGCCATGGACGGTTTTCCTCTGCCGCTTAGCCGGCAGCTAGGGCCGCATTAGGCCGTTCCGAGTACATCAAGGTAGATCGCCTGAATGGACGGACTACTCGTGTGTTTATTAGCCAGGAGTAATCTGTATATGCTGACATTGCAGTTGATTTCCATTAATGTAGCTATTTAGGGAACGCTTGAGCGCGTGCGAGAAGGCTATTGCTCTTCCTGACCCTCGGCACGTTGTTCTCTTCCTTTCCAGTCTCTCCTTCTTTGAGCTTCTGTCCACCTTCCTTCGTTTGATTGTTTTCGAGCGACTTATATTATAGACATACTTCCAGCGTTTGAGAAATTTTAGCCAATTTTCCTTGTCACCACCCCTATCCTCCTGCTCCGACATCAACATGGCCGACATCACGGGGGAGTTCTTCTCTCTTGCGCCCCGGGACCATGCCAAGATATCTGTTATGCAGCCGGGCGAAATAGCAAAGGACGGAACAGACCTCGCCCTGATCTTGACAGTATCCTTGATCTCATACTCGCTCATCGCCGGTCTCTTACAACGCGGCCTCCTCCAGCGAGCATACGGCGAGGTCTACCACGCCTTGGAGGACACTGCCCAAAAGGGCAACGAGCGACAGAGAGTCTCCTTCATCTACCACCACCTCGCGGCCGCCAGCTTCGCTATCATCATTATAATCGGCGGATATCCAGTCCTCTCCTTTACTTGCGGCTCCGGGTCCTTGACGACGCCGCTGGGCGATCCCAACGGGGCTACGATAGGCGACATGCTGTCGATATTGCTCCAGGTCTACTGCGGTTACTACCTGTTCGAGCTCACGTTTCGCTCGCGGTATATTAGCGCCATTGCGCTGGCTCATCACGTCGGTCTCTTGATCATTGCACAGACCGCTGCGGTGTTGGGATCTCGCGCCTCGAAAAGTGCAGAAGCTACCAAGGAGTTTTACCTCTGCATGGTCTGGGGTGAGCATCATCGTCTTACATGTCATGTATGACACAATGGCCTAACAATGTTATGATAGGTGCATTCGATCTGGTCACAGAGCTTCCACTGCACATCATCCTCATCTTCTGGCGCATCAGACGCGACGACAGCAAGCTCTGCTTCAAGATAGCCTGCGCCTGTGCCACCTGGGTCGTCGTCATGGCCCTCAGTGAGACCATCGTCACGTCCTACCTCTTGGCCCAGTCGTGGAGCGGTTGGGAACTGCACTGGCAGATTATCACGCCTACCATCTTTGCTCTCTGGGTCTGTACGCAGCTCTATGGCGCTGTGATATTCATCAGGATGGCACGACAGCAGCGGAAGAAGATAAATCACCAGGAGCTATGAGCACTTCATTTCTAGAACAATATTTAATACATTATGATAATGAAATAGAATAATTCAGCCAAGGTACGACTGTAGGCCGACTCCCACACTTGGTGATAGTGAGGCTGTGCGCACCATTGGCATGTCTTGTCATGTTCTGGCTCAGCGAGACGACGTCGAACATGATCGCTCTCATGGAGGCTTTCCGAGCGTTGAATAATCTCAAGTTTGCTGGCTCGTATGTGTTATAAAGTCCAGTATCAATCGTAATGCTATCGTCGCTGGCAAGACAGATATGTCGTTATATAATACTATGAAATAATTACATTCGCTTAGTTAAGAGTGTCGTTGATGATTTCATTACTATCAAGTTACAGACATATATATAACTATACGTGAATCATAAGACTGGGTTATATTGAGCCTATAAGGAAAAAAAGTAATTACTTAGTGCCCTTTATAATTAGATAAATAAGCTGTCTCTTTTTATTTTGTCATCATCTTTGGATGGCAAAATCTTCTTTGGCTGCTGTATGACCCCTACTTGAGCTGTTTGCCCAGGAAACCTCAATGTGGTAAAATAGGCGACTGCCATGTTCCCAAATCAGCAGTCAGCAGTCAGCAAACATCCTCCCTGGATGTGTTTGTCAGCAGCGTCGTTGCATGTGGCTACCCTGGCCGTCTTGGCTCTATCTAGCCTTAGAGGGCTTGGCCGTGGTCTACTCCCAACAATACGCTCAACATTTGCAACGGTGTACAATGTGTCAAGTGCGATATCGATCATTGAATCTCGAACTCATTCTTGCTGTTTTCCTTGCCTCGCTCTCTTTTGCTTCATTGTTTTCACTGTATTGACTTACTATCGCCAAGTATAAAAAAATGCCGGATAGTACTCTGATTGCCCTAGAGCAAGAAGACGCCCCGCCGCTCCTCAAAGTCCAGCTTCCACTTCCTCATCGCCTGAACTGCTTCCTCCGGCTCTGGATCCTCAAGGCGTTGGCTTTCGTCTTCTACAAAACCCACAGACTCTTATATCCACCACCGTCTTCTATTTATCCCACGCTTATTCGGAATTACTCTTGCCGCCCCAGGCTTCCCACTCGCGTCTTTTATCCGCCAAACTACAAGCCCGGGGACTCGCTGCCGCTGTATCTGAGCATTCACGGCGGCGGCTTTGCCGTCGGCGACACCCAGCAAGATGACGAGTTTTGCACAATGTGGGCGAGGCGCACCGGAATGCTGGTAGTCTCGCTCGACTATTCCAAGGCCCCTCTGCACCCTTTCCCCGTGGCAGTCTACGATATAGCCGCCGTTGCCAATGCCGTCTTGGCGGATTCCGATCTTCCCATCGACGAGACCAGAGTCGCCATCGGAGGATTCAGCGCGGGTGCGAATCTCGCGCTCTGCGCCAGCCAACTGCCGGGTCTCAAGTGCAACATCACAGCGGCATTGGCCTTTTACCCCATCGTGGACTGGAGCCACCCTCCGGACGAGAAGCTGAGAAGGCGGCCTTACAAGGACGGCCCCAAGGACTCGCTCGAGGTCCCGAGCTACTGGTTCGACTGGGGATACGTCGCTGCCGGCCAGAACCGCCGCGACCCGCTGCTCAGTCCCTGCTATGCCCGGAGGTCGGATTTGCCGCCCTGGATTTACGTCATCGGAGCGCAGTGGGATATCCTGAGAATAGAGAGCCAGAAATGGATACACGAGCTCGCAGGTACGCAGGACTTGAAGGATCAAGAAGAGGACTTTGAGAAAGGGACGTACAAGTGGACTCTGGCCAAGGGATGCTCTCATGGATTTACCCATCACTTTGGACAGAATGCGGACAAGAAGAAAAGGAGGGAGCAAAAGTGCGAACCCATCTATGAAGAGGCAACTCGATGGATGCGGAACGCGTTGGCGAGAGGAAGTGGAGGTGAGTTGAAGTTCCAATTACCTGAAACAAAATGTGCTAATCTGACCAAATCTCTAGAAAGGAAAAAGGATGAGTCCTTGTAGAGAGAAAGTCCCCGGTCACATTTGATCTAAATGAAATTTCGAACAGGTAAAAGAGTTCCGTGCGAAAGTTGACTTTAATCTCTCCATGAGAACTATTCGTTAATGGTAACATGCTTGGCAACCTTGGTGTTGACCGTCAGACTCAGCAAGTCCGGCCTCGCGTAATGGCCAACCACATCTATAAAGGCTTTCGGCTTGTCAATGTCTCGAAGATTGACCTCGGCAGTGATGATCTTCTCCTCTCCGTCAGAGATGGGATCACAGAGCGGCTTTCCGTCCGGTCCAAAGATCATTGAGAATCCGCCGCCGGGCTGACAGTCACTTGTTAGCATTCTGCCACTGCTGGAATCAAACATGGCCGGAACTCACGGTCTTGGTCACGGGGTTTCCGGTCAGCTGGTTCTTCTCCAGATTCTTCTCCGTCAGAATTTGCGAGGCGACCGCGACAAAGGTGCAACCCTCGATGGCCATGAACTGGCTAGCTCGGTAGCTCGCCTCGCCCGTCTCGTGGTAGAGCCAGGCGATCCTCTCCGGGTCGGGCATCTCAAACTCGGCCGGCCAGCTGGCGATGTGGATCTGCACGCCCTGCGCGTACTCGTGGTACCGGAGCAGCGGCTGGAGGTGCTCCCAGCAGTTGAGGCCGCCGACCCGGCCGAACTTGGTGTCGACGACGGCCTTCAGAGACTCGGCCTGGCCGTCGCCCCAGATGCTGCGCTCGACGTGCGTGGGCTTGATCTTGCGCCGGTGGTGCAGGATCTCGCCCTCGTGCGAGATGAACGACTGGCCCATGTACAGGCTCGCGCCGTCGCGCTCGCTGTAGCCCAGCACGACGACCATGCCGGCCTTTTTCACGGCGGCCTGGATGCGCCGCATCTGCGGCGAGTCGCGCGCCATCGAGTTGGCCATGTACTCGTGCACCCAGCCGGCGTTGTTGATGACCGGCGACGTCCACATTTGCCTGTGCCTAAAGTATAAGAGTCTTGCCAGCACAGTCGGAAGGAAGCACACACCATGGGTATCCCGGAATCCAGACTTCGGGAAAGCCGAGCACCTGAACTCCCTCCGAGGCGGCCTGTTCGATGAGACTGATTGTCTTGTCCACGCTTCCCTCCAGATCGAGCCAGGCAGGCTCGGCTTGTACAGCCCCGACCTTGACGATTTTGTCCATGGCGAAGGATTGTGGAAAGTATCAAATACAAACGATATTATTGTCTCAGGAAGAGTGAGGCCAGAGACAAAATATATAATCAAACGAAATATAGAGCCTCCTTATCTGTGGAACTACATCCCCAGCAGAAAGGAACAGCTATGACATGGTTTATCCCCATGTTTTATAAAGAACATCTTGTTCATCCATGGACAAGCAAATGTCCGTGGGTCAGCAGGAAGCCTCTCTCCGCACCTCAGCACCACCTCGCTAGAGCGGATAGACGACCTGTACATGCAAGCAGTAACAGGAGCGCATTGGAGGAGTGCGACTCTGAATGCCGTTTCGCGTAACCTTTACCACAAACAATCAGCACGAATTAAACCTTGAAGCGGCTCCGCGCTTGATGCGGCCGCGATCCTTTGACTAGCCATATAAGTGTTGAAAAGGCCACGGCATCCAATCAGAAAACTAGCTCAATGGGATGGGTCCGGGGGAGATTGTAAAAGATATCAACGCTATGGGGCGTATGATCGCATTCTCCTTCCCCGAGTGGCGGGCTAGGGTATCACTGCGTAGATTTTGTGCATGATCCGTTTGCTTTTCTTCAACAACCGGTATTAGTCATTGCATGAGACAGATGTCATTCTGCAGCAATCTTCTCTTTGCATATAGCTAGGTAAATAGGACTTCTCGGCCTCTGCACCAAACAAATCCCGATACATCTGCGACCAGACTACCCTACGCAGACACCGGCGGCACGTCTTGGCAGTTGTACAAGGCCGCAAAGGGATCGTCGGTGGACGACGGGGCGCGCGTGAACTCCATCTGGTTCGCGATCGCCGTGGCCACCCCGTCGCCAAAGTACTCGGCCACAAAGGCGAGCGTCACGTCGATGCCGGCGCTGACGCCCGACGAGGTCCACACGTCGCCGTCCCGGACCCAGCGCGCCTGGGCGATCCAGGTCGTCTTGGGCCCGCACGCCGTGCAGCCCTCCCAGTAGGCCTTGTTCGTCGTCGCCCGCCTCCCGTCCAGCACGCCCGCCTGCGCGACCAGCGCGGCGCCGTTGCACACGGTGATCAGGCTGCCTAGCTTCGGGACCACCCGGCGGACGTACTCGAGGGTCTCGGGCCCGGCCTCGAAGCCGCCCCAGCCGCCGGGGACCAGCAGCACGTCGAGCTCCGGGTCGTCGGCAAAGGTGTGCGTGGGCACGACGCTCTGGCCGACCTTGTGCACGCCCTTCCACTGCGTCGAGACGGGGTCCCGGGTCGCGGCCACGACGGACAGCGTGATGTCGTGCTCCCGCGACAGGTCGTTGACGACCTCCATGGGGCCGAAGGCGTCGAGCGCCTCGAAGCCGGGAAATAGGAGGATGCCCCAGCGCTTGGGTGCTTTTGATGCGGGTCAGCTTTTGTGATGTGATGTAGATGCAGACAGTAGAGGGAACTTACGTGTTATCTTGGAAGCCATGTTGATATATCTAGAAGTACTGTAGATGATAGTTTCTGATGATCAGTCCTTCGTCTTCCGTGATTTATCGAACAAGCTTTATAGTCAAATGGATCCTTTACTTCCGGTCCGTATCGGAGTTTTGCCTAGGCAACTGTGGAGGTCCCGGCTGGTCGCGGAGCTTGGCCAAAGGAGGGGTCCCAAATACGGAGTACACAATACAGTAAGACTCGGGACATACTGCCAAGAATTCCGGGACGACGGTCCAACATTCCTAATATTTACTGCGCTGTGAAGTCCACCTCTAGTCTGCCTCTCGGAGAGGCTCGTGACTACATAAGATCTTGGGTAGTGTGGTGGAGAGATTGGTTGTACTATAAAATGGGAATTGCACATGATTGATATTTTTCTTTTCGTTGGTCTTCCTTTGCAGGTGCATATTAAAATTCGATTCGCACTGCATGTACTGTTTGTTAATGACGATGGCTTTGAATTTGAGGTCTCGTTGGTGAAATGAATAGAACACGATAGAGTTCAGCCTCAATGCTGCACTGGGAGGACAGGTTGGAATGAACACTGGACTCGAACATGACGAACAGGAATGAATGAGTGAATGAATGAATGAATGAATGCACAACTATGGAATAGCAATTCAAGGTTTTATGAACTGCCAAGGTGGCACTGGCAGCAATTTGGGGTTGCCCAAAAAGTCGAGTAGTCCTTATAAGTCCAAATAAGCCCATAATTTTCCAACAATTCCCCCAGCTCCTAGAGCTGAGCCTGGGACAGGTACCTCGGCACCTGTTTCCCAGCGGGCTGACAAAGTGACCATGTATCCCTATACCACACAGGGGGTCCTTTGGGGGACAGAGAGTCCCCAGTGCCCGAGTTTGAGGCCCGCGCTCCGTTCTCCGACCGGCGTCAGCTGCTCCATATAGTGGGCAGGTCGCCAGGGTCGAGGCACCCTTTTTGCTATTTTTGTGTTATAGTGTTGTCATAAGATCTGGTAGTGGGCGTTCATGCAAAGATACATCGTGGCCAGCCTCGCGGGGGAGCTCCTAGGTAGCAGTGCTCGTTTGCTCTGATTGCGTAGTCTGGTGGTTTGTGGCGCGCACTTTTAGGTTATCAGTTGGGTGGGCAACATTGGACGGGGTTCAAATCCATCTTGTTCCTTTTTCTCTCTCTTTTTTTGCTCTTGGTCTTGGCAGAGATACTGTTGGGGTTGCCGGGTCATGCCGCGTCCTCTTCCCATCGCGGAGTGCCCTGCATCAACGGCGAAGATATCTTATGTTGCCATGTGAGAGATACAAGTCGTGCGGCAGCATGTACTCGACCAAGCCTGATGGATGATCAAAACTATTTTCAATAAGAATGCGAGGCAATAAAATCAAATGATCGACCAAGATGCAGTCAAACAGACATGTCATAGTATTTGATCATGATATTTACAAAGTTGCATCCGCCTTGATCTCTCCAACACATATTTTATGAAACCTAGGACGGAGGCTGTGGCCAGCTATCCAATACGACCTCCTCTCCGACCAATTCGAACTTCATCGAAGCTTGACTCGGCACATCCAACAGTAGTTCATACTCACCCGGGTACAGTACGGTGTCTCCTGCAGTGTTGACCCGAGCCAGATTGCCGAGGGTCAGCCCAAGTGTCTCGGATACTGTCTGGCCTGGAGTGACATCACGGATACGGCTGTAGCTCGAGAGCTTCTTTATTGGTCGCGGTTCCGGGCCGTGTGCCCCTGCGAGGAAGACGAGCGCAACGTAATCTGATGTTGTGGCTCCCGTGTTCGCCACATTGACCGTCACGTTTCCAAAGGGACACAGATCTAGATATGATGCCTTGCAGGTCGATACTATATCTGTGGTGTTGAAAGACATCGAGTAATTCCCAAAGGACTTGATGCTGGACAAGGTGTCGAATGAGGCATTGAAGGTGGTATAGTGAAGTCCAAAGCCGAAAGGCTGCACAGCTTCATCGTAGTACATGTAGGTTCTGCCAGGGCTGGAATTGCTCGAATACAAGCTCATGTCGGTCATGAGTACTTGGTCGACATAGTCTGCTGGGTACTGAGTGACTGGCAGTCTTCCGGCGGGGGAGATATCCCCAGTCAAAACGTCGAAAGCTGCAGGCCCACCGTCTTGGCCCGGATATCCACCCCAAAGCAGCGCAGAGACGTTGCCATTCTGTAGAAGAGCCGTGTCGTCCAGTTGGTCTCCAAACTGCACGACGATATAGGGCTTACCGAGAGCACAAAGCTGCGCAATCTCCGCGAGCTGCACGGCAGGCCAGGTGATGGTGGTCCTGTCCAAGGTTTCGCTCTCAACAGCAAGGTTGATGCCTCCGAAGTAGACTACAACGTCTGCCGCGGCGGCCGCTCCTAAGCTTTCGTCGGTGGATGCATTCGTAGATGATGAGGCACCGGCAGCATAGTGGACTGGAACTCCCAACTGTTCTGCGGCAAACAACGGGCTGTGGTAGAAAGGAGAGATGCCAAAGTAGGTACCCAAAAGTTCCCAGGTGACATTAGCCCACGGACCAATGATGGCAAGAGAGGAGTTTGAGGAGAATCCCAGTGGTAGTGTTCCGTCGTTTTTCAACAAGACCATACTCTTGGCTGCGCTGCGTCTGGCGAGTTCTTCGGCCGCTGGTGTATTGACATCGCTCCAGGAGAGATTTCCATACGGGTTGCTGTCGGCCGGATCATAATAACCTAATCGGACCAGCGCCTCCGTCAGCCTATTGAAGGACCGATCGATGTCGGCCTCTGACAGCAAAGATTGTTGGTACGCGTCCAAGATGTCTGTCGACGAGGCGGAGCAAATGTTGTCTGTGCCAGCTGCGAAGAGGACAGAGACGGCTTCTGCCGCCGTATCGGTGTAGTTGTGCTGCTCATAGGTATCTTGGAGCACGCCGCAGTCGGTAACAATGGGTTGGCCCTCGTCCGTCCAGTTCCAGTGGCCCCGGAGGATCGTGTCCAACAGATACTCATTGGCACACGCGGGAATGCCGTTGACCGCATTGTACGAGCACATTGCCGAACCTGCGCGGGAATCTCGGAAACATTGCTGGAATGGGGGCATGTAGTACTCGACCAACTCTCGAGTCGATATCACCGCGTTGAAGTCGTGCCGAGTGACGCCGTCCGAATCTTCGAGGTCGTAGCCGGCGAAGTGCTTACAAGTCGTGATCGTCTTCTTCGGCAGAACACCCGGAGGTCCCTCCATGCCTTCGACGAAAGCCTTGACATAGTTCTTGATCCGCAGGGGGTCCTCGCCGGGGGTCTCCATTCCTCTGCCCCAGCGAGGATCCTTGTACCCGTTGATGTTTGGCGTCCAAAAGTCGAGGCCGGCCCTTCCATAAGTGCTGAATGCTCTTGCCTCGGTGGAGATGACGTCGGCAATATCCTTGATCATGGCATCATCGAAAGCAGCCGCGAGCAGTATGGGATTCGCGAACGAGGTGGCCGACGAGAAGGACTCGTTTAGGGGGTTCAAGCCAATGGAAAAGTTTTGGCCAAAGTCTACGCCTTCAGAGAAACCCAGGCCATGCAGGGCCTCATTCCACCACTCGTACTCGGGCACTCCCAGCCTGGGAATACCGGAGGCGTTGCTGGAGAAGAGTCAGAAGTGTACATAGTAACACACAAGTCAGGGGCAATATCCTACTTGACCAGGTTTCCGACCTTTTCCTCCACGGTCAGGGCAGTAGTCAGTGCCGCTGCTCGTTGTGAAGGAGTAAGCGCTGTGTTACAGACATCGTTGCTGGCGAGCGGTCGGGACGAGCAGTCTGGTTTCGCCAGAATTGCATGAACCGGACCGATGAGGGAAAGCCAATAGAGGCTCAGAAATTTGAAAGCCATCATGACTTAGAGATCAATGATGAAGATAATTCTCAAGCCCTTACATGGCGAGCGCAGGAGGTAGGGCGGCAGAGCAATGAGATATATTTATACCCACCTGAACTAGGTATACTTTTGACATGATCCATAAACGATAATATTATTGAAGCATGGACATTGGCGTACCTGCATCTCAATTCTGACATCACCGAGAATGAATGGTGTCATTAGAGCAGGTTTGCAGCGAAATTTCCTTTCTCTCGGGTTTTTCGCATTGAATCCGAAAAAAAAGGGTTCCTGGTCCCACCTATCGCGATGCCGAGTTGCTCTTGGCTATGGCCATGGGCACGGCTTTTATACTCCTACAAGCCTGTCACCCTCCAATCGATGATCACAATAGAATTACACAAGACCCGTGCCTCGCTCCAATTGTCCTCGTACGAAAGACATCTGATTCGATGGAGGCAACAGTCGTTGTGGTCTGTACCAGTGTTCGCTTCAAGCATCCCCGCATATGTGAACACAAAGAAGTCGCATTGTCGCATTTGTACGCGAATATAGGATGCCCTCCACAGCTTCTCGCAATTTTCGGGTGTTGTCGTAAATCCAGGTGGCTTGCGCATTCAAGCAGATCGCCACGAGTGGTCATCCTTCTGCATCTGCCCTTCGCATGTGCATCAGCGCATCTCCAATCAGCGCCTTCATCTCTTCGTCCTCGGAAGCGGCCCTCGCCTCTTCCAGACTTTGCTGCCAAAGTTGCCACCGACCCAGGGCATACCCCTGGTAGCCTCGCGAGGCATACTCTTCTCTGGACCGAGCTACTCCAGCGCCGGAATGCTCTGGAAAAGTACGGAAGTCGCGCACGTTGGCCATGAGCCTGTCCGAGGCATACACGAACCACATGCACGCAGCTCGCATGGCGGCCGTGTCTGCGAGTTCCGCTGGACGGCGGGACTGGTCCTCGAGGGCTTGCTGCATAGCCCAGATGGCTCGGAGCGACTTGTCCATTGGCTGGAATGCGCCCTCGGGCGTTTCCTCCTTGGCGGCAGCATTCTGAGTGAGCTGCGCGAGGAAGGCATTCAAGTTTGCGAATCGCTGTTTTTGTTCCAGCGCCATTAGCGTCTCGCGAGGATCTGGTCCTGTCAGTCCGGGATTCCAGTTGATTCTGGCCGACAGTCTGGCTGCGAATGGAATGGCTTACCCTTGCGCCCACCGCCATACTCGTCCCATGTTTCTAGTTCAGTATACCCAAAGGAAGGCAAGTCCCGGAAGAGCGTCCTTTCCTGTGTTTGCAATGACTCGCCCGTCGTGGGATCTGTCAAAGTCTGTCTCTGAAGTCGCCACATGAAGTCGATCAGTCTCTCGTGCCTGTCGGGTGTGTGGCGCTGCGCGAGCTCTAGAACAGACAGTGAGACGTGGTAGTCGACCAGACCGGGCCGGGACGTTTTGGCCAGGGCAATAATCTGCTCGACTGCACCACTCGCCGTCGCGTCGACTTCGGCAACGAGGTCGTTGAGAACCTTGAATTCTTCCGTGGCTGAGAACTGGCTGATCCAGCCCTGTTTGAGCATCCAGCTCTGCTCGGTCGTAGGAGGCTGTCTCGACATGATGAGACGTATAATAGAACCGACAGTGAAGATGAATGCAAGTTCCAGAGCGCGTCTTCAATGAGACGCCGTTTCGAAGTCCCTTATTATTATCCGTCTATCATTCCTGGGCACCAGTCAAGTCGAGCAGCATAACGCGAAAGCAGCCCCTTCACGGCCAATGAGTCAACGGCCGCAAGCCGATTCATCATCAGCTGAAGGTGTCCCCAAATTGCCGAACCCGTGGGACTCGGGCTACATGGAACCTGGAGCTCATTCCGTCGAGGATCTCGGTAGTGACTGATCGTGGGAAACGATGACCGTCGGGTAAAAAAAAAAAAATGGAAGTGAATGCTATGCCTCTCAGCATGAGGAACAATTGCTGTCCTCTTCTTGCGGGCGCGTGAAGCCCCAGTATTGTCGCAGGAGTCGAGGCAGTGCTCACTCAATGTGCCCAGTGCTCGGCCGGAGACCAATCATCGGCAACCTCATCATTTTGCCGATTCCCTGCAAACGCCCCCAGTTATTCACGAGCGGTATTCTGCGATGCGCTTACTTGTGCAGATCACGACTGAGAGACGTTGAGACACAGTCAAGGATCTGGGGAATAAAAAAATGTTGACATGATCATAAATACGAGTCTGATATGATAATTCATTCAAGCTTTATGAAATATACGCATGTTAAAGTATCATGTATGAATGATAGTGTAACACACACCAAGATCGGATAAATCATATAATCTTGGCACTAGAAGGCTGAAGGCCAATTATTAGCTTGGATTTACGTATTCGATATGGATGAATCCATTACGAATATCAAGAAAGAGGCTGTGGACGACACCACTTTTAGATCTAGACCCTGACGGCTAGCTATCAGCACTAGACTAGAGAGTCCGTGTGGAGTCAGCACCAGACGAGCATTCTCACGAATTGAATCCATTCGCACAGCCCTTCGTCTACCCCGGAGTCTCAAAACGAGCTGAGGTGAGCAGCAAGGTGAAGAAAGTGAGACTGTTGCAGGTCCGCGGCTGGTGGTGGGGAACCACGCACGCGACACCCGCGCATAGAATCGGGCGAACAATCTGATCAGCTCTGGTTTCCTTCCCCTGTACGAATACCTCGTAGATAGATAGGCCTCGGACCCTATCACCTGTCTTTTAGCGATCACAGCGGCACATCGAAAGCAAGTGGACCGAAACAATCCTTTCCAGTCTGCACAAGAAGAGGGAAAGAGAAAAACGTCCGCCACGCACGAACCAGGCACAAAAATGCCATGCCGTCGGACTGCGAACATCGAATGGGATTTTCAGGGACCATCTCCATCTCCATCTGCACGGGGGGGGGG
>BCGF01000001.1:4818680-5037296 GCA_001599175.1 Pestalotiopsis sp. JCM 9685 | reverse complement strand
GGGGGGGGGGGGGGGGGGGGGGGGGGGGGGGTCCCCTAAACACTGCCCACAAGTTTTCATGTCTTGGCCCACCAAAGGAGTGTTGGATTTTCATTGTCGCGTTTAGTGTGTAAAAAGGCCATGCCAAGAAGGCGATTGCCACGGTTCTCGTTGATTGGTAGTCCGAGTGCACGGAATACAGTAAGCGACGACTATAGTCTATAGACATGCATCACAACCGAGTGTGTAAGTCCAGTCGCCTCAAAATGTATGTCTTCAATGAGGTACTACGTTATTGGTCGTCTGTTTCACAAGACTGATCAGGCAATGTGCAACGTCGATTGTATTGCTTTGTGATTTTCCTAAATGCGCAAATTGGAGTGGCAAGCTCTTTAGCGAAGCCAGAGATCCTTCCCAAGATGAGGCTTACACCAATGAGGATGGCGAAATATCAAATATAGATCATTGAGAAACAATCCCCTTCACATATTCATAATTCGAGAAAAATCAGATGTCATCATTACACGTCATTTATCTATACACATTCTATTCCTATTTCCTCCAGACGTGACACATCTCAGCCCGGCACAAGAACATTGCTAGTATCTAATTCCAAAATTAGCAATTTCATCGAAAATATGAGCGACTAGGTCTTACCAAGGCAAGGTCGACACCAGGGGCGACTTTGACGATCCAGACGGTCCTGTCTCTTCCTTCCATGTGGATATTATCGTTGTCCTCAATCTTGGTGATGGCAGCGATGGAGATGCCGTCGACGCGGATGGCCGTTGTGAGCGCCGAGCGGTCTTGTGGATGCGTCTTCACGACGACATCCTCGCCAGCCTGAGTGCGAATGGAGGCCGTGACGTTTGAAGGTCCTTTGCTCCAAAAAGAAGTGAAGTCTATCGAACCCATCTTCTGTCCCATGGGATCCTCGATCGTCCAGCCGTTCTTAATGTCGAGGCTGTTGTGGCGGAAGTCAAAGAGATACTGCCCAGCACCGTCGTAGACCTTGCGCCGCCAGCTCCATGAGGACCCGTACGACTGACCCTGGACACGGAAGACTGCTCTTCCAGACTCGTCCACAGCAGTGACCTTTCTGAAGAGTCTGTCATGGCAGTGGATCGTAAGTGCCGTTGCGCCTGCCGTCACATGCCCTCGGAGCATGTTGACGGGCGGGCTCGGGGAGGCCAACGGGATTTCCATCTTGTGTTCCGTAATTCGTGAATCGTGATGACCCTTTCAAGTGTGGAATTTTTTAAACAAATTTTACGTAGCTTGCGAACCGAGGCGACGATAAGTTGGAGAATCTCAAACTAGCTTCTTGATAGTGAAGTAATTTCAGAGAGTAGAAGGAATAGGGGCCCGACTGGAATCCTTCTCGGTTTTACTGATTCCAGAACCCTTCTTTCAAGTGAGGCTTTGAATACCATGTTGATGTGACGCAATTGTGCAGTTTGTCAAAATCCTTCCAAGGGTTGAGACCCATATTATGCACGAGCCTGCTCAATATGGTCATGTTTCAACGGTATCGTGAACTGATCGGCGTCGGCCCCCACATTTTATAGCCACAGATCTACGTAGTAATTACGAAGATGGACCCTCAAGCCTCAGGGCAGTTCATCTGTAAAGATCGTCACATAAGCAGTGGCCGTTGACCCGATAACACCTGGTCGTCTACTTAGTCAAGATCATTTATTTTTGGAATTACTACTGCACTACAATGATGGTCTACGCCGCAGCAAACAACAGAAAGATCTACCAAAATGATTCCTTGGGAGCGGTCCTTCGTACAGCATCACAGAAACACGCACCTGGCCTGCCGCCATTGACGTAGACGCTCTATCTTCAAGATATGCTGCTGAAGGATTGAGCGTATATTCGCCCTGGGCAGAGTCTGCAGCAAATTACTCCCGCTGCTAAAGGGACCCGCCGACCCTGATTTCTGCGATTCCTTCTATACATGACCACCTCCACATTGACAATTGATCACACTATCTGGTTCCTGTCCACTGTAAGCACAGAATGGCTTTCTTTAGTCAGGGCAGAGGATGTTCTGCAGCAAATGTAATCCTGTTCCGGCCCACTCATATGGCAACAGATCTGTGTGTGCCACCTGCTTGGCATAAGGACATAGGGGACCAGCCTTATGCAAGGGGTAGTGGGCTGTAAGCAGCAGTGGGAACAGAGTGCTGATCGAGTGAGAAGCTTCAAAAAGAACCTTACCTTGAGAAAAACGGGCCTGCCTTGGTATCTGCAATTGAAGGATTGAATCCTGCCGGGGCATCTCCACTAGTTTTGCCGCCGCAGAGCCTCTCCGTCATCTGTGCCGTCGAAGAAGTGCTCCACCATATAAACTGTGCCGCAACACCCCGGGCCTCCGCCATTCCTCGGGACCCACCAGTTATACTATGCTCGGTTGCTCGGCACTCAACCATTCCCGCCGGAAAGGCTAAGGTCGACGTTCAACTACTTGCTAGGCTATCGCATGCCTTGGCCATCATACCACTATGATAGCCGTGCCATGTCGTGTTCTCCATTGTATTACTCATATCAATAAGACCAATTGGGTCTCATACTGGAGAGGAGGACTAAGAATCCCACGGATCGTGTCCCACTCATCTCTTTACGCGGGGTCCTATGCTGTGCACTACAGAGTACACTCCAGACATGTCAAATGGACTTGAGCTAGAACTATACTGCAATAGTATTGTTTGAGCTATACTGACTCGACTTAGCCATGAGAAATGGTCTCCACCTTCGAATCCATCGCCACTTTTCAAGGTTACCAGGAAGTGCAATACCAAACTTGGAATATGTTAGCCACAGAAGGATCCCAAATCGTCCAAGCTCTCGCCCGCCTCATTTGTCTACTCGGCCGCACATGGAGAAAGGCATATGAGAGTGATGAACGTTGGATTCTATAGCTGTGGAGAAGTTCAAGGTTTCAAGATGAATCCATCGTGAACGCTCACTCCGAAGGATGAGTCCATCACGACTATTGACCAAGTTGAATGCAGATCTGAGTCTATCTTGAGCGCAAGACCTTGTGCTTGGGATGCTTCCATGGTGGAACAGGCATCTTCAAGAAGAACTTTGCTTTGAAAATAGAGCCAAACGCTCGTCGTTCATCGTGTATAAGAAGACTCTTCTCCTCGCCCTCAAGTCGATTCAATTCCTCATCATCAACAACAACAACTCTACAACACTCACAACAATCACCACCACTACTACAACACTTCATCACTCTCTCGTGTCTTTCACACACTCTTCCACACAAACAACTTCTTCTACACTTTCCAAACAACTCAAACACCCAATTCTTCAAAATGGTTTCCTTCACCACCACCGCTACCGTCGCCGCCGTTGCCTTTGTGCAGCTCACCCAGGCTGGCTTCCTCGCCCTCATCCCTGAGGCCGTCGTCGCCGGCATCGGTGCCGCCTCCGGTGTCGTCTCCGCCGCCGGCACCGTCACCGGCCTGGTCCTCAACAACACCAAGGCCCGCTCCGTCCCCCGCGGCCGCGCCTTCCGCCGCGCCGAGATGAACCAGGCCGCCTGGGACTCCTGCCACGACCAGCTCGGCTCTGCCAGCCTCCACTTCTCCAACCCCCAGAACTCTGGTGAGTACTTTGCCCCTTTATTCGTCACAGTAGATCAATCACTAACAACCCATCCCAGATGTCCTGGTCGAGGGTATCCCCTCTTCCTGCATGACCCTCGCCACCGTCATCACCGGCAAGTACGACGCCGGTAACCCCATCCCCGAGGGCTCCGACTCGATCCTGTTCCAGAACATGTCCTCGGACGACATGAAGGCTCTCCAGGACGCCCTCAACACCCGCACCTAAATTTGAGGAGCTCGGGGCTATCTGTCATACATCAATTCACATTCACTCGAGAATCTGAATTGAGCCGGCAATTGTAACACTATCTTTGTGGGGTTGGTGAGAGCTGATGGAGTGTATTGTACTGTATCTTGGGGGGTTGTCATTCACTATTAGATTTCTTTGCTTTTTTATTATAGACTATAGACGGTGGTTGTTGAATGAGATGCTAGAGTTTTGCTATATTACCCGTCTTTGGACTTCACTTTTACATTTGTGATTTGTATGAAATTCCAAGCGCCTGGCTCGACACATTCAATATTGGCCAAGCTCGGAAGTAAAATATAAACAATAAACAAAGCAAAAGATGGAAAACCAACAATTTATATGCGATACCAACATCAGTGTTGCCTCGGGTTTTGAGAGGGGCACGGATCGACAGTAGATAAAGAGTGGTAGTGGCGAAATGAATTATGATTGGATGGTTATACATTCACCAAAGTATTGCCGGCATTGCAGAAATCATATTGGCTGAAAGTATTGGGTTTCATAAATGCAGCTTTTCTACATGCTCCCACATGCTCCGTCACGTTGTCGGCTCCCGTTGCCGTCTTCAAAGCTGGCAAAGCTGGGTAGAATATGCAACCAGGCGCGACACTCATAACTTTCACTGGCGTCCTCTGCGCATCAAACAAGAATCTCAGCTGAAAGGCGTACGTCGTATATCCTTGTAGCGATTTTGGGTCGATGGCCACAAGTCATATGCATTATCATGTTGGTATTTCTAGGACATTATTTGTGCTACGCGACGAGTGATATGATCGTGCTGATCACATCGCCTCATCCTGATTTCCTGCTTGTGCTTGGCGAGCTTATGGTAGCCAGGAGTCAGCAGCGAAATACGATGACCTCTATGATGGTCCATCTCGGAATGTAAGAATATGAGAATGTATCCAACGGATAGTCTTCTCCTCTGCCGACGTTCTACATTTGTTCCAGAGTTCGGCATACCCAATAGAAAGATTATCGGCATGCAGGAGAGTCGCACGCATAGAGATATCGTCACGATAGCTCAGTGCAGATCCGCCTGGTAGCGGTAAGCGTCATCTGACGCGCAAGTAGGTATCCAGGTAAGCTCGGGGTGCAGCGGCATCTGGCAGCACGATGACG
Organism: Pestalotiopsis sp. JCM 9685; assembly: GCA_001599175.1. Classification (NCBI taxonomy): domain Eukaryota; kingdom Fungi; phylum Ascomycota; class Sordariomycetes; order Amphisphaeriales; family Sporocadaceae; genus Pestalotiopsis; species Pestalotiopsis sp. JCM 9685. Next base: position 5,032,322 of record BCGF01000001.1, on the reverse strand, counting down.
ATCATTTTGATCACTCTCCGACTTGTTCAAGGTTATACGATAAAAGCCTATTTCGTAGGCCACCAGCATCAGAGAATCTGGTTCATAACGTGGTAGAAAAGTTAAGATCAAATCTCGCGAGATATCTGAGACATAGTCTCGGCACTGAAACTTGCAAACAGACTCATGGACATGTTCTAGAATAAAACGGTAATAAGATGGAACGGAAGGAACCGACATTCACATCGGGGCCCGAAGTGCTTGCTTGGTGTTTTTGGGGGCAGAGCGATGCTCTCTTACAACGTGTGGGAGGGGCGGCCAGTGCCTAGATTCCCTGTAAGAGGCCGCGTCGGTGCGCTAAGCCAGACCTAGACGGGCGAGAGAACAAGCCACCCAACCACAATCTGCAGGGGCCCACCAACGAGCAGACGAGATCTGGCGGTCAGCCACTCATGCTTCACACACGATCCAAACCACTCGGGGACAACTGCATCTGGACCATGACATCACCGGTCTCAGTCTGCTCCCCCGGAACCTCTGCCCCTGTTCCTCCTTGCGAAACCATCCCATTTGCCCATCCCCTCAGTTGGATACACGGACATGCGATGCCGAGGGTCGATGATGAAATGCATTCCCATCCCCCTCCTCTCCCCTAGGCTGCCAGCGCACGTCTCAAATGACCTTCCCGTCCAGCCATCCCAAACCACCCAATAAACTGCCTTCGGACCATTTTGGTTGGGAAACAAAAAGCCACCCGGTCCCTGCAGATCGCCGTCATGGCGCATCGCCATCTATAATATTCGGGGGCCGCCATCGTGATCACTTGGCATACTTCTCCATTCAAATACCACATAACTCCATACTATTATAACATCTATTCCCACCATTTGATCTAATTTCCATCTTGGCATACTAGTCGTTATACATACATACCAGCAATCGATATATTTCTTGGCCAAGACCCAAAGTCATATTTATATTCCAATCTAGACCGTCCACAATATCTGACAAGTGCTCTTTTTCGATTTGGTCTCTTCACCTTGGATTCGCAGCCCTCCGTCTCTTGCTGCGCAGTATTGAACAACCACCCAAACACACTTTCCCCACAACATTTACACACGATGGGCCGATTTGCACCCCCAGATCCACGCAAGGTTCTTCCCTCCCGTGCCGATCCAGAGCATCGATCTCGCCGGAAAGAATTAGAGAAGGAGCACGGCTACGGCTACACAGAACCTCTAATTCTCGCCGCTCTGGGCATCGGATTGATCTGGAACATCGAACAACAGGTCGAGAAGCGCGAGAAGCGCAAGGACGAGGAGGAACAAAAGGAAAAGGAGCGCGAGGAGCGCCGTAAGCAGAGGCGCGAAAACCAGATCCGCGCCGGCACATGGCAACCCGGCGACGAGAGGAGCGACCGCGGCAGCAGCAGCCGCTACAACGACTACGACCACTCGCGCGACGGCTCATCGAGGAGGGGCCGCGACGAGCACAGAGAGGATCCGCGCCAATCTTACAGAGATGACCCCCGACGGGCAGACTACCGCGACTACGAATACCGCGGATATCGCGACCAATACAATGATTATCGGAATGACACCCGCTACGAGGATAGGCGGGACGGCAGTCTGAGGCGGAGCAGTCGCCGGGACTCTTTCTGATTTGTCTGCACGATCTTGTACGAATTCCAGTCTTTTGATTTACATGCACGGAGTTGGACAGGGCATTACTGGCGGACCAGACGCATTGAAAGAGAAAACATATTACAGTCATATCAGAGAAAGAACATTGCTTCAGGGAATATCAGTTTGCCATTGGGGTGGATCACGATTGACGAGCATTATGTGTATGAATAATGAAATACCTTTATATTTCGGACTTTTATAGGTCTCAGTTGTAGATAACCAAGTCTACAAACATGTACTTCTATCTCAAAATTTCGTGACCGCACCGTCTATGCAAGAGCCTTTTCGGCTGCGGCGACCAAGACCTCAAAGTGCTTGACGACATGCTGCTCCTCCACGAAAGGCGTCGCAGGGCAGTGTCTCATGGCAAAAACGCCACCAACAACAGTGCTCGACAAGAAGATCTTGCCCTCATTGTTGACCGCATCGTGCGCCGTCTTGGTGAGGGCGTTCTGCTCCTCCAGCGTGGTGGCCTCGCCCTTGCCCTTGAGCTTGAACACGGTGAGCGCGAATCTGGGGCCCGTCACGATCTCAAAGAGGTCGCTCCTCGTCTTGACCAGGGCGGCAAACTTCTCGCCCAGGCCGACGTGCTTGCGGATGTGCGCCTGCAGGCCCTTGATGCCGAAGGAGCGGATGACGAACCAGACCTTGAGGCTGCGGAAGCGCCGGCCGAACGGGATCTGCCAGTCGCGGTAGTCGGTCACGAGCCCCGAGTCGGTGTAGTCGTTGCGCAGGATGGCGAGGGTGACGCTGAGCGCCTCGATGAGCCAGCCGCGCTGCCGCACCCACAGCACGCTGCAGTCGAAGTTGGTCAGCAGCCACTTGTGCAGGTTCGTGTTGAAGCTGTGGAACCGGCCCAGCCGCGCCGCCAGGTCCTGGTACTCGGGGCACACGAGCGCCACGCCCGCGTACGCCGCGTCCACGTGCACCCAGACCTCGCCCGGCGCGCCCGCCGGCGCCAGCTCCGCCAGCACGTCGGCGATCGAGTCGAAGTCGTCGGTCGAGCACGTGTCCGTCGTGCCCAGCGTCGCCGTCAGGTAGAACGGCTCCAGGCCCTTGGCCCGGAGCTCCTCGATCGTCGCCCGCAGGCCCTCGCCCGTCATCTTGTACCCGTCCCGGGCGTGCACGGGCACCGAGCGGTACCGCACGCCCGTGATCATGGCCGCCTTCTTGGTCGCGCTGTGCGTCGCCGCGCTGCCGAGGGCCACGAGCCTGCCGCGCCGGACGGCGAGCGCGTCCTCGAGGTCCTCGCCCGCCAGGCCCGGCGCCGCCGTCTCGCGCAGGTACTTGTCCCGCGCGGCGACCATGACGGTCGCGATGGCCTCGGACGCGGTGCCGTGGATCACGCCGCCGCCGTGGGTCGGGCCCGTGGACAGGTAGCACTCGGGCAGGGCAAAGGCCTTGGCCAGCCAGTCCAGCACGATGGTCTCGAGCTCCGTCACCGCGGGCGAGCAGATCCAGTTGAAGGCCGCGCCCGTGAAGGCGGTCGAGTACATCTCGCCCAGCATGGCCGGGAAGCTGGACGATGAGGGGAACCATGCTAGGAAGTTGGGCGATTGCCTATGGTTGTCAGGTACAATATTTTTACAGCGATGAAGATTTATTGACGTACCAATGGGTCAGACCTGGCACGATCTTGGATTCAACATCCTTCTGAATGTCCGCCCACGCCTCTCCGTCCTCAGGTGCATGTTCTGGAAGCAGCTTTCGGAGGTATCCAGGTTCCACGGTAGACACAACGGGGCGTTCTTCGATGGTGTCATAGTATTTGACGACTGCGACCATTTTTTAGTACTGGTTCGAGCGAAAGTAGAGAAAGCACCGCTTACTGTCGTCTATGGAAGCAACAGCAGCTTCGCGAAACTGCTTGGAGTCCATTGTTAATCGTGGTGCTGGAATTGTTGAAGAGGAGAAGTTGTGACACAGTGCTGAAGGCGACGGTAAAGGCTTGCCTCCCAAGTCTGTTACTTTGCTGGATGATAAAGACCGTATTGATCTTATATAAAGTTATAGCAACTTGCCAGATTGAACAAAGTAGGTATATCTTGCAATATCCCTGTCAAGTCACGTAGAACTAAAAGGCGTGGAATGTCATAAATATTAAAATGTCGTTCCGTTCACTTGATGATTGGACAGCGCAGGAAACCGCCCCGTAGTTCGACAAACCGCGGAACCCTGCCGTGGACGGCATTGTATGGATAACGACCTTGCGAGAACTTCGGCATGTGGGAGACATTGTGGGATATGTGGGAGCTAATTATTCAGCAGTCAAGGAACTACTGCGTATGGAATTCCGACAATGGGCTGTCGTGGAATGGAATCACAGGTGACAGCAGTCAAAGAGAACCGAGGCCTGTAGATCATACATGCCTTTCCGACAGAATTTATTACTACTCCAAGTGTCCAGATGTGCGCGACCAAAGCAATTTCCACAACCGCTGTGCAGCACTTTGCAAACACCATTTGCGTGACATTCTATTCCTCTTCTGAAGTTTTTGCCCAGTCTACGCTTTTCGTCTCGAAATAACTGCTATCAAGTGACTGCAGACGATCACGTTGGAAGGACGTCGTCTGCTACATTGTAGGCATTCCGGAACTTGTGTGGGGTTATACTACAGCGCCGAGATCGCTATATCCCACCACCTAACGTAGCGGGGTACTGCGGCATTTCTATTTTGCAGATTTTGATCCTGCGATATACTCTACCAAATCAGCAATTTTGTTCAACGAATCACGTCTGGATTGGTGTCAACACCAATTCAACGGCCGGTTGGTGTAGTTGGTTATCACGTCAGTCTAACACACTGAAGGTCGCCGGATCGAGCCCGGCACTGGTCATCCTGTGCAATTCTTTTGCTATTCTAACCATCCTGGGCGGGAGAATCGGGCAGATTTTCATTTTTGTCTTTCCTCTCCCATTACTCGGATGTCTCGAGACTGTGAGGTCCATATTCTGTCCATGTTTTGCTATAGGCTTGTTACTTTGTATCCACTGGTCTCCTCTCCTCCGTCCTATCCCATACCGTTTTATTTGTTCGATTATTATTATTCTTCGTCGACGACTGCTACATGGCACGAGTGCCATCTCGTTGGATGGACGTATAGAGTAATGCGGACAGGAATACAATAGAAAGCGTATTGGGTAGTTTTATGTTTTGTGGGAGACGAAGCCGACAGATCATATTCTGAGATCAAACGGACCAAGTGGAAATCGCGTGTATAAAAAAGCAGAGAAAAATATAATACTGAAGTCGGGGAGATGACATACGGTTGCGTTACATTGCCAAAAGATCTTATAGCCGTTGCCTTGATTCGATCGACACACTTTGATAATCCAGGGATTTCTTCTTCGTGCCCTGAAATACGGAGTATAATATGCGAAGACAACATGCTTTGTACCAATCCAGTCAGGTCTATGTATGCCCGGTTTCATGTGTACTGAGCTACAGACCCAATTACATACTATAATCCAGAGGAGATCATATATAAGAGTGTTGAGATGCATTTATCTGGTCTCGTGCTATCACTATAACAACTATGTAAGTTTGCGCATTACAATTTACCTGAAGCAACACAACTTCTTAGTCAATCACTAGGTGGGGCCATGACCAACAGCGAATACTAGCACAGATCAAACACGGACTCGCAGAGCAATCTGTGATCTGTGGAATCTGTAAAGTCCTTTTGCTACACGCCGTGAAACCTTATGGGACCTCTCTCAGAACCTCAAAGCCTGTATTTTGCGACCTGCGGTTAGAATGCCTCCCATCTGTGCAAGTCTTCAGACATAAGTGACCAGGTGCATGTACTCAAGCAAGAGACCCACACGTTGAAGCTAACATGTATTTGTTTAAGCGGCCTCTGTTCAACCAACTAGCACCAGTTCCACCCTGGCGCAATTGGCTAGCGCGTCAGACTGTTATTACATATGCAATCTGGAGGCTGACAGTTCGATCCTGTCGGGTGGAGGTTGCTTCTTTTTGCCAAATTCCCGGCGCTTCAAGTCCAGATTCTTTTTTGTTCCTTCTTTTTCCTTATTTCGATTCATGCGATATGTATTCCTATGACTTGTGAAATTGTATCTCGAGTGATGGCCCACGTAGAAGCGCAACACCGAGCAGGTCTACGGTAGTGACGGCTCGATCTGGTGTTCAAAACGGCAGCTGGTTTGTTGAGCATGGTCACAAATCATGATGTTTCCTTGCGCGGTGAGCACTCAAGTTATAATCTACGGTACTTCATAGTAGTTCCCCGATGAGACGCCATATACTTGATCACACGATAGATCACCTTAAGGGTTCTCAGATGCGACCTTTGTATAGGCAAGGATGTCTCGCACTGCATATGTTGACGATAGACTGATGCTTACTTGCTCAGGGCGCGGAGATGAGTATAGTGCATATTTCCGGAAACTATCAACGGATTGCCAGATGTCCATTTCAGATAAAGCACGGTGAATCATGAGGCACATCGAACATGCACCGGAATATTGAATATGTACTATCGACTCCAAATCTGTGTTATCTCGAGAATTCATCCTGTTTGCGACAGTATTACGCATTCAATTCGCAATTGGATCACTCAAGAGTCTATTGTACTTGAGGCATTTGCCACAGAGCAGCCTTGCTAACAAAGGCCAACCCCCGGGGACCTAATCCCTGGAAGATTATTATCAATCACCGCCAGATATTCAGTATGTACTGACGTGCTAATTATGCAAGGGTCGTCTTTCGTCTCGGAAGAACTAAACATCTCATATGAGACCAAGTCAATCAGATTCGTCGATGTCAAGAAGGAGCCGCTGATGAACATCAATACAAGTGGTCGCGTTCCCGCGATCGAAGACTCGAATACAAATCTGACTCTGTGCATCGGATGCTATCATCACGTATCTAATTGGCGACTTCGATATAGATAGCATCTTGACGGCCGATTGCCAACGGAATTCTTTCGGGTCGAGATGGAGGACCCTGGACTGGCGATTGTCAGCTACTATCAGAACATGGCAGGGGTTTCTACCGACCAGCTCGAGATACCGTAGCACGGACTTTGTTTACTAGTTCAAGTGGTGCTTCTTGGGAGAGGTGGTGTAAGTTACATTGACCTGAGAGTTTGTGTTCTCGAATTCTTGAAGTTTGGCTGGAGGTCTGGCAATGGCTTTCTGGCGACAAGATGACCTATGCTAACATGGCCTAGGTGTTTTAGAACGAGCGTCTCGATACTGCGCTGGGTATGTCATAGCCCGAGAAGTTCAACAGACTCTCCAATGTCAAGGCCTGACATGAGCGCATGATGTCCCGGCCATCGTGGAAGCATACCATGTTACTCGGAGCAGAACTCATGGACAGCAGAGCTTAGATTTGGAATGGATGCCCGAGGGATAAAGAGTTACCACGAAAATGAAGCAGATATCCATATTAGGGCTGATCTATTTGTAGAATTGTAGCCGGAGCAGGTCCGAAATTATTACATTTGTCTCGGATCACTGTCAGATCACCTTTGATAATGTCAGCAGTCCCAGTCAATTGCATCGCAAACTTCAAATTCTAGTACATTCTCGTAGATAGCTGATACCAGAAAGTGACAAGCCCTCCTATCTCAATGCGTCACAACTTCTCAACTTCGGGAGTAATGCCGCTACCAGAGTCCTCTTGATTTTGCACAGATAGCCACCGATCTTCGCCTCCGTGCCATTCCCGCCACTTGATGCCACATCTAAGGACTCCGCCCAGGCAGTCTCGAACAGATGTTGCCGCGCGAGGTCAGTTCAAAGATCATGAATAAAGAAAAAGATCGATGAAATAGATGAGGAGCCTGATCCCAAAATGAGCTGATCATTGGTTCGCCGCAGCATAATCGGATAGCAGCGTCGCTAATTTTTGATGGTTGCGATCCAAGGCCCACATCAAAGCTGTCTTCCCTTCCAAATCTCTCACGTCAACATCGGCACCGCTCTCGAGGAGGAGCTTTGCTGTGTCGTACTTGTCAACTTTTGCTGTCCAAATCAAAGCTGTCAAACCTTGGCTATCTGACGCATTCAGATCGGCGCCGCGATCGAGGATGAGTCTCACTGCTTCGTTGCGCCCATTCTCCGAGGCATAGATCAACGCGACTTGGCCGCTCTTATCAAAAGCCCCGATGTTGGCACCACGGTCAAGCAGCAGCTTGACTATTTTGTTACGCCCTCCATTCACAGCAAAAATCAAAGCCGTCCTGCCATCCTTGTCGGAAGCATCTATTGCAGCACCACGCTCGATCAGCAGCTCTGCCGTTCCGTAGAAACCCTCGTATGCGGCGTGCATTAGAGCCGTTTTGCCAGACCAGTCAGTGGCGTTCATGTTTGCACCATAATCGAGCACTAAATCGACGGTCTCCATGTGGCCACGTGCCGAGGCTCGTATCAAAACCGTTTTTCCACACTTGTCGGTTACACTGGGATCAGCACCACGGTCGAGTAGCATTTCCATCGTATCGTTTCTGCCGTCGTCCGAAGCACATATCAAACCAGTTTTGCCGTCCTTATCGCAAGCGTTGATGTTGGCACCACGGTCTAGTAGCAGCTTCACTGTATCGTTGTAGCCAAGTTTTAAGGCACACATCAAACCGCTTTTGCCGTCCTCATCGCAAGCATTGGTGTTGGCACCACGGTCTAATAGCAGTTTCACTGTATCGTTGCTGCCAGTTTTTAAGGCACATATCAAACCGTTTTTGCCGTACTTGTTGCAAGCATTGATGTTGGCACCGCGGTCCAGAAGCATCTTTGCGGTATCGCTGTTGCTCCTTTCTAAGGCATACATTAGACTTGTGTTGCCGTACTTATCCGATTTCTGTACATTGGCACCATGATCGAGTAGGAGCTTTACCACATCGTAATGCCCTTGAGCTGAGGAGATCGATAAAGCCGTTCTTCCGTTGTGGATAGGGGCGTCTACTTTAGCACCATGATCGAGAAACAGCTGAACAAGGGTCTGATTGCCAGCTTCGGCGGCTTCGTAAATCGGAGTACGGCAACTTTCATCCTTAATGCGGCCCAGCCGCAGAGAATCGCGGTTTGGACCAAGCTCTACTGCTGAGCCAATGTGCCGCGAGAGAGCCGGGACCCCGATTCGGGCTCCGTAATTGAGCAGAGCTCCACTGTCGAGTAGCTGCCTGACAATTTCTATATGGCCATGGTTTGCAGCATACCGGATGGGGGGGGGGGGGAGAGGTATTTATCTGTACGATTTACGATTGTAGGATTCGGTGAATATGGCCAGTCCCTCAAGTTCACTTGCCATCTCGGTACTTGATCGAGTAGCAATTGAACCACCCTTCCGTGTCCTCGCTCACTGGCCCACGAAAGTGCAGTTCTCGAACTATCAGGACTCTGATCATTCAAACAATCGCGCTTGCCTTGTTGAAGCACAAGGTTGACAAGATCGTCCAATCCAAAATATGCAACAACCAGCAAGCTCGTCGAGAGTTCAGATGAAATCCTCCCAGCGTCCGAAAAGAAATTGCCATCTCCCAGGATGTGCGCGGCTATCCATAATCTAGTGATGGGAAAATTCGGGTCGCAAAGCCGCAAAGCCAGCGACTGAAGACCAGCGTCTGCATCGTATGCTTGGCGGTAGTGAATTGTCCAATTATTTGAGGCATAGTCGAAGAGGACAAGAGGTTCCGTCATAGTCCGATTGCGCTGCATTTCTTGGAAATCGTGAAGCAGCAAGTACTGAATGCACACCCTAGATACGATATCATGGGAAAGTCGTAGGTCGATCGAATGTTGCCATCTTGTTACCGACAGCTGACCTGGTGCCTGAAGTAAGAATTCCCTTGCTGTTTGGTGGAGAAGAAATAACTTCAAATCTTTGATGATAATAAAAAGTCCACACGCCTCCCGGATTTCGACAGACAAGGTATCCTGTTCTAGAAGGTCGCGGTGAAGATCCACGTGGCACGAGATATCTTTTCGTAATGCTAATATTGCTGCCATCTCGGCAAGCAGCAATGGCCTCTCGGCTGCCATGATAATATGGAAAACCTTCTTGGCTTTGGACGGGTCGGTGCTCCTGTGAAGAACTTTTTCGTATGCTTCTTCGACTGTGCGTGGTAGATTGTGTATACACTTGCGCAACTGATACTTGTTGTGGAAGACGCCATTTTCGAGGTGGTCGAAGACCAGATCGACCCACAGATATGTTCGATGTTCGATTTTGGCAAGCTCTTCTTCCATGAATTGTCTTTCTTCAAGGAAAACCGGGATCCGTCTGCATAAATCATCTGTACGCCGCTTGATCGCTATGGAGATTTCGAGCGCAATCTTGTCCACCTCTTCTTGACTATCCCCACGAAGGTGAATTGTGGGCTGAGATTGCACGAGATCATGGAAATCTCGTTGGTGTTTCCGATATGGGCGACTGGTCAGAATGAACTTGAGCCCAGACGGCCTGTTGTCTTGACTGTATAGCTGAGTCAATGCCTTAGCCAGGGGCGTGTGTCCGTCGCACTCATCTAATGCATCTAAAATGCATATGATCTCACCGCATTCGTTTATGCCAGCCACTCGAACGAGTAAGTTCCAGAGCTTCGAGAAGGATGTGAGGAGCTGGTCTCGCTCTCGTTGAAATTCATCGAGGATATCGTCGGAGAGAAGTGCAGGTTCTTGCAGGAAAATCCGGTGCAAGATACAGCGAAGGGCACCTTCTGCTGTTCTCTGATCATCGAAATCATCCTTAAAGAAGAAATAGCATGTTCTTCTCATGTCATTGGAAGGGAGTACCTCTTCCACCAGGTATCTAGCCAAGACGGACTTGCCACAGCCCGGGTCTGCAGAAACCCAAAGTGGTGCCGAGATCTCACTCTGCCAATTTTGGAAGAGATGGTGGGTTGTAAACCATTCGCAGGTGCCTTCGGCGCGTTTCTTGTTGCGGTCCTTCCGTTCCTCATATGGTGTAGTCTTGAGGCGTTCGAGAAAGTCGTTGCGAAGGGCGATGAGACGTTTACGCTCGCGTTCGACATCACTTGTGCGGCGCGAGGGGGCGAAGTGGTTGTGAACATTTGAGTAGTTATTCCCGACATGTACCCTCGCATCGGCTCTGGCATCGAGGCTGCCAACACTATTCATCATTCCCAGGATGTTGATTGATCTGTTGCTCAGAATGAAGGGAAGGATGTGCGGAGATTTCTCGAATGCTTTCAAAAGTCATGAGGCTGAGCCATAAATAACCACCAATGAGATCCCCAAGGTGTCTCGCTTCAAGGACTCCCCGCACATTCTGTCATCCCGCCGCCCGATTTCTGGCCTCCTTGCCTATCTCACCAGATGAGAATAATCTCTTCAAATGGCTGAAATCTTCGGCACTGCTGCCGCCGCCTTGAGCCTTACCGCCCTCTTCAACAACTGCGTTGAAAATTTCGAATATGTGCAATTAGGCCGGCGCTTTGGTCAGGATTATGAGTCCTACCAGTTGAAGCTCGACGTCGCACAAGCGCGGCTCAGCCGTTGGGGGGAGGCTGTAGCAATGAACAACGACACTCGCACGGCCACGGCGTCCCCGACTGACGACGATACGCGGCTCGTTCGGGGCATCCTCGAGCAGATGGGACTCATGTTTCAATCGGTACAGAAGATGTCGAAGCGGTACGAGCTGGCTGCTGAGCCTAACGACTTGATGCTTCTAGGGCCCGAAGATCTGAACACCAACGTTCGACATCTCCATCGGCACTTGGGGAGTACAGTCCGGCGCCGGCAGGAACAGACTGGTCTTTTCAAGAAAGCAGCATGGGCCTTATATGACGTGAAGCAGTACGATAAACTAGTCGATCAGATCACTGGCTTCATAGACGACCTCGAGACGATCTGGCCCGCCGAAGCAGCTCGTCGCCGATTGGCGGAGATCGAGATCGAGGAAGTCGACGAGGGGCCGGCTCTCGACGCCTTACAAGACGCCGCGACCGATATCGACAGTATGATGAAAGAAGTCACCGCTCAGAGTATTGCAGCAAAGAATCGTGCAGGCAAGGTCGGTATTCAGGACGATGCCAACGTGAGGATTGGCCCCGAGTTTGCCCAGAACTACTCGGGTTCCATCGGCGGCAAGGATGAGACAAACTTTGCCGATATCATAGACGCGCGTAGGAGGGGCAGAGTTCATATCGGAGCGACTTACGGCGGTCGCAGCATTTTTGATGATTGACGAGGAGGTTTAGGCTTTGGTATCTGGAGGAAGAAAGTCGAGGCGACAATTTCTGGCTCTACTGCTAGTCCATACCTTATATTTTAGAGCCTCGCCACGAGTCTATAGTGGAGTGGGCCGGCTGCTTCTAGGCGGAGCGTCCACTATATTCCAGTGCACCATCCCAGAAATACGTAAGGTAACCTAGGTTTTAACCATTCCCCAACATCTAAAACTTGACGGCAACATGTGGAGGAGCACGCCAAAGCCTCATCCCCCGAAGCCGCCCATCCTTGATAGAGATGGCTTCACTCTTCGTGGCCATGATTTCGGTACTCCACCCTGGGGCGCTCCAAGGGAAGAGGCATCGCGACTGCTAGAACTCTTCTACCCCGAGCGCATGCGCACCAAGCGCGAACAAAAGGCCACGGCGTTCAAGGCCAAAGCCCTGTTCTACGACACCTTCTTTTCGAGTCAGCTGCAGTGGTACGGCATTGAATTTGGAAAGCGGGAGTCGACTTCCAAATTGAAAAAGAAATTGTTGGATGCCGTCTTGTCAGGAAAGGTGAGAGAGTTTTATGCTTCGTCGTCGAAAACGGAACCGGTAGTCGCGACGCGAACGCGTTACTGACCCGCGTCAAAAACGCTTGATTAGTGCGACAGCACACCCGCATCAGTGATCCAGCTTGAACAGGACATGAGGCGCGAGCTTGCGCCAGAGCTGAAGGTCTGGGATGAGAAAGTAAATGCCTGGAATGCCGCACGGCAGGCCGAACGTGACGAGGCTTGGGCGGAATGCGAGACTCCGGCCGAGCAGGCCGAGGAAGATCTCCCGCGTTTCATGGAACATTACTTCTTGACCGACGGTGTCCCGGATCCAAACAAGACGCCCGAGATTCTGGAATTGCAGGGATACAAGAAGAGATCCAAGCTCCACGAGGCCGCCAAGCGTGCTCCCGGATTGGAAATCGTGAGCCATGCCGATACTGACCTGGAAATCATCTACATGAGCTGGGATCGTCTCGCAGTGTGGCGCCATGCCAGGGACTGCAGCCGGGATTATCGCCGCCGGGAGGCCCGTTCGTCTCTGCCACAGTGGTCGAGGTACATGCAAAGCCACGAGAAACTTGTCGACCAGATGGAGAGCAAAGGTCCCTATGTCCCTCCCAAGTCCGGTCGCGAGCCGCGCGCTTTCAAGCAAGGCCGCGGTTCCTATGCCGTGCGCTGCAAGGAAATTGATGTTCAGTGGCCGCATTTTTCGCCGCTGACTCTCGAAATCACCCGTGGACCAAGCACGTTTATCGCCGCAGGCCAGGCGAAGTTTGGCTACTTTGGAGGCACCATGCTTTTCGCCGTTGACGATGCAGTACTGGCAAAGCACTTGGACGAGGACATTGAAGACGTCGCCGCCGGCGCTGAGGAGGCTGAGACCAACCCCGGCGAGGGCTCGGGTCGCAAACGGAAGCATGCTCCATCCGAGGGCGACTCTGTGCAAAACAAGAAACCGAAAGCTCCTACTCACCGAGTCTTCTTTCGAATGCGCACTTCAAAAACCGGGGCCGAGTCTTCAAAGGGATATCTAGATTTCAGCGGCGAGCACCTCACCACTTTTACTGGGGAGATGGAAGTGCCGTACGTAAACGGCCGAGTCAAACTGGAAGGGTTCAAGTACACAAACAGCTCAAGGCGCTATATCGATTCCTGGGGGTTCCCTGAAGAAGACGCCCAACTGCGTCAAAACCTTGCCTTCGCTGAGTCTCTAGACGGTTATTAACTCAAAGCCTTTCCCTCCGGCGAGGAATCAAGAAATTCCAGATACGGTTTGCGCCAAGCGTGCGAAGAAGAAAGGGATGATAATTTTGCGCGCGGCACGATATCAGCAGTTGCTAGAATTATGGGAGAGCCGACTGATAAGAGTACATTGGTCTACGGCGCAACAACTCGGTGCTTGTCTAGTAGCTTGTGAATAATTAGGTCATGTATGAGCATCAAACGGATGTCGACACGCTTCGATCCTGCCATCTCTCTCTTGGGCCTCTATTGCCAAACAGACTGGAGACGTTTCGCCGGAAAGGCTGCCCGGGGATGGAACTTCACCACGGGGATCATTCCAGGTCAGTGTGATCGAATACCGAGGCGATGACTGGCATCTTTACGTGAACGCAGCAATCACCCCCAGGGTATCAGCCTCCGGCTCTGCACCACCCGACCAGGCGACACTCTTGAATCCGGCCTCAAGCAAGCAAGTCTTCCATCGCTCCTTGTCGGCGATGGCGTGCTCGCGACCATCGTCCAACAGCCACCACCCCTCGAACAGACCAAACACCACATCCAGCCAAAACATGTTCTCCGTAAACTCGACCAAGGCCAGGACGCCGCCCGGGCGTAGTAGGCGTCTCAGCGTGCCGAGGGAGCGTGTTAAATTTCGCGTCGCGTGGACGCATTTGCTCGATACGATGACGTCGAAAGAAGCTGCGAGCTCCAGGGGCGGCTCCTTTTCGATATCGAGGACGCGGAACTGCATATTCGGAACGCCTGGGAATGCATTGTGCTTGGCATCCGCGACGAGCGATGCGCTCAGGTCCGTAAATACGTACTCGAAGGGCACGCCGTGCTGCGCAAGATGGTGGATCAGATACTTGGTAGTTCCGGCTGTGCCTGCCCCGACCTCGAGGATACGGCATTTACGTCCTGGCAGTCGAGAGACAGAGAACGCGGTTTCCAGAAACTGCCCCAGGACCATTGTGGCAGATCGCATCAGCGGCCAGTTCTCATAGACATCAGCCAGGAGATGCTTTATAGCCTTGTCGCCGAAAATGAGATACCGCGCATCTTGTTTTCCAGTCAGGCAGTCCCCAAGGACCGATCCAGTCGTATGCACAAGTTTGTGCACACTGGCGTGTTGTGGGTACTGGAGGACGATGTCCTCCAGAATAGCTGCTGCAGGTCTGGCATCCATGGGAACCGCAGTACGGATGAAGTTTCCTTCACTATCGCGAGTTGCCAGTTCGGCGTCCTCCAATATCCTGAACAGCTGGCGGACAAGTCGCTCATGTTGGAGCTCGTGTGGAATCGAAGGGAGAATTTGTCCTGGATGTATATCGGAAATAGCGCAACCAAGAGAAGCGAATGCCGCCACAACGTAGGCAAGCACAAGGCGCGCTTGAAGTGGGTATGTCTCCCTCCAAAATCCAGTAGCCTTGGTTTGAGCTGCAAACACGTCGTATGAATCCTTGGACCTCGAGAACGCATCTTGAAAATCGGGGAGCACGGTGCTCTGCGTTGTCGGAGTCGACGAGGTGTCACCGCCAGCCATCGCCATCATCTCGATCCGTGACTCGGGGCTGATATATGGGCGGCTATTTTTGACACCCAGTGCCGAATTGATATGAATCGCAAGCTGTCCAAGAGAAGGAAATGAGTGAATAGTATCCATGTTCATGTCGATAGGGAATTCTGCGTTCAGTTCAGTCAAGACTTCGGTAATCATGAGAGAGTCGATACCAATATCCTCGAGAGACCTGTCGTCTTGGAACTCTTCCAGAGGAATGTCCGTCACGCGATGGAGTAACTGATATACATCGGCCCTCTTGCTGAACCCCTTTAGAGGAGTAGGATTCTCGTTTGCGTTTGCATCTAGTGCCAGTGCCCGCGGTGGTGTGTTGTTGGGCACGTGCAGCTCATAATTCCCAACCTTGGCTCGTTGTATTCGTCGCTGCCACGTCGAGATTGGAGTTCGTGAAAAGTAGGAATCGAGTACCACAAAAACCAGCTGCTTCGTGCTTGCATCGAATACATACACATCGGCGACAGAATACTTTTCAGTTTCCTCGGTGACCAGTGAGTACGCCATCCACTCTGCGTCGTGAATGCTGAATGCGCTGCCTGTCATGATGCGTCCGATTCTCAAGCACACACGGACGGAATCTTGGCTTGGAAGGCGGAAGTAGTTGATGAGAATCGGTGCAAGTTTCATCAGGCTGAGTACTATAGCCGCGTCGTACATGTTCTCGTTGGACTTCAGCTGCGGATTGACGTTCGCCACCACACGCGCGGCTGCCTCTTTACCTATGCTGGCAACGCTCTTGAAGCCTTGAAACATTTCGTCAAAGTCAAAGAAGGGCTTGACAGCTTGGTAAATGTGTTTGCCATGCATCCTCTCTGCTTCTTCGTTGTGGAGAAGCGACAAGCAGCGCTCATACCCAATGAGAGCCCCCCATCGAGCCATTGTTTGGTCAAGAAGAGGATCTCCTCGCCTTTCCAGGCGGACACGGCCACTTACATGAATGTCCTCTTCGTTTCCACTCTTCTTGGGTTTGCTTGAAACGACAAAGGACCACTCGAGTCCGTCGCCAACGATGTTCTTCATGGCTAAGAAGATGTCGCGCCCCGCATCAAGAGTGATGGGACTGGTCATCTCGAGGTTCTCGAATTGTGGGACGTGACTGTCGCATCTGGCCGTAGGGGTCAGATATAAAGCAGCGCGAGATGGAAGTTCGATGTTCAACGACACCGGCGCGAGATTTTGGCCAAAGATGCGATGGGCTGCTGCAAGCATCGCATAACGCTCGCTTTCTGGATCGATGATGAAAGACGCTTCCTTTTTACTGTTGTCCTTGTATCCCACGAATGTCATGAACTCACGAGGCTGTTCGCGCTGTACGGTTTGGGTATCTGTACTGCCATAATCACGAGCTGACCGTTCTGTGAACGGGACCCAGTGCCTATTTCTCTCGAATTGATAGGGAGGCAGACTGATGAAATCGTAGTCTTGTCTCTGAGATTGATGATAGGGCCAGTGTTGCACTTCGACTCCAGCCTTCCACAGTTTAACTGTAAGCTCTGCCAGCGACCCCATGGCGTCAGATGCGCCCATCACGGAAGGACAAAACAAGTGCTGACCGCCGGACGGGGAGGCCAAGCAGCTTCGAATCAATGATGTGATGGACGTGTTTCTGCCCGCTTCTAGCCAGATACAAGTTCCAAGCCGCCGAGACAGTCGCTCGATGGCGTGCATGAAGAAAACGGGCTTTCTCGTATGGCCGGGAGCCAGCCAAGGTCCAAGGGGACTTTCATTGGACAATTCCGTACACAGTTCAACACGAATTGATGGCTGTTTCCAATCCATCTCGGTTGCAATATCTTTGAGCCCAGACAGAATTGGTTCAGTAAAGACAGAGTGAAATCCATGCGTCACACGAAGACGTTTGTGAGCTACTGTCTGGTTGTCGGCCAGGTAGTTTTCCAGAGCCAGCACATCGTCTTCGGATCCCACGACGACGTTGCCCTTGGGATGGTTGTAGCACGCAATCTCTAATGATTGTCTATCAAGATTGGTGAGAATTTCCGATATTGTGTGCTCATCTGCTTGGATCGAGAGCATCGTTCCGCGCTCTGTGCCCCAAGACGACTCGATCAGTCTTGCGCGGCCAATGACGAGCTTCATCGCATCAGCCAGGGATAGGCAACCCGCAATACAAAGCGCGGCGTATTGACCAAAGCTGTGACCAGTGACTGCAGCTGGTTTCACTCCACAATCCAACCAACATTTGGCAGTAGAGTACTGGATGGCGAATAGTGCGGCATGGAGTGTTGGTAGGCGCAAAATGGATGTAGTCTGGAAGATGGCTGGGAAAATGCTTTCAGCCTGTAGCTGTATCGATATCGAGTTACACTCGTTGAGGTGACGGCGCAGGAGGGAAATATGATTATACATCACTTCAGGCAGCCCAATGTGGTCTGATTCTTGCCCGCCGAACGCGATGACTAATGGCCGCGAAGTGCCAAAGGCGTCCTTCTGAGTTGCAGCGCTTCCCGCCAAGACTTCTGAAAGAACTCTTTGGACATTGTCAAGATCCTTGACAGTCCTGGCGCTGAATACTTCAAAGTATGATTTCCGCGATTCGCAAGACTGAACAAAACGCTTGACAAAATAGCAACAGGGCTTTTCGATGCTCTCTACGCAGCCAGGAAATCGGCCATTCTTTTTGCAAATGCCGATAGGCTCTGCTCCGACGAAGCAGATACAAACAGAGGCTGCTTGAAGTCAGAATAGACATGATTCTCCGTTCTTCGCTTTCGAAATCGCGGCGGCGCTTCGCGAACGGCGACTACAGCATTGCTTCCAGAGGCCCCATAGTTGTTGACAAATGCCACGCGGGGAGAAGCCATCCACGGTTGGCAAATGATTGGAATATCCATCATATCAGGCTTGAGTGCTGGTATCTTGAGGTTGAGCGATTTGAATGCAGCCTGACCGACGATGGTCTGATACCGCATCATGAGAAGGGTTTTGATCAATCCGGCAACACCAGCCGACGCTTCCGTATGACCTATCTGAGCCTTCACCGATCCCAAGTGGATCATCGACTCTCTATGAGAGCCTCCAAAGATGTCTCGGATGCTTTGACATTCAATTGGATCCCCTACTTGAGTGCCTGGCCAGTACTTGTTAGTTTGACTGGGATAAAGACTTGCAAGGGAAAATATACCAGTACCGTGGGCTTCCACATAGCTCACCTCGGAAGCTTTCAAACCTGTATCATGAAGGACTTTGTTGTACAGTTGTGTTTGTGATGTTGCGCAAGGCACAGTGATGTGTGCGTTATTCAGGTTCTGGTTCACTGCGGAGCCTAGGATGACCCCTGAGATGTGGTTTCCTTCTGCCAATGCCGCAGCTAGAGGCTTGAGGACGACCACGGCCACACCCTCCCCTCGACAGTACCCATCCGCCGATGCATCGAAAGGTTTGCAGCCGCCGATATGACTCAAGAAGCCGGCAGCAGCCAAGTTTTGGTAGTCGTATGGGCTGGTGATGATGTTAGTACCTCCGGCGACGGCTCCGGAGCATTCTCCAGCCATTATCGACTTGCAAGCTGCATTAATAGCGACAAGGGACAACGAGCATGCAGTGTCTATACTCATGGCGGGCCCTGTGAGCCCGAACTGGTGACTCAAGTGACCGCTGAAGAATGCTCGTGACGTACCGAGGAGCGAGTACGCATTAGGAGGGTGGCAAGCAATATTATCGTAATAGCCGGTCGTAGCAGCCCCAATAAAGCATCCATAGTCGATTGTGCTCGTTGAGCCCCGGGTTCCCGGTCCAAAGTGGCCAGCTGATTCGAGAGCCTGATAGGCGACCTCGAGAAGAACCCGTTGCTGGGGATCCCGTGATGCCGCCTCGCGAGATGACCTGTTGAAGAAGCGATGATGGAAAGCATCTGCCTCTTCGACAAAGTTCCCCCAGAATTGATTGTCTTTCGACCAGCGCATACCATGTATGTCTAGACGATCTGCCGGCGGTGGGCGAACCATTGATGCCCCTGATGCCAGGAGGTCCCAGAATTCGTCCACCGAATTGGCTCCCGGAAGCCGACAAGCCATCCCCACAACAGCAATGGCTTGCGGTGGATACTCGTTGGTTATAATCTCCAAATTCTGTTCACCTGTGATAGCGAGACTTGCCACTGCCTTGTGGTGACGGGATACGTGGCCACTGAGCCTTAGTGGCAAGATATTCTCATTCAAGGAGAGTGATATCGCCTCCATCCCTTGCCGCGCACTATTTAACAACGCGCTCTTGACTGTTCCGTACCAGTCCCCTGTGTCCAGGAGAATACTGGAAACGGCGATTTGGACAACATCCTCACTCTCCAGGACAGGGCCCTTCCCCGAGCTTGACCAGAGTGGCACTTTGAGATTGGTAGCAGCTGGATAGCATATGCCCTCGGAAGCACAGAACTCTAGAACACTTTTGGCAGCCTGCTCGTGGATGGAAGCGCAGTGAAATCGTCCATTAATATGTACAGGCCTGACCAGAAACCCTCGTGCTTCCAAGGCTTGGGTTAGAGCCGGGCCTTGGTCGGCGTCTGTTATGATTGTAACGCAATCATGGTCATTTATACATGAGACGTATGACTGTAATTCTTGCTTATCATAAGAGCACTCAAAGCGACTAGTCTAGTTTGGACGTTCTTTCTTACTTGTGGAAGCTCTGCCAGCATTTCCGTCAATTTGTCCAAAGATAGTGGCCCTTGTTTCCATCGCACGCTCACAGCGTGGACTGGATTTGGTGGGTCTCGGTAAGCGGCGTTGGCATCAATGTATGCTCCAATGCATATTGCCAGGCGCAAACTCGTGCTGGTCACATGTGCTAACTCGTCGTCGTTGGCTGAAAAGGCAATGGCAGCTGCTGTAAGGAATCCGATGCAGAAGCCCAGTACGCCATGCTTCCCGGCATGACGATGATTCAACCGATAATCCCCGGATGTGGCGCCGTACTGACTGCTCCCGTTATACAGATACAAGGACAACTGTAGCAGTATAGTCAAGGGAAGGGACACGTGATTTGGTAATTCTTCAGCTGGCATTGGAAGTTGACCTGAGCCAAGCCACTGCTTGAGGGCTCCAAGAGATGTCACATCAGATATGTTGGCTAGCTGGGGTTCATTGCCAACGAATCTATGGAAGGCTGGCTCGAACTCTGTAATTCTCGAGAGCAGCTTGTGCGTCAGCCCGCGTGACGTAATGGCCTGATGCAGGCACATCATTTTGTCTGGCGACGGAAGTGACGATTGTGGTCCGCAGAGAAGTAGTGCCATTTGCGGCAATTCATCACTTGAATTCATCGATATGTCAGGCGAAGGCGTGTTGGGGATGACAGTAAGGATCCAGTCTCTTGCATGTATCTACTATTTTCCGATCACAGGTTCTCTTCTTTATAGACCCAGAGATATCTATCAAGTCAACGCTCCAGCCTGCCAGATTGCGTCCAGTCATCCAAATGATAAGCGATGCAGCAGGTATGATCAACAATTGAAGAAAATGATCAATCATCTCTACCACCAGTCAGCTTGGCGTAACGGTTCAATAGACTGGCCTTCGCATTGTCTATCGCTTGACACCACACGACCAGCAAGGTATCAGACGAGGTGGTATGGTTGTACAGGATTGCTTGCAATGCAGCATGAGTGAGCATTAGTGTGAGAAAAGATATGGGCTCAGGGATATAAAGTGCTCTGAAGTGATACAAGTCTGAAAGACCATACACATCTCACGTCACTGCTTACTTGCATGAAGTTTCACTCACAAGCTGAATATTGTGCGTTCTTTTTCTACAGCGCAATCAGCCAATAAAATGATAGCAGAATGACACGATCTTGGGCGACTCTAGAGGAAGAAACCAAAAGTTCCCGCAGGCTGTGTTAATGTTGATCAATACTAATTATGGACATTTGTCAAGATAGAAGGTGGTGTAAAGTCCCACACTCGTTTGTCATATCAGATGTTCAGCTATGGCCGGTCGCCGCTTTACAGCTACTCGACTAGACTACCTCGGCCTCGATGATCGCATCTAGCCTCCGGGGATGCTTCCAGATATTGACAATCTCAAATCCACTTGCGCTCAAAAGATGCGTCCATTCGCTTTCAGTCCTCTCTACACCGCTTAGCAGTGCCATCATCTGGATGTCGAAACTCGTCTCTGATGAAGTGGCACCGGTATCTGAAACAACTATATCGCTAATGAGGAGCTTCGAGTACCCCTTGCGCATGGCTGTCTTTACATGGGCGAGGATCTGTGCTGCTGCCTTGTCTGGCCAGTCGTGAAGGATCATACCAAGGTAATAGGCGCGGGCACCTGGTGTAGGCTGCGGTTCGAAGAAGTCGTATTCCTGCCCGTGCAATTATGTCAGAATCTCCGACCCTCGTAGCAAGATAAGCGGGAATGTGTAATCAGGATCATTTGAGATTTTCTCGGAGATTGTTTGAATCTGTAAAACAAAACCACATATTACGTACCATGGTCTTGATTCTCTCGTCTACTGCGACCTTGGCTATGACTTCCGGTCGGTCTTGTAAGACAAGAGATCCGCTCGGCAAGTCCGGGTGGGCCTGGAGCACGTTCATCAAGTCGACGCCAGTGTGACCACCGATGTCGACGAACACGGGCCTCGAAAGGTCCGCTTCGCTCACCAGCGTCTCCGTGCCAAAGACCTACGGCCATGGTACCTTCGATTGTATCCAGGCTCGGTGCATCCCATCTAATGCGGCCTGGTGCGGCGTACCTGACCCGCACCGATCGAACATGGGCAGATGCTCCGGAAAGGCATCGGCGTAGCTGCTGCTCTTCGCGTCAATGGGGTCGCGGTAGCTCGACTTTCTGAGGAAGCCGGGTAGGTTATGGCAGGCCGGCAGTACATGGTCGGTGCTAGCAATCAGGTGATTAGCATAATGTGGAAATGTGTCGGTGGTCAGAACGAACCTCCAAGGTATGAGATTGTGTACAAAGCTGCCATCGTCCCCTAGAGCCAACGAGAAGGGCGTCGGGGTGTATCGGTCGTTGCCGGCTTCTTGGAGGATGTGGTTTGAAGCTAGAGAGCGCAATAGACGGGCTGAGGACAGATTCGGTCAGAATTGAAGGTTCTCAAGCTCGAATGACTAGAGGATCGGGGTACCTAAGAGTTTTGGATCGACGCTCAGGTTAGCCATGTTGCGGATCTGATCAAGTGACCGCGTGCCGCCTTTAATCTTCGTCCAGGCATTCCATATACCGAGATCGAACAATGTCTTCATCGATGCATAGACAGCCGGGTGATCCCAACATAGTTCCATCACTTTGTCAGTGGGAGATTGAACCCTCGCTAGTAATCGTTTCACGGCTTGCACAATAGCCATCTGTGACACTTGATCGACCGAGGCGCCATCGCACAAGATTCCGTCGAGGGTGGCAACGATTTCGCTTGGGTTGGACATGATGAAGAGATCGCTGCGGGATCATCGGTGAGTGTCTCAGAGCCTGCACGGTTGAAAAGAACAGGATGTGCTTCAGGACAGAGTTTTTGAAGTCACCGACATTGAAAGCTGACTCAAAGGGAAAGTCCGTCTTATTTAAACGGTGATCAAGATAAATCACGTTCCACGGGCTCGATGAGTCGCACAAAGGTGGAAGGGAATGAAACCTGCAGCCGACTATTGGTTAGCTGAACCAAATTACAGGAGGAGCATTGCTGGGCTTGGAAGCATTATTTGCTATACACATGACCACTCAATTGGATCATATCATTTTCTTCTCGATCTTTGCCAAGAGCATGCTATCCGTGGCTTTCCCCTGCCTGTCCATTAATCGGACGAAGCGATAGCCACTCCTCAGCCGATCCAGGCGAAGACACGCTCCGGCCACCATGTAATCCAATCCAGGTCTGTCATCAAAGACTTTGAGCACCACGAAGGATAGTTCAGGCGTGATACCTTCAACACCAGCAAAGCTGACCGCGTTCTTTGCAAAGTCAGGGTTGGCGCCGCGCTGCGTATCAGTTTGTGCCTTGTATGGCTCCCTCTTGGTGGTCTGAAGGGGTTGCATTTCTGCGGATAACTCCATCGTGATGTACGGACGTAGGTCATTGCCATCGTATACATCAGGGGGGAGTGGGAGATTCTGCACTGCCAATACACAGATGGAGAAGTGCTGCAATGTCTGGTGTGGGATCTCAGGTTCCATCGTCATGGCCCGCGTCCACGGCTTGAGATCACGATAACCGGTAGGCTTGAGCACGTATCCATGGCTGCCGTCGAACATGGCATCGTTCAGCATCATCCCCTGGTCCCAGTTCTGCCAGTTGAGGGCTGCAAACTGGATACCCTTGCGCCAGTGGCCTGCCGGGTCCGGGTTGGACGAGTCGACGCGAGACCCAGCAGGATAGCTTCGCATTAGGAATCGCTTGTTGTGTTCGAAAAGTTTCTTGGCTGCCACCTGGTGCGTTTCGTCCACCATGCCTTCGGACAACGAGAAGATGTGATGCGGCATCTCGGCTTCTGCTTGCTCCATAGCCTTGAACGAGACTCCGCGTGTGAAGATGCAAAGACGGCTGAGCATCTCGATGATCTTGCCCGGTTTTGCTCCCGCAGCCTGAGTAGGTTTCTCGCCCTGGGCGGCCGTCGCGTACTCCGCATCCTGCTCGTTGCCCTTCTCTTGAGGCGGAACGTACTTGGCCTTGACCAAGATCTTGTTCCGCAGGCGAGGGAGCGACCAGCTCGTCTATCTCACCGGGCTCAGCCGAGGGCAGGAGGAAATCGCCCCATATCTCGTTCATGATCGAAACCATCCTCTCTTGCTGCGAGGGACAACAGTGGACCTCGAGACTGACGACAACTGGTAGATCGCTCGTCTGGAAAGCGTACTCCTTGACCGTCTGACAGACATCGTGGAATGAAATCTCCCTGGTGAGAGTGTGGCCGTGCAGGACTCGGGGTTCCGCGGCCATCAGCCTGCCCCAGTTCTGCTTCAGGCCGTCCATGTCCTTCCTGCCCTTTTCGTTGGCGAATCTGTCCATGACCCAGCCGCCGACTTTCATCATCGTGCGCAATTTGAAGCCGACTTCCTCGCCCGCAACTGCCTCGGCAGGTTTTCCTCCCTCCACGTCGTCGCCTGTATTCTCGTCCATCTCCTCTGTCCAGCAGTCTTGCCCGTCCCACACGTCAATCTCGATGCAACGACAGCCTCTCAGCAGCACATTCCTGTAAGCTTCTGTGCTCGCGTCGCTGGTCAGTTGATTTCCGGTCAGATAGGTGTTGTGGCTGCTGTTGACAAAGTAATTGTTGAGCGGCCAGGAGAGGTCTTGCTGTGCAGCGGGCGCTAGGGCGTCGCCCATGGGCGATGCCATGTAGCGCAAAAAGTCATTGATTCGAAAGTCCTCTTTCAAGTCATGCTTGAAATTGTCGGCTTGGACGTGGCGGAAGAATGCTTCCACTTGCTCGCCGTTCCATCTCTGGTCTGCTCCAGCATGTCTAGCGAATATGGCCTGGAGATGCCCCAAGATCGGACTGTCGAATTGGGTCTCCATGGTGTCAGTCAATATACTGGGTCGTGTGCCAAAGCAAAAGTGAAGGATGAGTTCTGATACAAGTGGAAATGATGAAAGGATACGAATGGCTCAAGATCGAAGGTGTACTTGGTCATATTATAACAGAGAAACTCACAGAGTCGATAAGCGCTGGAGGCCTCGAGATGCCGAGGTACCGGCTTGCCAGGAAAGCCCTACTATAAGATGAGGCTGAGTACCATAATTGAAAGCATGGACCGTGAGCTTCAGAATCACTTGGCAGGACATTTTGATTATGGTCAAAATACAACAGAATACGAGATTTTGCGGAGAAAATTAGCAAATGTAAACAGTAGACGTTGCATTAAGTGGAGAATATGGGCTATGGTTGGTGAGGCTATCTCGGAAAACGGCATCTAGCGACACTAAACATTAAGCTTATTTTTCGCGAGGAGCTACAGAGTAGTGTACAATGTATGTAGAACGCCACACTCATGTTTCCATGATTGGAAATTTCTATGACTATATCAGCTCGATGAATTGGAAGTCATGACGGTCTCATCCCGACGCTGATGGGCTTGCCAGTAAGTGTTGACCTGGACAACTTAAGATAGCACGCCGGTCTAGACGACTGTATCATCTCACAGACCTCACTAAACCAAACGATCCAGAAAAAGTTTTCTTCTTCACGGACAGGACTTCGTCTTTGTATATATTTAGAGTCGGAACATGCTGCGACGCTCGAAAAAAACCTGCAGTGCTGTTGTACAATAATGCTGGTAACGAATCTGTAGTGCTGCGGGTTCTGTATTTTTAGTGCGTTGTGACGGGCCACCTTGGACACGGCGCCGTGGTTAGCGGGTCGGTTGACCCGAGTAGCAAATGCCCCGGGCCGTACTGTTGGAATCGTGCGCCGGCTTCAAGGATGAGGCTCTCAAGTGTTCCAGTCAAAAGCACATACATGAGCAAACATGATATCTCAAGAGTTGTGCGTAGGTTTATATGGCAGGTAGGATCCTGACAGTGTGCTTCCCACCAGAGTCCTACCGTACCGCCCTGAACGAGACCCTGCTTTTGAACCCGTCTCAACGGCACAGCATGGCGCTTTTTCAAACTATTTGAGTGGAAAGGCCAGATCAAGAAAAGGACCGGATTTGGGCGATAAGAAGATGATGTTTGCAAGATGGAGTCTGCATATATGCAAGGGTAGTCTGGGGATAGGCAGAATGCGGTTGGCTAGGGTCCAGAATCCAGACACCAAGGTGTAGGGGTCTTGGACACTATCGGGCTTCAGGCACATCTTGATGCGCTCACCCTGTAGGGTCTCGCATCACTTATTGCCTGCTTCCCAACTGACTCACTGCATTATTGATATATATCTAGTAGACGACCTGCTCGTCTCATTTCAATATGTTACCAGAGCTCCTGGGTTTTGTTATAAGCTCTACCCAAGAGTTGTTTCCTTGTGGACCTAGAGCTTGACGTTCCTCACAGAACCACTTCTCTTACCCCCAGTATCCAGGCAGGTTGGAGATCACCATGGCCGAAGCAAACCTGGACAGTCTCTCCTCCGAGCTCTTGATGCTCGTCGTCAAGCAGCTGACAGACCTGAGAAGTCTCTACAGTCTCATCCGGGCCTCCCCCTCGGCGTACCGCCTCTTCGGCGCCTACGCGGCCGAGATATTCGAGACGGTCCTGCAGTCGGGCGCCGACCATGAGTACACCTGCAACGCCATCCGCATCGTCGCCTTGCTCAGATCCGACGCCGTGCCGTCCGAGATCAACGCCCTGCTCAGGCCCGACGACCTGCCACCCGAGATCCACACCTGGGAACGGTTCGACGACTTTTACAGGCACATGACCACCGAGCACAGGTTCTTGAAACCCAAGTGGCCGGAAGAGCCGCCACTTCGCCTGGCCTCACGAACCTCCGCCGCGGTCCTAGGCAGCGTCCTAGTCAGCTACGCGCGGAACGAGGGCCGCATGATCGGCTGCCTCAAGTTCTACCTGGCGCGGTTCCAGCCCCTGCGCCCCTCGCACCTAGCGGACGAGGAGTTCAGCTGGGAGGGCAAGTTCCGAGGTCCCAACGATACCGACCACATCGGGTCATGGGAGCTGCAGCCCGAGGCGGCGCCATTTCCGGTCAAGGACATCGGCCCGCCGAACTGGGTCGAGGAGCAGCGCGTCCTGCGGGCGTGCTGGCGTCTGCAGGTCTTCAACGACCTCAGGGCGGCCGTCATGGACGGCCGCATCGCGGGGTGGCCGAAAGACAGACTCTGGCCATTGAAGACTAGTGAACGCGCTGCGGCGAGGCTCCTCACTATCGGAAGCGGGGATAGGGTAAAGAAGTACCGCACGTTGGAACCCTGCATATCAGGCCAACAGTTCCAGCTCGAGGATGAACTCGTCTGGTCCGTAATTGACTACGTCAAGGAAGCCGAACAGGTACCGGGAGCCCCAAGTCCCTTTGAGATACAGCGGGACTGGCCAGTTCCCCCTCGCAGAGCAACGTTTTGGGAAATAGGATTTTACAGCTCGGGAACCGTCTTCTTCTTCCACGACGTCACCCGGGACAAGTATGACCTTGATTTAGAGGGGTGGTACTCACCGCTCCAGCATGTGCCCTGGGAGTTTTTCAGGCCGCTCGGATTCTGGATCTGGTGCGAAGAACGGATGCTTGGATACGGACTCTTGACAGATCCGTGGGACCCGCCGCCCGGGAGCGAAGACCGCGGGCTTGAAAAGGATGCGGTTTTCATGGCCTGGAGGAGCGTGCTCAACGATGAGCAGCTCGCAGAGGTGGCAAGATTGAATGAAGAATGGCGCAGAAAAGTGTTCGAAAGCGATTGGTCTTAGCAGTCCACAGTCTTGGGCGTTGAGTTATAAAAATTGGAAGAAAAAGCGGAGAATGAATAAGTAGGCTGTATGGCTCTGCATCTGAGCATTCAATCCTCTTCCAGTACAACTTCTATGCGGAAATCAACGTATGGGCTGGCATGATTCAGACCGAGTAAGTTGCAATGCTGAAGTGCGATTCTCTGATATGAACAGACGTGCTGACCATTCTATCTAGGTCGCCATACTTTCAATACACCGCGGATGCCGAGTCGCCGTCCGTCTTTAGTGACTTTGTTGGCCCGTTCAACAACGATCCCATTTTCTCGATGATACCTGCAACGCCAATGACCTGATGTGCAACTTTTCGTGGGCTGTCATGGTCCAGGCGACCACCAATGTCACAATCGCCGTCGCGGGCCTGTATTCCCGGTTTGCCAACTACGATCGAAGTGCCTGTGTCGACGCCCAGAATTGTCAGCACCGGGCTTTCAACAACCATGGTGCCAATGAGCAGTTCTACGTGTTCAATCTTGTCACCATGTAAGTCACGCACTTGACTCGAATCTGTACTTTCATGATCGTCTCCATACTGACCTATCGTAGCAGTGCGGTCGAAATGATATTCGACACTCTTGACGCAACAATCATTTACGCTGCAAACAACACTCAAGTTACGTATCATAGAGCATAATTCAGACGCCAGTACTAGTTTGACTCTTGATACTGACCGATCTCTCAGCCGCTGCCCATCCTTACTGGTCGATCCTCGGAGCCTACCTTGACGACTACGCGACGCAACCCTCGTTCTGCGCCGACGATGATACCAGTACAGGATGCCAGGTTGCCCCGGACTGTGACTATACTCTCAGCTTCTCTTCGATAGATGAACTCGATGCCGCCTCTACCGACTTCTCGGATGAGTGCACCGAATACTAGTACACCGTTCTTCTTGCTCGGATTTGTCAACTTACCAATTTTCAATCGAACAGCATCTTCTCATAGGAAGCTTTATACCCTAGCTCGTGGACATTACTATGAGTTATATGAGTACATTTATGGGCAACCATGAAGTCGGCAAACGTTTTCTACTAGAATTTTGTCCTTCACTCATAGCGCGAGTGTAGTAGAAGCGGAGCCTTTCAGCATAGCTATGAAGATCAAACATTTCGTATAGTGTGAATGCGTACTAATGGAGTACAAAAGTATTCTCCTACAGTGAGACTGCGGCTCTAGAAGTGATATAAGAATTGACAAGGATACAGCAGGTATTTTGAAAACTAATTTGGGCGTCTCGGCTGATTCTGTATCTGCGTCGCAGTTCGCATGAAGAGACGGAGAATATGTTCTAATTCAACCTCGTGCTGTATGACATGACCAACATGGACAATAGCATGAAAACCGCCAGAGCCGACAAATAGTATATCATTGAATATATCGTTTCATTCGACCAATTCCAACCGGAGAACAAGTACCATGCCAAGGCCGCCAAGTACAAGAGACTGGCCAAGGATAAAAGTGCTTTGAATAATTTAGACGTGTAAAGGTGCTCGATGATGGGATCGTGAAGTTGTCCTGAAACTTTCTCCTCTGCTGACAGCAGCTGCAGATTCGGTTCACTGAGAGCTGCAGCAAGTGTCGGGAAAACGGATGGCGAGGGACGGGTGCTATTTCCAGTCTGGGCTGGGCGCGCTGACTGCCTATTCTTATCTGGAGAGGTCGTCAGTTGTTTCTAGGAATGCTTCAAAGTTGGCAGCTCAATTCTTTACCCAGGGAGAGCTGCAACATAGTGAATGCTGGCTGCAAAAGCAGTAACATGGGGAGTATTTGGCCATAGCCCATCTCATGCTCCCACGTCTGCACGTCGACGTCGACTCTCGAAGAAGGTCCGATTATTCTTATGGTGCCCCATGCCAGAATAGTGACCAGGCCAAACACCGTTGCCATGAAGCAGTCCAAGAGTTCAGCCACGAGCGTGTGAATGATGTACACCCAAGTCACGAGCTTGTAAAGGGCCCATGATGGACCGCGGAGCCATTTATTGGTGGTCGGATGCTGCAGTTTTTGCCGGGCGACGCCTTCAAGGAAGGCTTCTGCGCGTGCGCGACCCCAAAGCCTTGTCCACTTCCGACTTGGTTGAAAAAGCTGACTGACCTTCCAAATGTATGTCAATACAAGAAAGATCGAGGTGATGATAATAGATTCGTTGAGAGTAGAGCCAAACTTGACATTCTCCAGCAACAAATCAGAATCCCAGAAACATCTGGCCGGGGTTGTAATGATATAGGTTTGGCCCTCCTCGAAATGATTTGCATCAAATGCAAACGACCACAAAGACTTGGTAGTAAGCGCCAAGGCCGCCAGGAGACTGGCTAGGATACAGAATATCGCAGATAGGCGAATGTTGCGCAGGATTTTGCTGGCGTTCAGCTTTTCTCGAAGGACCGTAAGAGTCATCAAGTGTATCGTGGAACTGGTCCAGGCGAGATAAATCACTGCGTTCCAATGGTATACGGAGAGATCGAAATAAAAGACCTGTATGAACCCGGCGATGAGAATACACAGACCTGCGATGAGTTGCTGGTCGCTGATGACCAATATCGTTTCTTCAATGACCCCCCTCCAACGACTGTGCGCATTTCTTGAATTTGCAAAGAGGAATCGTGAATCGACACGTCGAACAAGGGTCCTCGGCAACA
The DNA here is from genome assembly GCA_001599175.1 of Pestalotiopsis sp. JCM 9685. Taxonomy (NCBI): domain Eukaryota; kingdom Fungi; phylum Ascomycota; class Sordariomycetes; order Amphisphaeriales; family Sporocadaceae; genus Pestalotiopsis; species Pestalotiopsis sp. JCM 9685. The sequence continues at coordinate 5,002,149 of BCGF01000001.1, read as the reverse complement.
GTCCGTACCAATAACTCCAAAGAAGAAGAACCAACAAGGCGTACGCAGAGACCAAGAATGCAATGATGACCTATCACTGTAAACGTAAAACTCCAAGGTTATCTTCGAAATACCTACCCCAAGTCCAGCAATATCAGGATTTGGCTGTAGGGTCGAACATTGCAGAGACCATTCGCAGGTTGGAGGGTAAGTTTCCGTGAGCAACGCAGTAACCTCGACTGCGTAAGGTGTATCTCCGTCGTATATTGTAGATGTGATGGAAGTGGTGGCAGTTGTGGCATCCAGAGTGCAATTACGTTCTGTATAGTGCGAAGTTGGCAAGCTGCTGGTTACTGACATCTTGCTACAATTGACGTGCGTAAACGGAGCGGCTACATGCATTTCGGGCCCATAGGTATATTCTTGTGAAGATTCACCGAAGTGAGGAAAGCTGACCATAGCTTGTCTTAAATATCCAAGGTGAGGCAGTCACAGAAGAATTGACAGTAGCGACAGGAATGTGGCTGGTTGGTAGGCTGAGTTTGGGTACACCGAGACACAAACCTCGCTTCTTTTGTACACAAGAAAGGCTCTGCTCACACACGGGGATCGCCACGTCGGCAGATTCGTGTTGCTCAAGGGTCCAAAACTTGTTTGAATTCCTTATGAATGTATAAGATGGGCTGTATCTTCGTCCATTGACATCTATCTCCGATGTGCCATTCACTTGTGACCGAGAATTGGCTGGGGAAACTTGAACTACAGAAGTCAAGTCAATGAATGCAACTGCATAAGCTCTGGAATAATCCCATGTTTTTTCAAAGTGTCTGTGATAATTTGATCGATTTCCTTGATCCTCGCGATTGGCTGGATCATGATTTATGTACAGGCTATACAATACACCCATTGCAAGCTCATAGTGTGTAAAGCTTTTCGTGCAATCCTCGTGCATTCGTCTCTTTCTCGGCTTTTCCGTTCTATGTCTATTCGCGGTCGAAGTAAGTCCACTGGCCCTCAACGGGCTTCTCCTCGAGCTCCTCCCATCTAGAGATATGTTAGCAATGCTCGATCTAAACAAGTTGTAATATCACTAACGGCCTAGCCTGGAGCATGTAGTCAACGAGCTTGAGCTCGCTCTCTGCCATCTGCACAACCTCCTCAATCAATCCGGCGCCAATCTTCTGCTCAATCTCCTCGACCCTGCCAGAAAAGTGTTAGCTCTTGCTCCATCATTCATTGTATCGGTCATCTCGGCGGGATCGTACTGGTCGGCGGTCAATTGGGGCTCGGGCTCCCACTTGACCTGGGACTGCTTGAGCTCGAGGGGCTTCCTCGAGAAGATGAGCTCGGCGTCGGCGCGCTCGGCCTCGGAGCGCAGGCCCTCGCGCTCGCCGCCCTCGTCGACCTCGCCGTCCCACTCCTCGTAGCGGTCGTCCTTGGCCTGGGGGTCGTGGCGCAGCAGGAATGTCTGGTCGCCCTTGGTGATGATCTGGGCCTGGGCGCCGTCGATGGCGGCCTCGGAGGCGATGTTGAAGCCCGTCGGGTTCTCCTTGAGCGTCTTCTGGGCGCGGGCCTGCCACTCCTGGTACCCCGGGGGCTGGGCGGCCGAGACGATGGCCATACGGTGCTTGGTCAGAGCCTCGATGGACTGGCGGTAGAGCGACGACTCGGGCGCGGCCTTGAGCTTGTCGAGGGTCGAGCTGTAGAGGTAGAGCAGCGACGAGCGCGGCGAGCTGTGCGTGTACAGGCCCGTGAGGCCGGTCGGGTTGCCGGCCTCGAGGTAGCGCACCGGCTTGACGGCGGCAAAGAGTCGTAGTGTCCGGCGCATGGTGGGCGAGGGTCCAATGGCTGGAATTGGAGTCGTGATAATTAGAGGGAAATGCACGGGTAGACTGTCGTAGTAGCTCTTAGTGATGCTCTCATGAAGTTGCACCAGTTGCCGGGACCCACCAAGTCACCTGACCGCCCAATCGAATTCTTAGACTTGTAAGCCTCCATAGGTGAATAACCTCTGCTCTTGCATCTCTCTTGATATGAAGCGACGGCGAGATTGGGAACTAGGAAAAGGTAAAAGCAAACTGCAGAATTAATTTTAGCAAATTTGACAATATTGGTCATTTTTAATGATATTTCATATTCACGCAAATAACGTTTTTCTCAGTCCTCCTACCACGTAATTTTGAGTGTGGGCTCTAATCGTTTCCAAAATTCTTCACATCACAGCAAAAGCTTGTACGTGTAAGTGGTGTACCCAATGGTGTTCATTTGATAGCTCGCTATAATATGTTTCTAGTCTGAGAAGGTCTACGAAGGTAAAGGAGGCAATTCGGTGATTCTGCAGACTCAAAGGCTTGCATTAGTGGAAATCATTTTGGTCCTCGGCACAGGTCACCGTCACAGATCTTCGCCATGGTCGGCGGGCCTTTCGCCCTCCCACTGCCGATATGGCGCCAAGCCGTCTCCGTCGAGACCGCAGAAGGACGCAAGCGGAAGAGGAAGGCAGAGGCGCAGGCCGACGGCCACTCATCCCAGGATGACGAGCCGCCGACATCCTCGGGCCAGTCGTCGGACACCATCAACCCGCTGAGCCACTCGCCCAACACCCTCCGCCAGTTTGCCCTCGCGGGCCTCTCGCCGGAGGAGGAATTGCCGTCCACAGCCCATCCCAATTTTCCCCACAGGTCGCTGCCGGCCGCATGGCAGACGGGCGACGTCCGCAGCCGGCGCAGCCGCAGCAGGAGCGCGGCCGCGACGAGCGAGTCCGAGGCGGACGCCGACACGGACGGCGAGGCGGCGGGGGCCTCAGGGTCGCGGCGGGCCCAGAGGAGCGGCGAGCTGCTGTCCAGCCACGCCGACATCTTCAAGCACATGAGCACCATGATGGCCATCCTGCACCGCTGCATCCACGAGGGCGACATGGTGCGCGCCAAGCGGGCGTTCCGGCTCCTGCTCGGGACCCGAGACGTCGACATACGGCTCAACGACATGTGGACGCTGGGGGCGGAGGTCCTGATGCGTGACGGCGAGACGGCGGCGACGAAAAAGCAGCAGCAGGGCCGCCGTCGAGGCGAAGCAGAGGAAGATCACGAGGGCCCGGCGGACGGCAGCGGCAATGATCCCCGCCCGCCGCCCTCGCGCTGGGGGTCCGCGGACAACATGGAAAAGGTCCGCGACTACCTCGAGACGCTGGCCCAGCACTACCCCTACGACATAAAATTCAACCGGTCGGTCAACGCCGTCGACTTCTGGCCGGCCCTCTACAACATTGAGATCTACAACGTGGACGCCGAGCACCGACGGGCGCTGCACCGTCTGGAGGAATCGGCCGCGCTCGAGGAGGGGGAGGACGACGACAATGACGAGTCCCACCTGCCAGACTCGGACGAAGACGACGATGATGACTACGAGGCTCGCTTCCAGAGGCGTGCCGAGAAGCGTGAGGAGGAGCGGGCGAAGAGGCGCTGGGCGGCGAGGGACGAGATCTCGCACGAGACGCGGATCGCGGCGCAGCAGATCGCCGAGCGGATGGACAACCTCATGATGGCGGCGCCGTACACGACTCATGTCGAGCTTTTGCGCCTCCGGGGTATGTTATCACTCTTTATAGGCGATTTGCACCTGCCGAGCCGGCTTTTGCACATTAGCAGCGTTGCTGAGAGCGCGGCGCAGAACGAGCTTGGAGCAACGACCTTGAAAGAGCGGCTTCGAAATCAGCCTCAAAGCCAGGAGGATCGGGAGGCCGTGTGGAGGTGGGAGTCCGAGGTCGACAAGGCGAGACAGCATTTCGAAAGAATGGTCGAGAAAGGCGTACGGCTTGAGCCGTGGCTAGAAAAGTATCTGGACCCTGATGAAGATGCTGATATATCAAGATAGCGCTCAAGATTAAAATCGCGTCACAATGCCTCCATTCATCAAATCAGTAATATTTGACATCCGCCCTCAACTTTTCGCCTTCCCTGGTTGCCAACGAGCCAGGACAACCCCAAGATTCCTACTTCCTACCACAACGCACCAATCTCCTAAAGGACTCCAAGCGACCTGTCTTCCAATGAAATCCTTAATACTTATGGTTTTATGGCCATGTTCTTTCAGAGGCACGTCTGTACGGACGATACCGTATTTCTGCTGCCATAAATCGAGTGTCTCTTGGCTGTAATGGTCGCTTGTGGCAAATGGCTCCACGTCACTTCCAGTGCGGCCCGAGATGATCGAGTCCTTGTCTTCGGCATCGTTGCGCAACTTGCTGACTGCGTCTGGTTTTTGCCGCTGAGGCTCCAGCCAACCTGGTCGTACAAGGTGAGTTTCTCGCCCTGGCTTGTTGAGCTCCGTCATGAAATCTTGGAAGCCGGTGAGTCTTGCCAGATCCCAGAAGAAAACCGTGGATTTGGCATTCCCAAACGCCAGAACTGGATGTTTGCCTTTGTCATGGAACAACTTGAAGCGCATGTAGAACTGATGGCCACATCCTGGCGTGTGGAATTGTATCATTCGAACATATTGTGGGCTCGTTGAGGCCGTCGGAGGAACAAAGGACGATCGAGTAAGGCGTTCGGTATCGCTGGTACTGTGTGCATCCTTGGGTGATGGAGGTGGGTTTTTGGAGGAAAAGCCGTCGATCCTCCATAGCACGATGATGTCTTCATGACACGCTCTTGATATTATCAAGTCTCCGTAAAATGCAACACTGAAGACAGTCAGACGAGCAACATACAGCCTGGAGATTTGACGCTTACCAATCTACGATGCCACTGTGTAATTCCGAGGTAAAAAAGTGAGGATAATGAATTACAACGGGAGCAGGTGGATCTCCGCTTCGAGATCTGTCGGAGAAATCAGGCAACGTCCACTGTGTAGACACAAGTGGTCTGTCAGTGGAAGGAACGCAAGTCTGAGTCGATGAATGTCTTACCAAGCACACACAATGGTCGTGTCCTCCAGAAAGCACATATCTTCCAGAATCGTGGAAAGCCTGGAGCGTATTAGCAGAGTAAACTGAAAAGAAGCAGGCACATGGTTGCATTACAGTGGTCAATAGGCCGGAGCTGTGGCCTTCTCCACCGAGAATGGCCAGACATGGCTGGTCCTGGTCGACAGGTGCAAGGCTCCAGATCCTTACAGTGGTGTCTTGTGATGCAGAAGCAATTAGATTAGGGTCAGTCGGGCACGTAACAAGATCGTTGATTTCCTGTTTCCATTTTAGTGACAAGAGCATCGATAATCCGTTTTATGGACTCACTGCTCCATGGCCAACAATCGTCTGTTCACATGTCAGTCAAGAACATGGGCAGTCACATCATGAAGGTCTCTTTACCTGAACCAAGGTTCCTTGAACCACATCGTATATCTTGATTTTTGCATCCAAACCGGCTACACAGAGCCAGGGAATATCCGCCTCGGGATCTCTGCTCCAAGTACAGCAGCAATTGGTGGCATCGTCCTGGCGACTTGGCATCAATGTCTCGAATCCGGCCGAGATAAAACGTGTCGAGTGAGCTTACTTACTTCATCGTCTCGCAAGACCCGTATCAGTTCTATAGGCGATACTGCCGTGCTAGACAAGCGGTAAATGATAATCTCATTAGACAGAGTCAGGTTGCCATGTCCGAGTCCGTTGTCTGTGTTGACGATGGACTTACATGTCTCTTGCTCACAGCTGCGAAGATGGGGTCCTCTTGAGGGTCGAGATAGGGATAGAACTTGACATCAAAGAATTCTACGGTTGCCCAAGGTGGTCAGTCACACAGACCTCCGGAGGCCCAAGGTGCTCCTTGCAGACAGCATACCTGTATCTTGCTCCTGATGGTCTTCATTGCGGATAGTCTCCTATGGTTGTCGATATATGGATCAGTACATAGGTACTAGGTAGTGCAATGGCAGTTGTCTGGACCACGGGACACTGCAGGGGCATACCTCGAAGCCGATGGAGGCTTTTAGCCGGGGGAGATCCCATTCGTCGTTGGCCGTGGTGGCTGGCATCGTAAGCAAGCACAGAAACTAGCGGGCCCTGTTTGGGCGGGCTTGAACGGGACCCTTGGTGATAATCCGCCTGTCTAATAGTGGTAAGTATCTGGACCCTTTGAATTGTCAATATGCAAGGTGGAAAGGTAAAAGGTCCGGTGCTGCACCGCACTGGCACTGGCACAGAGGGAAGTGGTGGAGTGAGTGGTGTGCCAGTGACTGTCGCCAAGCCCGGAACAGTGGTGATCAATGTGATTGATCGCGACTGGTGATGTCTCCCTGCAGGAATCGGGAATGCTCGAGCAGCGCCCGGATTTGACTAAAACCCCACAATCCTGGTCGACAGTATGCAACTTCCCTTGTCCGCGGATGGCAGAGAACGACCCACCTCCAAGCGTTAGTGTTGTATGTAAGAGGATATTGATGGATTCTGGACTTGTGGACTGCCTCTGCTGCTGGATCCCGGGAAGACAACTTTGGGTCTCTCGAGTTTCCCATGACGAGTCTCCATTCGAATCCAGGACGCGGGCCCGCCAAAGTCTAGGCTATGCCGGTGATACACATGAATTGTTGAGTGTGAGAGAGAAGGAGAGGCCATACGCCGGGAAGTGAAGCCGAACAAGGTCAAGCTAACAAGCCGGCAATGGAAGCTTACCTATCTTGCCCGTCCAGTCAAGATGCATCCCAATGGGTAATCCGTACTTGTTGCGGAATATTATATAGCGCAATGGAGACTGTGAGTGGTGGATAGAGAAGCAGGGCATCCAGAGAGAGGAAAATCAATGGTTCCCGGTTTACCGATGGTGGATGTTGTCAAAGATGCAGAGAATGCAATTGATGCCTAGTACAGAGTGATAACTCGTAGTCTGTGCCTACCTCAGGTTCGTGGAGCCGGTCGTTCTTGCTAGGTGGGACAACTTTCTACTCTTTCTCTCTCTTTTCTTGTCAGTCTATTCTGGCCGTGGAAATGGTATCTACATATTTGCGTATCGTCGCCTATGCCTGATTTCTACTCCTGGCCAACGACCGAATTGCTGCGCTGCGTTTCCATCCTGGTTCTTAGGGTAGGTATTTTGGCGAGCCCCGGCACAAACCATGCTGTGCTACCGTGGGTGTATGCAACCTTCAATGGGGCTTGGCTTCTTGTACCTAGTTGTTTGATCTTATCTGCACCTACATTGAAACGCCAACAACGAACAATCACGAATAGACTGTTACGAGCAGTGTTTAGTAGACTTTAGGCTACCCAATCTGATTAATGCAGGGTTTGGTGATGTCGTATACAACACGTTTATAGCAGTCTTATGAATAAATATGTGTTACTCATGTGCATGATTTATTGGTTTGCGGTAGACCTAGTTTTAGATTCGTCCGGTTGGCGGCAGCTCACGTGTAAGTGATGAGAGCACCGCGTATGGGTACTTGGCCATCCTTAGATTCTCAGCAGTGCTGTCATTGAATTACTTACATGGGATGGGAGTGAGTTTTTGATTGTTACATGGAAGAACGTTTTCAGCTATCAGAGTACCAGCGTGCCCGACTCCCACATTTCCCATCCTGAAGCCGCATTCTCCAGGCAAACCAGGCTACTGTGTTGTAACAGTATCGCCACTTTGGTTTTTGGTTGTGATCCTGCCAAGCTCAAGATCAAGCAACATCTGGATGCGTGTATAGTAGGCTCGATTCTGCGATGCTTGACGGAAATCCTATGAATCTCGACGACATCCCGTCGGCAAGGTTACTGTGCAAGATGTTCCCAACTTCGCGCAAGGGTGGTCACGTATCCCACATCGGTTCCATGCATGCCTGGTGTACGGATAGTACAATGACTTGACCCTCGGTCCTGACTTACAAGGTCCAAGAGCCCTGTCCCTACAGCTGGGTTGACTTCTTCAACTCGAATAATCAAGAATTTCAATTCTTCATTACCATTTGGATCATACAACCTGGTGATCTGCGTCGTTACAATAGAGAGCGGCTCGAATGGACTCCGATGTCCGATGGTCTAGGTCGTCCAGCCCTTGAGGTCCCGTCCCCTGGTCTCCGAGATGGAGGGGGGATACGCTGCACGCTAGTTTCAGCTGATTGGCTCGATGCGCAGCTTCCTCGAGGATGCGCCTCGATCTCTGGCAATTCAGCGTCGGATTTCACGTCAGGGCTATTCTTTCAGCCAGCGCCTGAACAAACAACCTTCAGATGTCGCTACGATGCATACAAGCCACAACGACAGTATCACATCGAGATTGGCTGAGCTGATCGTTTAATAATTCCGCGGCAATACACAGCCTTGGATGTTTTCTGTCCTTTTTTGACGAGATATTAACATGGAACCTGGCGCGGCTATCACAAATGCTGACATGTGTGTATAGAGAAAATATGGTATGCTGTTTGTATTGCTACAGTGCCAACCACAAAATAGCATACGGCTGAGAGGGTTTGTGTCTTCGATCTCGATGACTTCGTATCCATATATCGTTCTCAACAGCCGAAGCAGAATACTGCAAAGGGCGGCGTTCCAAGTCGTCCCCGGCAATGACAATTCTTTAACCTTAGCTTACTTTGTATCCTGTTACATGGCTGCTCGGCTCAGTGGCCGGTAGCGTCACGTCGGGTATGTATGGCGCGGAGCACGGAGTAGTCAAAACGTTGTCAAACAGACCCTACTATAAATGGACAAACAAGCGAAAAGCTCAGTGGAATCTATTTACTAGATTGTATAATTATACAAGCAGTTGCATTGCTCAGCAAAGTATGCTTCTACATATCATATACGAAGTGCCATGTGAGATACGCAGCGGCGAGAACGTGTATCTGCTGAATGCCACCGGCAATTTCCAGCTGAAGTATCCGTCTGCCAAGACGTCCAGCATACCGTTCGTCAAATGCTCAAAGCCTCCTGCCATGGCTTTCGAGACATCCCAAAAGCAACTACCATGGAGAATTGCCTGTAATTTGAGACGTCTCAGCCTACGTTGTGATCTTGTAAACTCTGGCTAATAATGGCCACAAGTAGTATGTTCTAACCAGACGAACCTGTCAAAAAACGGTGTTGCATTGGCCACTTAAAAACGGCACCACTGGATGTTATCAGGTACCTGCCAGTAGGGTAAGGTAGGTACGTCATGTACCTGGAAGCACCGTTACCATGTCCCCCTTGTCCGTTCGGGGTTTGCTAAAATACACGGCACGGCTTGCGACTGACCAAGATGGAAATTCCATTACAGATTTACAAGACAATGAGCCTGTATTTACCAAAGAATGACGCCTCAAGTCGGAGTTGCTTTGGGATAGTGTTGCTTCATCGCCAAGCGACCTGCCGACCCATTGTGCCCTACAGTACAGTACAGGCTACCACACAGCACGACGTTGACTTGCGCATCCCAGCAGCAGATCCCGAGAACCTGGTTCATGTGTCCATGCGCGGATAGCTGCCTTATCGCCTGTCAGAAAAAAGTACATAAAGAATCCCATTTCTCGGGCCTCCTGGAGGTTTGTTATTCAGCAATGCAGCCATGCTCGAAATGGTCGCCTGCTCCGGCACACCCCCGGCTCTTCGCAAGGTCTACCGGAATAGTAGGGTTACCTCCGAAAACCATTGTGAGTATTATAGTCGTATTGCGGTCCTTTGAGCTGCTATATCTGCATGCTATAATCTGTACAGAGTATTAGACGACGCATCCCCACGGCAGAATATGATATTTCGATATGGGGACCATGACTTCGTATAGAGTCCACTACTGGAAACACGTCGACTTCATGGATAATTGTTGCAATCCTCGGCGGATATCCCGCAAAATACGTAGTATCGTATGACACAGTATTGCATCCTCGTGGCCGCGACGCACGAAGTATTGCCATGATCCACTGCCGTGACTCTGCCAAATAAACAACTTCCAGAGTGACCGGCAAATCTTGACCAATGTCATATGGTAGGGAGAATTATTCGCGATCGGCGTGCGAAATGGCCCATTGGATTATACTCTTCTGTGCAGACCACGACTTGTCCATGTTTATCAAACATCTGTGCATCACCAACATGAGCACTGCCGCATAGGAAATACAGGATATATTCGGTACGCCTCAAGTTTACACCATGATATGAAAGATGATCAAGAGACGCAATCTTCAACCAAAAAATGCCAGAACATACAAACTGTCAGGTGCAAACGTTGGAAGCCCAATAAGCCCACTTGGCTGGCGCCGGATTGGGATCTGCCGGAAAAGCCGAGGACCGAGAGGAGCTGGACAAGAAACAATTGGGGTCGATACTAAAGTAAGGTAGGTCGAGAAGTCCCGAGTCAAGCTTTGAAATTTTAGACTGTGCAAATACATGGCATGCAGGCTAACAACAGCTCATCTATCAAACTTCCGATGAGGAGGAGGCTCGGTGCTTTTTCTCTCGAGTATTCACCCAACCACAGGGAGGCAGGATGATGCATTCAGCGGGAAGGCCCCATCAGTCATGACTGGGGTAGAGAGGAACTGCACTAACTGACTGGGACCTGCGAGGCATTCAGGGTACGGATGTGGAGATGGCCGCTGTTAGGTCCCCTGACCCTCGCTAAGACACAGAGGGTTCATGTACCCAGCTCGGCAGCCCCAAGGTACCCGACTTGCTGCTTGCTGCTTGCTATCTGATTCTGACCTAGGAAAATCCCATTGGAATGTGCAGCGTCGAAACCCATTGGGCGGCGCTGCTGAGGTTGCGCACATTCATGTGGAGTGGGCGAAATGCCCTTGCGATGCCCTGCATCCAAAGGCAAGGTACATGATCAGGTACGTCAATGACTGTACCGACCTACCGCACCTTTTTCACCTAGTCAGGAAATCGACGAACCGGAAGAGCACAACAGGTTCTTTGAAAATGCCCGTCAACGTCTGTCCTGTCCTGTCACGGATCACACCCAGACTCTGAGCGTATACCACTTTTCTTTCCTCTTCGCTTGCTTGCCTTCCCTGCCCTTGCCTTGCCTTGCCTTGCCTGCCGGACGACCGCTCGTACTACATATAATACTCCGTGAGATCGCCAGACTGGACATTGCTCCTCCTTGCTGTCGTTTCATTTTCCTGCGACTTCTTGTCTGAGATATTCATTCCAATACACAACGAGAACACGCGGATCGCAAAGCCTCCCATCTCGAAGTAAGAGCCAAAGCCCACGTCTACCTGCCGCTCAGCCTCTCTCCAGCGCTACGTAGTAGCTCATCAGCATCTATCCACCCATAAAACGATTCTCACCTCGACGACTCTCACTGCCTCTTCTGTCTGCATATACTCCTGCACACTTCAGGCATCTACCCTGACTTGCTTGGACTCTTGTCACACGTGCTGCCAAAGCCCAAGACCGCTTTCCAAGACCTCCACCGTCACTTCCACCGCCTGTCATCGGCGGGAATCTCTGACAACCAGCTTGCTTCTGCGTACTTGCTCCCCAGTATTCTCGAGTCTCAGCCCGTCATCGACGACGAGGGTAGATCCTCCGCTGCCCGCCCGCCCGCCGCCTACTAGTCTGGAATCCTCTCACTCATCAGCCCTGTATTCCGCTGCACTGCTTGCTGCACAAGCCAGTCCACGACGACTGGGGAAATCTTTTTGCTTCTCCTTTTTTCACTGGCTACCGTTGCCAGTTGCATTTGCAAGCCCATCCCGTGTACGACTGCATAATTGGGCCGAAGCAACGTTGTGCCACATTGGAGGGGATCATCTCATCCGTGACCTTGGAAGGGCCCATCACCTACTCGACCAGTCAGCGGAAGGCATCCATCTACTTGCCTCTCCCCTCGCCAGATAGTCGTGCTGCAAACTGCCGTCTCTCCTAATCTCCCTCTCCATCTGTTCGAGAGACTCGCACAAGAATCCTCTGCCAGGATTTCGTGATACGACTCCTCGACCCTTTTCACCGGTGACGGCGGGATTCTATGTGATACAGTCCTCGGCTATTCAGAGACACACCGCTGGGCCTAGACGTCCAGCGCCTTGTCCCCTTTCCGTCCTGACCAGCCGAGAGCACAGCGGCAACCCAGTCCCGGAACTTGCCTTTGTCCCATAACTATCCTTATTAGAGGAGCAGTTTGGGAAGACTACACGGAAACTATTCAGAAGACTCGGCCAGTCTTCATAGTCCCGGCGTTCGAATCACTCACACTCAACGCTACAACTCGAAGATCGTGGTTGATCACGGTGACTGATCTTGTTTCACAAAAGAACAACAAGGGAATAGACCGTACACCATACAACATGGAGGAGCAGTTTGGATCAATGGAACATACGTTTATGACTATTCATAGTGAGTATACCCCCTCCTTCGCGGTTGACTTTCATCCACCTCGACCTCGGGGGCATTCATGAAACACCCGCTGATGCCCACTGCCATCTCAGATCTATCACCGGATGCAAACATTCTCTTCGTCTCTGCCTCGGTCACTGAGATCCTTGGATGGGATCCCCAAGAGGTTCAGGGCAGATCATGCTTCGACTATTTTCACCCGGACGAAGAACCATGGGCGAGACGAGTTCACGGAAGAGGCGTCAAGCTTGACAAGGCTGCATCTCTTCACTATCTCCGTGTACAGCATCGGAACGGCCAATGGGTAAGCTGCGAGTGTTGTTTCACTGTGGTCCACGATGTTTTGGTGGCATGTACCAGTATCTATCGCATCGGTGCTAAAAGCGAGAGTAAGTTGAGTCCACACTCATTCGTCGACGCATGCGGGGCTTACCATATTCATAGGGAGGGCTATCGATGCACCCCAGATCCGACGCATCTTCTCGAGTTCGCCGAGGGATCCCCGTTACCACATGTTGGAACATCTCTCTCCCAAGTTCAAGATGCCTCCGGTCGAACGAGAGCCGAGGGCCGCTCTCATCCTCAACCGATTCACCAGACCCTTGTCCATCATGTTTGCGACCGATGCCGTTGCACAGATTCTTGGGCTGAGCCCTGATCAACTGAAGCACAAGAGCTTTTATGAATGCATTGCAAACAATTGTCTGGCAGACGCTGTGAGGTGTTTGGAGAGTGCCAAGTCCAACGACTCGATCGCATACCTCCGCTTTTGGTTCCGCGATCCTAGGTCTGAAGAAGACCTTGCGGCACAGGATGACCAAGAAATGGACGGGGTCGACGGGGTCGATGGCGTTGATGGTGCTGGCAGCCCGAGCAGCAGTGATCTGGACTCGGATGGTGGCGCGCAACTCAGCTCCCCCATGGACCTGGACGATAATACAGTCATCAAGGCCGAGCCGACCAGTCCCGAGCCTTTCAGAGTCGCGGCCGAACAGTCCAACGGGACACAACAGAATGGCCACAGTCAGCAACCTTTTGTGCCCGAAGAAGGGTCTTCCAACCGCCCTAGAAGACGTCGACAGCAATCCCCACCAGCTGCGGCTCCTGCAGGCGCCCAGAATGGTAACAGGCCACCCCGTCAGAGGATCGAGCCATTTGAGCTCGAAGCGGTTGTGTCGTGTACATCCGATGGCCTGGTCGTGATCCTGCGCAAGGCCCGACCTGCCATTCCTAGCCTCTATTCGTCCTCGACCTCGAGCAGCTCCCAGAATGGCGTGTTTGCGGCCCCATGGGGAGAACAACCCATCCAGCCGTACTATCCCCCCGAGCAGTACCATCACTTCAGACCTCCATTCTTGCCACAGCACATGCCTTTGCAAGAGCATGTCAAGGCTGCAGGTGGGCCGCCGACCGAATACCTTATGCGGTCTATTCGTGATGTTGCGGTCTTTGCTTGGGCTCTTTGTGGTATCAACGGCAAGCTCGCTGGATACTGCAACGGACAGCCCCAAGGAGAGGCTCAACCTCCTGGTGGCCTGCCAGTCTGGGATCCGAATGGCGGGCGCTCATCATACCTGGGTCCTGAAAACCAAGCGAGGTATCGCTGGCAACAGTATGATCGCAAAGGCAAAGGGCTGGCAATATCAGGCCACCACATGTCTGGGTCTACTTCCTCTGCCACCCAGTTCAACCCATATGCAGTTATGCAAAACGGGCCTGCCGACTACACCCAACGTTATTCACAGCCGCCTTGGAGGCAAAACGATGGTTATTCACATTCTCGACATCCACAAGGTGGCTATGCCCAGCCAGGGGCATATGTTCAACCAGGAGGCTTTACCCAACCAGAAGGCTATACCCAACCAGGAGGCTACACCCAGCCCGGGGGGTATAATCAGCAAGGAGGGTATACTCAGCAAGGCTATCCGTACCAGTCTTTACCAAGGTACCCAGGCCATCCCGTAATGGAACCATGGGCAGAGGCAGCAGCAGCGAACCTCGCACAACAACCTCATGGGGACCCACCAGTGCCGACAACCCAGGCTCCTAATCCAGGCGAGGAGCCTCCGACTTACCGCCATCTATGGCAGTGATCCTTCCGGGTACATGGAAGTGTGCATCGCACGAGAATGATGCACGTGGCGGGTCAGGTGGCGGCGATCTCTTTTTCCTTGGTAACGGTATTTTCATAATTTTCGGGAATTTTTCTTGTCATCGATTTGTACAGTCGGTTTCTTGTATGTTTGGGAGGGACAAGGATCTGCTATCTATTACTTACTGGGAGGTATTCTGCTTCTGAAAATTTGCGCAAGGGGTATGGCAGCTGAGCAGCCTGAGCTGACCTCTGCCTAGTGTTGAGCGCTCGTCATGATACCCAATCACTTACTTGATTCAAATCGCCAGGAATTGCAATGCCTTGCGTTGAAGCTGGCTCAGTATGTATGTATCATGGGCGTGTCACTTGTCAGCTACTCATTTTTGATCGAGAACATATTATATATTCAACCAAGCCATGCCTTGTGAATGCCTGTGAGAAATACAAGAAAAATTGCACCTGCGTCGAATACACAGAGTACAACAATCCAGCATCTGGGGCTTATTGCCAGATACGAAGTGAGAGTATATAATACTCAATCGACTCGCATATCAGCTTGCGCATTCTCTATGGATCTTCTGCCGAGCCTGTAGCATGCTTTTTGACTATATCAAGGGCGCACATGTATAATAGAAATGTACATATGGTAGGGATACGAGGTACGTACCTATGATGAATACCGATGCACGGACCTGGGACTATGAATCGGCACCAAGACGGGCGCTAAGCCACATGTGGATCTTGGATCCACTCTAGGTCGACGTGCCTTCCATTGAGGAAACCGTGGAAAGTTGTAGGTAAAGGAAGCTTGCTTGGCTGTACTTTACAGTCGACGGTTCGAAACTGTGTTGTTGTTTGCTATATTATAGCTCCCTGTTGTATCGCTTGGACTGCCAAAGATCGCGAGGTTCTCGTACCGATTCAACGTATCGCACTTCGACAGAGAAATAGCTTCTCTGCTCCCGACAGAAACATCGACCTGCATCTCCTGTTATCGCTGCCTCAATCCCACCCACGACGCAATGGCTACCTCGTCAAGCCACCCGTACCACCAACCCGAGATCGAGGACGATCTCATTGATCCGGATGACGGTGAGCTGCCCAGGTCCCCGCTCTGAAAGCTGCGGCAGATGTTTATCGAGGGATCTTGCAACTGACTCTCGCCGTTCCCGCAGCCGATCTCAACGACTTTGACGACCCTCTCTCGCAGCGCCAGCCCCTCGCGGGCAACATCGGCTCCTCGTCGTCGTCGTCGAACCGCCTGGACGAGGGGTACCTGACGTCGCGGATCCCGGGCGAGGACCGGCGGGCGCCGCAGAACACCATCGACGAGACGGTCTGGGAGACGCTGCGCCGCGACCTGCTGGCCGTGTGGTCCAAGATGCGCGAGGTCCTGTACCCCAAGTACCTGTTCGGCGGCACCATGTTCGAGTCGTCCGAGGGCATCCGCGGCGCCTACGCCAACCTGCGCGGCGCCGGCCTCAACGGCGCCCGCGAGGAGCTCCAGAGCCTCGCCGGCCGCTTCGTCGACTCCGAGGCCCTCCTCAACCAGAACAACATGACCCCCGGCCTGCGCGACTGGGACATGTGGGGCCCCCTCATCTTCTGCCTCATGCTCAGCATGCTGCTCAGCTACCGCGCCCAGAGCGACCAGAAGGACATTGTCTTCTCCGGCGTCTTCGCCATGGTATGGATCGGCGAGGCCGTCGTGACGTTGCAGATCAAGCTGCTGGGCGGAAACATGTAAGTTGAGGATAATACCTTGGCGGGCTATTCCAATTGGGAGACAATGTTGCTGACTCTTATTAATCTGACAGCTCCTTTGCGCAGAGCGTATGCATAATCGGCTACACGCTCTTCCCCCTCGTGCTCGCCGCCATGTTCTCCGCCATCGGCCTGCCCCTGATCCCCCGGATACCCGTCTACATCGTGCTGGTCATCTGGTCGCTGGCGGCGGGCGTCAGCATCCTCGGCGGCAGCGGCGTCGTCCAGAACCGCGTCGGCATCGCCGTCTACCCCCTCTTTGTCTTCTACGTGGGCCTGGGCGCTCTCTGCTTCATCAGCTAAGAAGGCCTGCTCGATTGTTCTATCCGGGGTTCAAGGAGTTTTTTTAAACAGAAATCGGGGTGTTGTCAAGTTCAAGCAAGTACGCGGAAACACACAAACGAAATGGGAAAATATGTGGAAAAGGCTCGGCGGGCCTTATCTGCATGGACGGCGTAGAAAGGGGACAGTTCCTTCTTTGTTATTTATTCACCAGTGTATTCTAGATTTCCGAGTGTATGATCCAAGAGTCGCTTCGAGAATCAATGTTCAATCTGAATTATCATTTCCGAGACTGCAGATTGGGTGTCATGCATGTACTAACTTCTGACGTCGAGATGCCATGAAAGAGTTTCGAAGGGGTCCGGACTTCAACGTGGTCGACTGATTTGGTAAGATTTCTTGACCAGCACCGTATCGACTGGCAGGCTCTTACATGAAGCCAGCTGGAAAATTCTATACCGCAAGGAAGATGTACTACCGCTATTCGTGACTTATCATGAGCTGCATGGGCAAATTGGCGCTCATCCCGAGCGATCGATTACCGACAACTATACAAGTTTTATTCACTTCATCTCACGGGATCTACCGTGTCTTTGCTATCGACTTATCTGAACATGGCGCAACTCTTCAAGCACTTCCCGTACCTACAGATCCGTTGGCCGCCCCCTTCTTCGACTTGTCCACATCATCATCGACCATCGGCAGCGCGGGTATCTCGACGCCCATGAGCTTGTACTCGAGGCCAGGGTATGCATCGCTAAGGACCAAGACGTCATACTTCCTGCCCTTGCCTCCCTGAGCTGGCTCGGGAAGCTTGAGGTTGACCTTTGCGCTCGGCTTCGAGCCCACGGCTACCGATTTGCCAGGTCCTTGGCTCCAGCCTGCGCGCTTGACTGCAATGATTTCATCACTGGCAACGTTGCACACGACGACAAACCAGCCCTCGGTCTGGGGCTTGGGGTACTTGGGCGCGTAGATGCGTCCTTCACGCTCAACGACGGGGTTCGTGCGTTTGAGCGACACGGTCATGGAGAGTGCGGTGATGTTCTCCGTACGAACGCTGACATTTGGCAGGATCGACGCAGCGCGAGCGAATTTGCTGTGCTGGTACTGCGGAATGTCCAGCTTCTTGGCCAGTTCATCAAGCTGTGGCTTCTTCAGCGTGCTGACTTTCTGCAATGGCGTAGTATCGTTGATCTTGTCGGCGTTTACACCGGGAAGGATCGCCAGAGGGTTGTCGTGGGCCCATCGTGCAGATTTGATGCATTGAAGCAACTTGATCATCTCGAGACAGCTGGAAAGGTAGCCAAGCTCGGTAAGCACGTCGATTGAGGCCTGGATGATACGAATAGCCTGATCGAGTACGCTGGTTTGATCACCGACGTAATCGGTAATCGGAAGGTCGATGCGAGCCATGTGCGCTTGCAGAAGGAGGAAAGCCTTGACATGAGGATCCCACATGGGCAGACCAAAGTTGGTGCCAGCATACGGCAGATTGCGGGACAGCTCGGCATTGATCAGGTCTTCGTTGTGACGCACCGGCAGCTCATCGTACTCTGTCGCGTTTGACATCCATTTGAGGACATCCTCAAAGGAAGCCTTGGGCTTGACATGCTTGACAAGATAGCGAATGGTCTTGTGCGACAGGTAGTAGTAACTCATGATCTTGCCCAGAGGCGTTGGATCGACATCTCCATTGGGGAATATCTCAACACACTTGGATTGTGAAAGCTCTCCTAGAGACTTGTTGACCATCTCAATCATATAGTCATTGGCGAGTTGTTGGGCCGCGATACTGTTGTGCTCTTCTGCGGATATTTCCAGGCCGTAGTAGGACGGGTTCTTGTGAAGCCGGCGGAAGAAGAATGTCCATGTCAGGTAGTCCAGGGCGTCCTGCTTTGTGAGAATGGTCTCTGCTGAGACTTCGGCACACAAATGGTTGTCCAGCACCGTGTGCAAGGATGACTCTACTGGGAATCCAGTGTGCAGGAAATGCTTGTAGAAATCCTTCTTCGCATCTTGCGTAAAGATTCTGGCAACTCCCGAATTGTCAAATTGAGGACGACCGGCACGTCCAAGCATTTGCAGAACATCGGTAAGATCCATGTCCTTGTACCCTTCGATCTTGGCATCGTAGAACTGCGTGCCCTTCACTACGACGAGATGGGCGGGAAGGTTGACACCCCAAGCCAGGGTACTGGTTGCGACCAGAATTTGGATCTTGTTGTTGAGGAACAGCTCTTCGGCAAGCTGTCGGTCCGTTTCGACAAGACCTGCATGGTGCAAACCAATACCAAAACTGATGGCCTCTTTCAAAGCATCGTCCTTAACGCGGGCAAGATTGAGCTGGAGGTCTTCTTCCTCCATGTGTAGGAATCGACGGGGGTTGTCCTCCAATCCACACATGTTGATGAGGTCCTTTGCCGTCAAGCGAGTTTGCCGACGGGAAGGCACAAACACAATGACCGGCTTGTCTGGACTGTGAGTCTTGACTGCAAGGAATGTCGGGCGGTTCATCGACTGCATCAGGGGACAGAAACCCCTGACCTCGGGGAACCCATCAATGTATAGCTCCAGGGGTACCGGACGAACCGAGTGTCTGAAGTTGAACAATCCTTCCTTGACACCGAGCCAGTTGGCAAGATCTGTTGCATTCGCACAAGCAGTGGACATGCCGAGGAGGCGTACCGTGTTCTTTGTGGATTCGGCAATGTAGTTCATACGTGACACGATGATCTCCAAAATCGGACCACGATCACCAGCCAACAGATGAATCTCGTCAATAATAACAAGAGACACTTGGCGGACGTAGCCTCGCGTTTGCCAACTACGAGAAATACCGTCCCACTTCTCGGGAGTTGTGACGATGATGTCGGCATCCTTGATGGTTCTGGTGTCAGGCGTGTTATCACCAGTCAACTCGACGAGCTTGAGTCCCAATGGCTTGGCAAGTCGATTGCCCCAGTCGTTCACTCGCTCGCGGACAAGTGCCTTCATGGGCGCAATGTAGACGACTTTTGATCCCGGTCTCTCCCTGAACGCCCACCACATGGCAAGCTCGGCAGCGGTCGTCTTTCCACTACCTGTCGGAGATCCAAGGAGAACGTTTGCAGGGGTATGGTAGAGCGTATGAAAGATCTGGGTCTGCATTGGGTTGAAGAACTGGAAGCGTTTGGCATAGAGCTCCTCGAGGGCAGGATTCTTCATGGCACTGACAGGAAGAGGCTGGAGGTTGAGCAGATCTGTATACACGCTCTCGGTGTCGGGCCGGATGAGGTGTTGGAAGGACACCGGTGTCACAGTCTCAGCGCCCAGCCACTTGTCAGAAACTGCCCTCACATAGATCTGGTTGGGCAGAGGGTCTGATAAGGGAATGGTAAAGTTGAGCTCATGCTCATCGTACAGCTTTCTCCTGCTCAGAATGAAGAATTCATGATGGTAGATCTCAGAAGTCTCAGAGTTCTCAACCCAGATGTAGAAAGACTCCGTGGTACCATGGATGTGCTCGTTCCACTTGAACTCGGGCGTGATGTACAACTTGATTCGCAAGACATCGCGATTCAGAGGGGCTATCTCGGCCTCGACGGTGAGTGTTGGGAAATTGTTGAGAATATTGGCAATCTTCTTTCCAGCGCTGTTGTTATGCACGAGGCTGCCAATCTCGGCAGGTTCCATCTCCTTCATGATTTCAATGGTGAGGTTGTCTTTCGAATCAAGCTGGCTCAGCACCGGCTTGGGCAGGTCAAATTGATGGAGAGGGTGCTGAAACGGCCACAGGCGCCTCTCGATGGACTTTGCCATGGTGAGAAGCACGAGACATTGGTATCCCCAGCGCCGGTTGAGCGCAATCATGAACAGAGCGCGGCAGATACGGCCAGATTGCTGAGCAACATAGTTCAAGTCGTTACCCAGAGCAAAGTCTTCTGGCTGAGCCCGTGAGATGTACGACTGAAGCAAGATGTTTGTCTTTGCTTGTGGAGTATCGATGCCACCTGGAACTTCACAGGGGATCATCTCATGTCTCATGTGGGTGAGCTCCTTGGCCTCGCTATCCCTGGACTGGATGTTGTCAAACTCTCCACTGTTGCTGATCATGGACAGAATGTCAGCCTCGGACGCTTGCGGCTTCATGAGGTTGTTGAAAATTTCCACGCTCGTCTGCTGGATGTAATATTGACTGGCAATGCGACCAGTATCCTTGCTGCGTAGCTCTTCTGTGACTTCATTGAAGATGATCATCTGACTTTTCTGCAGCGTACGCGCAGCCTGTATCGCAAGCTGTCTCCGTCTCTGCACCAATGTAGGGTCGTCTCGGATCTCTGCCCACTCAATACCATAAGTCATGGGACTTCGCTGCATGCGGACAAACAGATAGGAATAACCAATCCACTGCACAGCTTCGGGGATGGACGTCACAGTGCCGAGTGAAATCTCAGCATTCAAGTTGTCCACCAATTTTGAGGAAAATCTCGACTCAATGGGCTGCTGTTCTGTGACGGCGGTAAGGTAGTGCGAGAGCTTGTCTTGAGTCGTGCAAATCATGCCTATACCGACGTCCTCAAATTGTGGACGACCGGCACGACCAAAGATTTGAAGCACGTCAAGAATACCAAGATCCACAAATTTACCGTCTTGGGCGCTATAGACCTGGGTGCCCTTGATGACGACTGCAGCGGCCGGCAAGTTGACACCCCAAGCGAGCGTGGCGGTACAGCACAGGACCTTGAGAACTCCCTCTGCAAACAGCCTCTCCATGAGATTTCTGTCAGATCGAGTCATGCCGGCATGATGGATCCCGAGACCTTTCGGCAAGAGCTCTCGGAGCTCTCTGGCTTTGCAGGACTTCATATCTCTCTGGGCTTGTTCATACTTTGGATGGGCCTGAGGGTCGAAGAGATCCAGGCAGAACTCGTCGGTCGCTTTCTGGTAGAGCATCTTGGCAGTCAAGAGAGTATCGCGTCGCGAGTGAACAAACACCATAACTTGGTGGTCCTGTTGCAGCATATCCCTGACTTTCTCGAAAGCAATTTGGTCCAGATTTTCTCTAGACTGCTTGGAGTTGGGTTTTCCCTTGACTCCAATGAAGTGCTGTTCAAGGGGTACCGGACGGAATGATCCGTCAAAGTAAAACAAGCCTTGTTGTCGGTTGACTTTGAGGAAGTCGGAGACGTCAATGAAATTGGGCAGAGTGGCACTCAGGCCAACGATTCGAATCAACGACTGTGTACTCTCGACTTGCCTCTCGGTTCTTGCGACCAGGGACTCCAATACAGCGCCACGCTCATCGTGAAGCATGTGAACTTCATCAATGATCAATAGGCGGACCTTTTGAACTAGTTCGGTGTCTCCAGTGCCTTTTCTGGTAATGACGTCCCATTTCTCAGGGGTAGTGACGATGATTTGCGTTTCGACAATCTCCCTCTTTGTCAGGTGCATATCACCCGTGTACTCTCGAGCGCGGATGCCGGCCCAAGCCAGACGTTTACCCAGCTTCTCGGTAATTTCAGCCGCCAGAGCTTTCATGGGCGCGACATAGACAATCTTGAAGTCTTCCAGGTCCACGGCAAAGTCTGTAGCGTCGTTGTCTTCAATGGGGTTGGGCGTGCAGTAATGACCAATGGTTTGCAAGATGGTCAACATGGCCGCGTCTGTTTTACCAGCACCAGTAGGTGCACAGATGAGCATATTCTCACTCGTCCTGTAAGCAATGGGATAGACAAGACTCTGCATCCTGTTGAGGTTCTTGTAACCCTTGAAAGTCCTCCGGCAGAGCCCGTCCATCTCAGAGATGGGCAGAAGCCTTCTTCCGGGAGCGAGCACGCCTGTTTTGCCGGCCGGGACCTCAATCTCCTCGTACTTGTCGAACAGCTTCCTTTGGCTTCCCGCTGGCAGTGCATATCTCTTTCCGGAGTAGCTCAGAGAGTTGCCGGCGGCGTGGGCTCTGTACACATGAGGATATTGTTCCTCCTTGTGCATGGCGGGGCCCAGAGCTGCATTCTTGTGCTCCCAGTCCTTCTGGCGCAGAGCCTCTTCTCGCTCGGCCTTTGTGAGCAGACGATTTCCGGATGGGCGACCATCGGCCTGCGAGACAAAGTCGGAAATGATCTGATCCTTGTGGGATATAACCTCGATGACGAAGTCGAGGTCGTCAAATCCGACGAGATCCGTAAGCCCTGATGACACCTGCTCTTCTGACTGGTTCGAGGTCAAGATTTCCAGAATCTGCGCCTGGAATGCATCTGGGGATAATCCATCCTTCTTGGAAGCAACAGTAGCACACTGTTTGGCAAACCAACTTGAGCCGAGAACGTTGTCGCCATCCGCCTGTCCATTGGCCTCGTCGATGAAGTCGCTGCTCCACAAGTCCTCCTCGCTGTCCTCGATGAAGTCCCAGACATCATCGCCGCTGTTGCCAGAGGTGAATGCATCGTCGAGATCAAAATCCGACTCTTCCTGAGCGGCGTTGTTGGCGGGGAGCTTGAGCTCGGCCAATGCTGCTTTCATGGCAGCGAACTGCTCCCGCCAACGGGCCTCTGCGTCATCAGCTGCCATATTCGTTTGCGTATCTGCTCTTTGAAGCTTGAAAATGGCGTCTGATCGCCTGTGAGATATCCTTGGAAATGGCGATGTGTGGAATTTTTTGTGAATATTCGAGATCTGACCAAGGCACCTTTGAAGCTGGCGAGATGCGCTTATAGCAACCAGATCTGCATTTCCTCACAACGTGGTGAGTGCAAACACAAATTGATGATGCTGACTCAATCGGCGAGGTCAGTCAAGCTTTCGGCTCTAGCGCAGTAGTGACTATTGCGGATTTCTTAGCGGATGCCCACTACCAGGTATCCATTTAGGTGCAGGTGGGTAGCGGATACCTGAGGTACGCTGCAAGCTGGCGGTTGAACCAGCTGGAGATTTACAACAACCCGAATCCCCAGTGAGCTTCTCAGCTTGCCAAGTCTCCATATTCCAGCGCATTTGATGTGCCGCTATCATTGCCTTGCAAGCAAATGCTGCCTGTATTTTGAACCAGACATTGTAGAGTACCAGCAGCACCTTGTAATTCTGGAGTCTCTCGGGGAACATTCAAGACCCCGCGCACGAGGGCAAAGGCGGTAAGCATGTACAGAGTAACAAGTCTGGTGCTAAGTCTAGAGCGCAGCTTTAATTGTTACCCTGCTGTGATTGACGGACAAGGGGGGGTCCAAGGGCCCTTCAAAGAACCCGCGCAGGTGACTTCATACCTGATTTCCATTATCTATGCCATTCACAGACCGACACCCCCCCTAACATCCCAACCTTCCCCTCCATAATCCATAACTCGAACTCGTCTCCGTTTCATGAACCTCGTCCCGCGATTCATGCACTATTTCCAAACAACGACGAACACCTAAAGAAACGAAACGCCAACCCTTTTCTCCTCCTCCTCCGTCTTCTTCCTATACTTAGTAGCACACAAACATCGGTTCGCAGCAACCGACGAACAGGCACTCATCGAACCGGAATCCCCGAGAGTCGCAAACCCTTCTTGATCGCAGATAAAACCCTTGCCCACCATGAAGCTGCACTATATCGGAGTATGTAGGTGCCGCTATCTTTAGCATTGCTCAAAGCAAGGGTGGGCTGACCGTTGACGTTGCTTTCTTTGTCGCCCACAGATCATCAAGAACGACGAGAAGCCGGGAGTCGAGCTGGTGTCTGAGAAGGAGCTCAGCGCATACTCGCGATTCACACGCCAGAAGTACGAAACCTCCCCTACCTACACCCCCCACCCTCCTCTCTCTACCATGTCTCCCAGTCGGTGAGAGATGGGGGGAAACGGAGACGGGAAACATGCATGGAAACATGCGCATTGCAGATTGCGGAAGAAGCGAGAGAAAGAAACAACAGAATCACTGACAGGGTGGATCACAGCTATGGCGAGTTCATGACCATGTTCTCCAAGACGGTCGCGGAGCGGACGCGGCCCGGGCAGCGACAGGACGTCGAGGAGCAGGACTACACGTTCCACGCGTACGCGCGCACCGAGGGCGTGTGCGGCATCATCATGAGCGACCACGAGTACCCGGCGCTGGTGGCGCACCAGCTGCTGTCCAAGATCCTCGACGACTTCCTGTCGGCGCACCCCAAGAGCGCCTGGGCCCAGGGCCAGCCCCAGGCCATGCCCGAGCTCAAGGACCACCTGGCCAAGTACCAGGACCCCAAGCAGGCCGACTCCATCATGAAGATCCAGCGCGAGCTCGACGAGACCAAGATCGTCCTCCACAAGACCATCGAGAGCGTGCTGCAGCGCGGCGAGAAGATTGACGACCTGGTGGCCAAGAGCGACGGCCTGAGCGCGCAGTCCAAGATGTTCTACAGTATGTTCTCATTGCTGCCTCGTCTGCCCTTCTTTCTCGTCCAACGAGAATTATGGTTGCCCGTGATGCTGACATGATGTTGTAATAGCGCAAGCAAAGAAGCAGAACTCGTGCTGTCTGATCATGTAGGCGCCACTGGCGTCATCAGTCTCGGTTGACATTTGGTTGATTGGCGTTTGCTATCATTTCGGCTCCCTTGCTTATCTTTCAGCATAACAGCATGTACTAGTCAGGTGCAAAAGATGCAGCAGATACGATGCTCGGCTGAATACAACCATATCATGTACAGCTTTGGGGGATGTTCGATCTTTGGACTCTCTAGTCTACATCTTTGGGGGCAAGAGTCGTTCGCCGGTGCAATTAGATGCTGTACGACGGACATGAACAATTCATATACAGTTTCGGGAGTTCTTGAGTCTTTTCAAATATGGTATAAGTGAAGTGCTGAGCAATCGTTGATAGGTCTTGGAGCAGAACAGTATGATAAATATTTGTATATTTCATGATATGGTCATGGGATATATCGCCCAACCTCTGCGTGGGGGTCCGGCTCCGAGACTGGTGTCCCCCCTTCTCTATAGACTTGCAAAGGAAATAAGCCCCGTCTTGAGCTGTGCTTCAAGTTCCAGACTCTAGATCATTGCACCCGTGGTATATCCCAGATCGCTTGCTTTTCCCTTTCCTCATGCCCCTTTCTATTAAACCCGTCCATTGGCTTGCTGTACCCGAAAAAGAGAAAAAGAAAAGATATCCCATGGCTTGCACCCGATTGGCAAGCCCCTAAATAACGATCCCGATGCCCGGGGAAGGAATGTCTTGTTCGACAAGAGAGAATTTCTAAATCAGAATGCAGAACAATAAGGGAAGAATGTATAATAATGAATGGTAACGTGTGATCGGAAAATCAGCCCTCGATGATGATGCGCTCGCTCTTGCGGTGCGCCGCGATGTCCGACTCGAGGGTGTGGCTGGGGACGACGAGCGTGGGCGTGGCGGACCTGGTCTCGGCGAGCCGCTCGTTGTCGGCCATGCCGATCCGCGGCACCACGGGGCTGACGCCGCGGTGGGCGTTGGCGACGGGGCTGCCGGCCTTGGTCCGCAGGCTGAAGCTCGTCTCGAGCGGCTTGAGCAGCTTGCGCTGGTCCCGCGACAGCGAGATCTGCCGCGCGATGGAGATCTGCACCGGGTCCCGGCCCCCGGCGATGTTGTCCGGCTCGTCGAGGTCCGAGGAAGACGGTGGGGGAGCGGTCACGTGCGTCTGCGCCGACGAGGCGGAGAAAGGGGACGACGCCGACGCCTTGCGGGCGCTCGTGGCCGACGACGGGCCGCTGGACAGGGCGTACGTCGTGGGCTCGAGGATGTGCCAGTCCGGCTCCTGGATCTTGTGCTTGGCGGCGCTGGTGCGGATGATCTCCGGCCCGGCGGTCGGCGAGTCCATGTCTACGGGAGACTCCAGCATGAGGCCCGACTCGTCCTGGCCGAAATGGAAACCCGGGGCCGGCGGCGGTGTTGACTTTGCGTCGTGGAATATCGCGGCTCTGCCCACGTGGTGCTGTGCCGGGTGGCTCTGGGCGTGGGCTTCAAGCGATGTGTCGAACGTTGCCTTTGACGGGGACGGAAGCAGCGCCGGAGACGTGTTGGACCGTACTGTTTTCCAAGGCCTCGTTGGTGTTTGCCTGCCCCCTTGTGGTGTTTGTCTGCCCGACGGTGGAGCAGGAAATAAGAAGAACTGAGGTGACTTGTTTGGTTGTGGTGACGTTGCCCTCCTGGGTCTCTCTAATTTCTCGTCCTTGGCTCTGGTCAGCACATACGAACACGACTTTGGTCCCGAGAGACACGGCTTACCTCTTCCGCAATGATGGCATCGCTGATCTTCTTTAGCTCCTTGGACGTCGCCTGACGTCTTGCCAAAAGTGACGAGGTACTATTAGCCGGCTTGCCCAGAACACCCTGAAACATGACACTATATCGCTCCATGTTGCTGTTCGGGATCTCGATGTTGAGGAGACCTGGTTGCGTGACTGCCTCTTGCGTTGGTGAATCCAAGACGATCGGTATGCTGCCAAAGTTGGCATTACTTCTCTGCGTGTCTATACTGGGGCCCTTGCCTCGCAGACCTGGAAGCTGTTCGTTTTCGTGCGGCAAGGTCTGCGATCGCTTGACACTGGTCTTGCGTTTCAGCGCACTCTGGTCGTGGGCAGTCTTGCTTCGGGAATGCTTCAGCCGCACATCCTTGGGCGACGGCGAGTTCATCTGATCCGGGCGGTAGGCCCGACCCAACTGATTCGGCTCCGAGATGTCTACCGGCACTGCCTGTGGCTCCGACTTTTTCCTGCCAAACAGCCCGAATAGCCTCCTTTTCGGAGGTGGAGGCGGCTGCTTTTTCTCCTTTGGCATGTCGAAAGAGTCTATACTCTCCACCGACGACAGAGGTGATGTGGCCGGCTGTGCCTGGTGCGGCCGTAATGTCTGGTTATGCTGGGACGGCGAACCACTCGACGCCTCGGGTGGGTGCGCAGGGCTGCCCAGAGCCACTCCGATAGGCGTCGACTGAGGTGACATCTTCTCAACTGCTGATAGCCGCACTATAGGGACTGCAATGGCCGTCTGTGATGGTTGTCTGGTGCGAGGTAGATGCCCGTGTGAGGCGGAAAACTGATGCTTGTATGACTTGGTACGCGGGCTTGTTGAGGTCGAACTTGGCAAGTGACCATGTGAAGCAGCATACTGGTGCTTGCCATAAACCTTTGCGTTCGAGTTGTTGGCGGATATGGTGGTTCTCGTCGTGTTTACGTAAAAGTCATCTCTCGAGACCCTCTTATTAGTGTTGTATTTGGTGTTGAACTTGCTTACACCGTTGGCGGAAAGGCTGTTCTTGGAGGAATGATGACGATGTCCTCCAGAGGTCGATGGTCTATCCAACATCATCCTTTCTCCCGTTGGTGGAGCAGGCAGAGGACGATCTAGGTACGACCTATCACGAGCAAGTGCGGCTGCAGGAGGAGTTCTAGTATTATAATGCGCTCGTGTGGGTTGGGATCGATCTGATACAATGGCCTGTCCTCTCCGCGCAGGGGACCCGTGAACGTGCGTCACGGACGCATCTGAATTTCCTGCAGCATCTCTCCGCATCTGGGCTCTATCGGCCACCTTGAACAGACTTCCTCCAGGGCTTGTTCAACGTCGAATCCTAGAAGGAGGGTGGACCTGCGTGCAAATGATGAAAGGATGCTTGCTTCGGCCCCGAAATTGCCTGGGGGGTGTCTAGTTTCGAAAAAACAAGCAAACGAATGGGATTGGCGAGAAAACGTCGAAGGAGAGCCTGCTGCTTTGCCCGAAAGAGAGGTGAGGGAGAATCGAAACGAAATGAAGGAAAAGATGGAAATCAACTTTGACTCAACGGTCTCTAAAAGAGTTCATGGAGGTTATCAAGAAGCCATGGCTTCTCCCTTGGACCCGGGCGGGAAAGCCCTACTTTACGTGTTCGACATGCTCACATCTATCTCTGAAGCCGCCATACCTGAAATCTTTCGTCTCTCACCTAGGCCTTAGGCAGATATGGACTGGGCCGTTGTAAATAGCTTCGGTGCTGTCTGTTTGAGATTGATGGGTCGGCTA
The DNA here is from genome assembly GCA_001599175.1 of Pestalotiopsis sp. JCM 9685. Lineage (NCBI taxonomy): Eukaryota > Fungi > Ascomycota > Sordariomycetes > Amphisphaeriales > Sporocadaceae > Pestalotiopsis > Pestalotiopsis sp. JCM 9685. The sequence continues at coordinate 4,973,810 of BCGF01000001.1, read as the reverse complement.
TTTACAAGACTGATCAGCACCCGGGATGATGCCCCAGAAAGTCACAAAGTCGCAACGAGCGGCTGACAGGGGCGCTCCGGGGGTGTCCAGCTAGCTTCCTGAGCCAGACTAGGGGGGTTTAGAGAAGAGATGGTTCTGAGAGGGTAGTCCTTGGTGATGTCGAAAAGAATGGAGTTTCAGGATCCCACGAGACCGGCACAAGCCTGTCATGTCGGACAGTGGACTGCGCTGCCGCCCTCATGACGGATAGCCTCAATGGGCTGATGCACTAAAGCTTAAAGCTAGTATCGCTCTCTGGTACCGGGGGACTGGAAGACCCAGAAGGCTTCTGGCTTCTGGCTTCTGGTCTGTGTCTGGTCCTTTGGACACACGTTGAGTCGGCGGGTTTCGAGAAGCTCTTGGCGTCGTGGATGGAGTCGACGACCTTCCCTTGCAGACGGACGGATGAGAAAGGAACTGAGATGATTGCAGTTACGGTAGGCCTTCTTGGCACTAGCCGACCGACCAGCCGAGTCCTGGACAAGTTTGAGATGCAGGACGGGCTAAAGCCAGTGGCGCCGTCGACTCACAATGCGTTATTCATATTGTGCTGGCAAGTTTGCACCTCGCCAGGTCCCTGCGATTCGTACTTACGATACTAGATGCAATTTATATTTGTGGTCACACTTTGCCTCTGCCTCGCCTCTACCTGCCCGGGGCCATGTTGCGAGCCATGATCTCTTTGCACTGCAGATCTGCGCGCGCGCTCGCACGACAGGTTCACCGTTCGACAGGGCTCGCAGATCGATTTTCATCGTCCCGAAGACGATCGAATACGATAAAGGTGGGCCCCCGCCGTCGCTCATAGACAGGTCTGTTATACCGGAGCCGGCGCTGATGGAACGCTTTGGGGGAAATGAGAGGAGCGCCATTGATGGTGAACCACAAACATCCAATCACGGCATTGACGAAGGTGCCTCCCAAGGCTACGCTGGATAGGTGATGGTTCTTGCTGACATGCCATTGACTAAATCGTTCTTGTTCCAAACAGGCACTTGGTATGCCAAATGGTCAATCTCGTGATCTATCGCCAGCTCATACGCACCGTAATAAAGTACCGTAGCAGCGTCGGTCGATTCATTGCCAAGTACGGATCCTCCGAAGCAATCTGCTGGCGAGGAAACACGCGTTTCTGTTGTCGCAACCCAGAACAATGTCAATTCTGGCCAATGGTGCAAACCATGAGTCCGAGTCAACGGAGAGGCACGACGCAGGCCACGTCTTCCAGAAGAGCGAGCTGAGATTAGGGGGTCCTGGGATATCAGGTTTCACCGATTGGAGCGCGTCGTTGTAGTCATTGCCGTTGTAGAATGGCCAAACCCACATGTTCCACGGCTGATTATGGAAGGGAAAAGGGTCGACATCGCGGTCGCTAGCAACGGTGACGTCGGGAACTTCCAACGGCCTACCGTCGAGCGCCGGATAAATTTCCCATGGTAGCACGCCATTGTCTCAAGAATTATTTGTAAGGATTTCTGTTGTCAACAGTCCCTAGCAGGCATGTCGAGGAAGTCATACGAAACCAGGAGAGCTGGCCAGACTTTGAAATGCTGACTCAGGTTTCGGATCATGCAACTGCAATCGTTCATGCATTCAAATTGCTTGCATGGTCAGCGTCGTTCTGGACTTCGGATGAGAGTGCGCTGGACTGGTGACTGGTCATCTGGTGCCATTGGTGCCGCATGTCCCAGGACGGCTTCTGATTTCTGATCTGCTGGTAGTTGACATTTGGCAGATGAATTGATGAACAAGTCAAGATCGAGCTGGTCCAGACCATTACCAAGAGCTCCCAGGTGGATATTGGTTTGTGTTGATAGGTATTTTTAGATATGCATATGGGCATAATAGTTCAGAGTAGCGGTTGTTGGACTTAAGGTTATGCCAGTGGGCAATCGTAAATTGTGGCTAATACAGGAAGCTTCCTGTCGAGCCTGCGTAGAAGCCAACATGCTCCTGGTGTTGTTTGGTCGTCTCTGCTGTGAAGAAGGCACTGAACTTTTGCTCGTAGAGAGAGAGAGAGTACAACTGTGCCTAAGACAGAGAAGTACTTGACACCTTTATATGTTCAGTACGTCGGCCATGATGTGTCTTCGAGTGACCGGCTAAGACGGAAGTATGGATCGTGGAGAAATTTGAGTCGATCGAATGAAATGACCGTAATTCCTAATATAGGGATGTGAACCGGAGTTATGTGAACTGAGGTTCAAACTTGAAAGCATCAATCAGGCGCCAATTGTTTTGCGGCCAGGCGGCGATAACTTTTACATATGCGGCTGGCGGCATGGCAAAGAGCCCCACCATGGAATCGCAATCAACGTGGTAGGCTCTCGTTGCGTCAACGTCAGGCATGGCGGGGTAAATTTGCGCTGCGGGTGATGTCGCTTCTCTTCCCTTTCCTCACCGTCAGATTGGCGAATTCTTGTTCGTGTCTGGGCTGCCTTATTACCTATGCGATATTGGTAAATGAGTATGTTTGGTACTTGGGCTTTATTATTCCGTACCTCTTGAAGAGGCAAACCACTGGCTGTGGCTGTCTGAGACAATCACATCACCGGCTCTGGAAACTGAATCGGCGGCCCGGCCGACTTGTAGCTTAATTCCGCCCAGGTATCGAAATAGAAGAGTGCTTGTACTACATCATACCTAATCGCGCGCCCGATTGACGTCGATACCGCATATGTAAGCACTTTTGAGATCTTGTCGACTGGCATGCAAGGTCACAAGAGAAGTTCACTTCACCTTCGCGGGAGCAGAGATAAGTACCCACTTGAAACCTCATCTTGCTAGCCGAGCTATTGATGAAATCCAGTCCGCAACGGTTGGAACCTTGGTGATCATCATAGAATCAATGTTGCCCATGGCTTAAGGAGAACATACAACAGAGACGGGAAAGGGAAAGGAGACGAGGTTAGTAACTGATTCCTGTATAATTGGGGGTGGCCCCTCCCGAGCGGCCCCAGTAATTCTGTAGTAGCCCCTCCTAAAGATACCGCTGAAATGCTTCCGCGCGAAGCACCATCCCGCCATTTGCATCCTTTCCCTTGAACCCCCCAAAAGCTCTCTCCAGCAGCAGCAGCAACCCGTAAAAAAATAAAAATAAAAACTAATATCGCCAAAAAAGAAGCACGCAGGCTTCCCATCCTTACCCTCTCTTCCATTCCCTCCTTTTTCAGATCCTTGAGCTTCATCCTCAACCTCACACATCCCGCAAACATGTCTTGGCAAGGTATGAGTCTTTCCTGATAAACCCCCCATTCCGTTTCACCCCCGCCATAGGGACGAGAAAAAAACATGTGGTGGTCCATTCCACGCTCACGTTCGCGAGGATGAAGAAGGCTGACTCCGGGGTTTCACAATAGCATACGTCGACTCCAGGTACGATATCCAGCCGAAACGAGAAAGCAGACAACCATGATGGAGTGATGGGTTATTGACTTGAGTTACGCAAAAACAGCTTGGTTGGCTCCGGCCACCTCGACAAGGGTGCCATCATCAGCGCCGCTGGCGACAGCGTCTGGGCCACCTCGGCCGGCTTCACCGTACGAGCCCTCCCGCCCCCCCTGAGCAGCGGCGGCGATACATCCCTGGGATCATCTGGCTGACCGAAGGCGTTACATGTGCACAGATCAAGCCCGAGGAGCAGAAGGAGCTCGCCTCCATCCTGAGCGGCGCCGAGGCTGCCAAGACCAAGGCTTTCGCCGAGGGTGTGCACGTTGCCGGCGAGCGATTCGTCGCTTTCAAGGTCGAGGACCGAAGTGTCTACCTCAGACAGGTGCGTTGAGAGAGAAAACGGAAGAGCTGCGGAAGCAATAGGGAGACTGATTCCGGATACCATTTTCTAGGGACGCACTGGTATCGTCATCGTCAAGACGAAGCAGGCCATCCTGGTCGGCCACTACGGCGAGAACGTGCAGGCCGGTAACGCCACGTCGACCGTCGAGGCGCTCGCAGACTACCTGATCAAGGCCGGCTACTAAGCGTAGGACGAAAGGGTGACGGTGCGGGTTCCGGAGGTGCAGAGGTCTGCAGCAGGGTACGAGCTCGCGCCGGGTGCTTATCCGCGTGCCAGTACGTACACCGAAGCTGTTTGTGATTCGATTTTCGAGAACCGCAGAGGTGAGAATACGCAATTAGAGTCTGGTTTTGGGACACATGGCACATATCACAAGACGAGGTGGACAGAATAGTTGGGATGCTCTGCAAAGGCCTGTCATCTAGCCCCTTGAATTTCAGCATAGGCAATTGAGGAATGGCCGTTTACTGAACAGAAGAGTCGATTTTGCGTTTCAGTTTTCGATCACACAGGTTCTATTACGTATAGCTTTTGTTGGCCTCTTTTCAAGGAAAGCATAGCTTGAACGTTTCTGGGCGAAAGATACTCCAGACACCAACGATATATGCGAGCTCTCCATCTACATATCAAGCCCAGCGGTCTCGGAATTCGTACACGCCGATCTATACAATAAAACACCCTAAACGCCATTGTTCGTACCACATCTAGTAAGTGAATCATACGCCCATCGTCTCGAGTCGTTGCCGACCGTACACGTCCTTCTTGACTTGTCCACAGCAGGTCTTACCCCCCATTTACACGGGCAGCTCGGCGTTGCGTCTTCCCAGACCCGACCTGTCCACGAGGACGCCAATGTAGGGGCCGACGACGGGTATGTTCCTCGCGAACCCGGCGATGGTGCCGAGGAAGTCGCCGAACAGTATCATGATGCCGTAGAGCTCGACGCAGAACCCGATCAGCGGCCAGCGCAGGAGGATCAGCAGGAGGCCGCCGAAGAAGGCCGCCGTGCCCTTGGCCTTTTGTTTCCGGGCGAAGAAGGCGAGCGTCTTTTGCGGCCCGATGATGATGGTGAGGCCGATGAGGAAAAGGATCTATTATACATGTTAGAGCAAAAAAAATGTTCGAGAGCTTGTTCGCCAGAAGCCTGGTGTTCGCGTGCGTCGTGGTTCGTAGGGGAAAGCGCAAAAACGGTACTCGGAGTCGGAAAGATGGAGGAGACACTCACGTTGCCCATGGCCAGCCTGCGGGACAGAGAGTATAGTCAGTATTTACTCATATCACAAGCCAAAGGGGACAGCTGGAAAAAGTCCAAGAGAAATCCTGTGCGACTCACATGGCCCGATCGAAGAACATCATCACGCCTCCGATAAGGAAGAACCCTCCTGTACACCCGATCGTGAGTTACTCGTCCCAGATACGACCTCTTGGATTCGAACCCCGAGGAGAGGTAGCTTGTCGTGATCACATACCGCCTGAGCAGAAGGCCACTCCGATCTCTGCGTCTCTTGTGTTAGCCGGCGCAATTCCATAAGGCTGTGTCTTGGGGGAAGCTCGGGAGAGGCTCACTCTGCGTGTCCGATAACCACATTGTAGGCATTTTGGGCGGTGTCTCCGGAAAAGGGCAGCAAGCCTGTGTGCCAATTGACGACGAGGTCCAATCGTGAGGTGAATGACTGGTCTGTAGAAGTTGCTGTGTCGGCGCAACGGGCTACTAGGTGTAGGTAGGTAATTATTATGTATATAACAGCTGGGTGTCAGAGCTAGATCGCGCCCCAGGGGAGACGATAAAAAAGTTGGGGACGTGTCCAAGGCGCCAGGGGTTTCGTTCGGTGCTTGAGTTTACGTTTACTTTCTATCTAAGCCGTGTACCAGGTCGCCCTATTTCCTGACGCTGCCAGAAGCCCTCATTATATATAATTTCGTGGAAGAAGACATGTATATACGATTTAAGGTGCTATAATTGGCCACGCCACATGAAAACTGGCGAGTCAATAAATCGAAACAAAAATCAAAGTCATCAATGATTACCTGACGTACCGTAACAGATACCACCAATACCGACGTAACGGAGGCGTTCCAGCATCTAGCTTGGCTGCAGCCGTTCGAGGTGGGACGCGCAGCTGGAACCAGTCCGAAAACCCAACCAACCACTTTAATCTGTTCTCGGTGGAAGGTTCCACAGGAAGGCTTTGGCTTTTCTCTTTGCTCCAAGAAAAAAAATAGCCCAACCTTTCCTCAATAACGCACTTCATGGTCGTCAGAATCAAATGTTCACCAACGCTCTGGACCCTCGACAGCTCTGCTCAAAAGATCAGCACAAGCCTTCTACGATATGGAAGAAAACAGTCATTGTCCAAAAGCTGAGTGGTTCTTTTCAAAGGAGAGCTCATGCTTGTGTGAATCAAAGGTAGGTTGGTAACTGAGCATTGAGCCAGAGCGTGACGGCAGAACAAGGCAACAACACTCGATACCATGAATACGATTATAAGCATTCCTTCTATTCTTATTTTGCCGCGGCGATCATAGCTTTTATAGCTGTGGTAACTGAGTTCGATCTCCCATTCGTCCTCGGTACCCGTCAGTTACAGGCAGAGAACAAACTTTTCTCTATCACGATTAAGCCGGAGCGTATACCTGTCATCCAGTCGCTGAAAGGTGCCTGGTGCGTAGGATAAGCTTGACTTTGTTGGTCGAACATTTCCCCTTCCCATCCTTTATGCTGAATGTTGCCCTCTTCGAGAGTTGCTGCCTCGTGCTGCGGTCTGGGAGCATGTAGCCCTTCTGCTGTGCCAGTTGTGACCTCCGGAGCTCTCTGTCTTCCAGCCTGTAGAATGCACCTCTTTGTGTGCATAAACCTTGGGAGTTTCCCAGATAGTAATGACAGTCAAATCAAATTCAAACAGTATTTCCGTGAACGCCCAACGCTGCTTGTGTAACATTCGCTCCGGACCCTTGCCACGGACACACTTTGAGCACTCCTGTAGTCTTCTGGTGCCAACCCCTCTTCTTCCGCCGCTGCTCTTCGCTCACTTCAGCACCGTGTGCGCGCCTCTCGCCTCCAGGTACTGCTCCGTCACGCCCTGGGGAAGACTGCGGATGAAGCTGAAGACCTCCCTGTCGTGGTACCTCAGCCTGCTCTTTGGGTCGAGGTACGGCGCGGGCAGGCCCGTGACGTCGCAGTAGCGCTTGGTGTGGGCGAGCGAGGGCGCGCTCTCAATGTTGGTGTAGGTGGCGCTGGGCGCCGACGAGGTCGTCCCCGCCGGGGCGCCCTTGAGGCTCTTCTCCAGCACCAGCTTGCTCAGGCTGCGGGAGGCCTGGGCGAGGTTGGGGCCGCCCGAGCCAGCAGAGCCCCCGGCCGTCGCGGACGCCGGCGTCGAGGTGCCCGAGGTCGAGAGGCCGTTCTCGTCGACGGCGGGCGCGGGCGTGGCGGCGCCGCTGTCGCCGTCCTGGGGCGTCGCGATCGTCGAGGCCTCCTTGCGCGAGGCGTCGCCCAGGATGGTCTTGATGTTCTTGTTGCGCCGCTGGTTCGGCCGCCAGTTGGTGTTGCGGAAGGACTTGGGGATCGAGTGGATGTCGAGCTCGTCGATGAGCGCCTGGTGCGCCAGCTGCGCTTCTGTTGGTGTGGCCATTGTGTGAAGGGCAAGCTTGTTGATGCGCCGCCGAGGATTGGAATGGATACTGTAGTTCTGAGAATTGCAGTTTACCCGAATGGAGGGTTTTTTGGAAGACAAAAGATACAAATGAAGAACCCAATACGCTCCTCGGAAAAGTGAGATGTGGTGTTTCGCAAAGCTGTTGTCGACTGGCAGCGTTGAAGGCAAATGGAAAGTGATCGGTGCTTTAAGGTCCGACGAACAAGCTTGTGCCACCAACCAGCTCTCAATGGTCTATCGACTCTCAACTTCATTCATTCATGCTTGGGCTGGACACCAGTAAAAGCAACAACCCCGAATTTGTACTTCGCACTTCCAAAGCAACGCATCAAGGATTGAAAAGGCGCCAGCATGGTAAGTAATTACCATGCATCTGCTTTTGCTGTTTGTATCTGCTCACATTCTCCTAGGAGAGCCCTCACGAACACCAGCAGAACCTTCTGCTCTCGCGAATCATCACCAACGTTGTAAGTCGATCTTCTGCCTAGAAACACCCATGCGACCAGATACTGAATGGACTTTTGCCCACAGGAGAAACTGAACGAGTCGGTCATGGTCATGAACAAGCAATTGCAGGTAACGTGTTCGATCCAACTGAAAGATTGGATTGGACTTCCGGGGCTGACTGTTTATCGTCAGGACATCAACATTCAAAACATGAACATTGAGCTGGTTGCCCAAATGTTCAAGAACTACCAGTCCAACGTTCTCTTCCATCTTGAAGGTAAATCCTGCACTGGCACGAAGAGAAATACTTTCCATCATCTAACTAAATTTCAACTGCACAGCTACGGATGGGCTTAAGGAGCCTTCAACAAGCTGAAGAGATGATCCATACCAGGCACGAATTATGAGCGGTCGTTTACAACGGCGTCGATGACTGGCTGGCAGGGTAGATACCTACACTGTACTAAGGGAATCCTCTTGGGAGAGCACACATGTCTCTAAAGTACTATTGAGTCCACGAATGTTATGTTTATATATCACCATAAACGACGAGAAAAAACACTATAAGAATATTGGTGTGCATATGACTGATTGTGCAAGTGATTGACTTCAGTAACGAGTGTCTCTTAAATATTAAAATTGTGATTGTCTTACATAGAATATATCCTGTAAGAACACCATACTGTACGATCAAGCCCACCCACCAATGCCGAATCCAATGCCCCTCTGATCCGACGCGACATACGCGGTAAACTGGCAGTGGGTCATAGCTCCCGTACCTACACTAGAATGCTAAACAAGCACCAATAATCCCTGCATCGGCGCATCGCAGGTCGGCGTCAGCCTTGCATGCGCCCAGGGTGAGATAATGTGAATCGCAGCTACTGTAACGGCATGTAGGTTGGTAGGTGTAAAGGTAGCCGACCAAGAAAGAGCAACTCCAATCCTCGCTGGTCCCGGCGCTTTTTGACAACCGGCGACTCGCACAAGAATTATCTGACCACTTGATCGGCAACAACAACAAACAGCTTCGCCCGCCCTCTGGCACCACCGAACTGCGAATCCCCCATCTTGCGCACTTCGGGTTCCGCGAAGCCATGCAACGCCGCTCAACACCTTTCTAAAAAGAGAAAGAACACAATCGACGATGGCTCCCTCTGCGATTGACCCGCCGACCCAGGTGCTGGGCGAGCTCCCCACGCGCCAGGAGAAGACCTATCCTCCTGCGCGCATCTACTCCGTCAAAGAGATGCGCTTTGAGAAGAGCACACCTCCCCAGCCCGATGGCAGAGAGAAGGCCCTGGCGCAACCAGACGGCAGCGCTGCCATCGTCATCGACAATGGTACGATGATCCCGGCTCCAGCTCCCAAGTCCTTCTCAAGCCCGTGATATTAACTGCTACTGCTTCTTAGGCTCCTCTGCCGTCAGAGCAGGTTGGTCATTCGAGTCGGAACCCCGGTTCAACATGCCGCCCATCATGGCCAAGTACAGAGATCGCAAACTCGGCAAGACGTATTCTTTCGCCGGCACCGACTGCTATGCCGACACAACCGCACGCGGACACATCAGAAACGCCTTCGAGGCCGGGTCAGGCATTGTCAGTAATTGGGATGTCATGGAGCATGTGCTAGACTGGACCTTTCTCAAGCTTGGGATGAATGACAGCGAGGGCTCTATAGACATGCCCATTGTCATGACTGAAGCTGTGGCAAACCTGCCCTACTCCAGAAAATGTTGGTAGCCCAACTGCCTATTCAAAATATCACTGCTAACACTTCCCCAGCCATGAACGAAATCATCTTCGAATGCTACGGCGCCCCGTCTCTGGCCACCGGTATCGATTCTCTATTCTCGTATCGCTACAACAAGGGCCAGACCGGTCTGGTGGTTTCCTCTTCCTATAGCTCGACACACGTGATACCCGTCTACAACTCCAAAGCAATGCTCGCCCAAGCTATAAGATTGAACTGGGGTGGCTGGCATGCCGCTGAGTACCTGCTGAAACTCATCCGACTGAAATACCCCTCCTTCCCCGGAAAGCTCAACGCATCGCAAGCTGAGAATATGCTGCGCGACCATAGCTACAACTCCAAGGAATACGACGACGAACTCCGATCGTATCTCGACTGGACCGGGCTTGAGGACAGAGATGTCGTCGTACAATATCCCTTCACCGCAGAAGTCATTGTACAAAAGAGCGAAGAAGAGCTGGCACGGATAGCTGAGCGCAAGAAGGAAAGCGGAAGACGACTCCAAGAGCAGGCACAGAAGATGCGCCTCGAACGCCTGATGCGGAAAGAGCAAGAGCTCGAGTACTACAAGCAGCTTCAGGACAAGCTCGCCAATGCCAACAAGAAGGATACCAAGCGTTTGCTTGATGGCGATGAGTTGAAGGACGAGGCCCACCTCGAACGTCTAATGAAGGAATTAGAAAAGTCGATCAAGAAGGCACGCAACAAGGATCTCGGTATCGATGTCGAAGAGGAGCAGGAAGCCCCTGATTTCAGCCTCTTGGAAGTACCCGATGAGGACCTCGACGAGGCCGGGCTGAAGGCCAAGAAACAACAACGCCTGATGAAGTCGAACCATGAAGCTCGAGCTCGTGCCAAGGCTGAGAAGGAAGCCGAAAAGGCGCGGATAGCTGCCGAGGAACAAGCAGACAAGGATCGTCGCGACAACGATCTCGAGGGTTGGCTAGAGGAAAAGCGAGTAGCTCGCGCCGACCTCCTGCAGCGCATGAAGGAGCGCGATCGTCTCAAGGCCGACCTTGGAAATCGAAAATCACTTGCATCGCAGATACGGATGAAGTCCATTGCAAACCTTGCCTCTGACGGCCCTCGAGCTAAGCGGCGACGTGGTGGCGATGACGACAACTTTGGTGCCAACGATGACGACTGGGGCGTTTACCGAGATATCGCGGTTGGGCAAGACGCCAGTGACGACGAAGAAGGAGGTGAGGAAGATCTCGAAGGCAACCTCAAGGGCCTCGAAGATGACTTGCTCCGCTACGACGTCAACTTTTCGCACGACGACACATACGAGGCACAGAACGACTGGAGTCGATCACTTCTGCATGCTTTCACGCGTGGCCCACGTCCTTTCATGGGCTCGCAGGCCGAGATCAACCAGCTTCACTTGAACGTCGAGCGCATCAAGGTGCCAGAAGTTATCTTCCAGCCTTCGATTGCTGGCGTGGACCAGGCAGGTCTCATTGAAATTGCCGGCGACATTCTAAACCAGCGTCTGGTTCACATTCCCACCATCAACCGCGACGATTTCTTGCGCGATGTGTTCCTCACTGGAGGCAACACGCTGTTCGAGAACTTCGACTACAGACTGCAGCAAGGCCTCAGAGCGCTCCTACCTGCAGACAGCCCGCTGACGCTCCGACGAGCAAAGAACCCCGTCCTGGATGCATGGAAGGGAGCTGCAGAGTGGGTAGGATCCTCTGGCTACAAGTCGGCAGTGGTCACAAAGGCCGAATGGCAAGAGAAGGGAGCTGATTACTTGAAGGTAAGTGCCGTCTGACTGCATACATGTGTGGAACGCGCCGCACTCTCACGCTCTTCCTCTCATTCCCCAATGCCTCTTATCCAACCAGCCTTGTTTCAAAACAAGCATGTTCTCCTTGCACCTGCCCTTGATCCTGCAGCCCTGTCGAGTCCTGTTCGTATGTACCCTCGGAAGATCATTGGATATCACTCTATCGTGAGTCCGAGCTGCACACGTGTGGACGGTCCAAGGATTACAGCTTATCACCGAATAAGTGACGTAAGCTCGATGCCCGTGATCGAGGCGCCAAGCAATGTGTCCCGGCGTGTCATCTCGTGGCTGGACCGTCACACTGTTATTGACTTACAGGCCTCTCCTTATTGGGTCAGAGCGGCCGGCTCAATGCCATGTTCCGCGAGCAGGATTCAGTCCCGCCGCGCAGAGACCTGCACAATATTTCCTTCTATCCCCTCTGCCCACGACGCAATTCCCAAAACGTAGAAACGAGCGAGCCGATGCTGACAATTTTCTTCCTTCTCGAACAGGAACACGACCTCGGCAACAGTTGGTCCTAGTCTGCATAGCTGGGTATGTACCTAGCTTACCGTGAGCTAGGTTAGGTGGTTTGTATACTTGGACATGGTGTGAGAGTGGGGCGGAAATTATAGTCCCAGAAAAAGGACTTTCGTGTCTGTAATGAAATGGACTGGCTACGTTTTTGCTTTGCGCGAATAGGCAGGCTATGGCAAGTATGTTAGATTTCCAAAGACCCTTACCGTATGGGGAGGCGCACTTAAAAGTAATCACGAGAGAAGAAGTCAAAGGAAATGCCAGAAATTGTACAGTAGTCATTGGGTCGCGTCAAGTAAAGCATGTGTCTGTCTGTTTTTAACTTATACTCTGGCAAAGGCCATGTATATCTGGTTCTTCGTTCTACTAACACAAGCCAGACAATAGTCCTGTCGTCTCTTGTTCCAAGATATCGACACTTTCCTGATCATAGTGTTCTCAAAAGATGCAGATGAACTCGGAAACACTTATCGACACAGCTGAACATCTTTTCAGCTCAGAAAGGTGGATGATTCGGTGATGCCACACCATTCGAATCTCTTGCATTTCCGCACCTTTGCGGAGGTGTGACGGATGCAAAATGCCAAAAACCGGGAATGCATAGCTACTTTGACACGTATGAGCCAACCAAACTCGTGGCTCAACCAAATATACCATATACGCCATAACCATGTGTCAGGCGAGAAGAATCTCGATTCCCGAACGCCCACATAAACAAACATGATTTCCGATGCCCCTGTCTCTCAATCCCTCGTCCCGAGGGATTGACCACAAATCAAGACATCATGAGCAACAAAAGCGTGGAATCTCGCCTCATTGTGCACGGTCAAGAGTCACTCTTCCTCGACCACCTCCTCGGACACCTCCTCAGACTTCACCAACGCATCAGGCATCTCCTCGTCCGAATCGATCGATTCCTAGGCTCTCAATGATGACGGTGGCGGCGGTAAAGGGTCGTGCAGCCTTCGGGCATCCTCGTCACGTCGCGGAGAATCGTTCTCGGCCTTGAATTTGGAGTATGAATCGACAGCTCCACCGTGAGCCCTGAGGCCAGCTACCGCAGCTGCGACATCGGCAAGCGAGCCTGCAGAGGGTGCTCCGACCGCAGCCCCAGGCGCAGGAGGTGCAGCAGGTGCCGACTCGGGCACGTTGTTATTTGCGACGTGAGAAGCAGACCGAGGAGGTTGAGGTGGTAACGACAGGTTCGGAGGCGGCTGTGGAACCTCGCCTTGTACATCCAGGAGGCGTGACTGCAATTGTATCACATACTCGCGAAGAGCATAGTTGTCATTTTGAATGGACTTGTAGCTGTGTTCCATGTCGCTGTAATCCCGGACCTGCTGCTCCAGTTTCTTAATGTAGTGTTCCTTTCTTTGTCGGAATGCTCTCTGGGAAGATTGATTAGTCATGTGGGCTGGATTCGTAGATTGACTGGCGTATGCGTGTAGCTGGAGAGGCAAGGCAATTGTAGCCCGACACGCGCATTGCGCATTTGAAGAAAGACATGATAATTGGCATGGACGCTGCTACCGAGACATTGCACCAGCAGATGTTCTCGAGCACCAGTCCCTCTCTTTTGCAGTCCCAAAAGACGGAGGCGTTTTCGTGTCACAAGCCCGATGAACACGATTTCAGCCTGGGTGCATGCAATGCGGAGAGAAGAACAAAATAGAACCTAATACTGGCTTTCATATGACAACTTACCTGGGCAGCTCTGTTCTGTGCGGCGCGCTTTGATTGCGACAACTCCCGTTTCGCTTTTCGACCGTCGGGGCCAGAGACATCGTCAGGATCGTGATCTATGAGATCTTGAACGGCCATGGCGGAAGCAGCCGAACTTGAAGGGCCAACTATGGGCGGTCCAGGCGGCATGGTATCGAGAGCAGGCGCGATATGGGCGTCTGCTCTCAGTTGAGGAGGATGAGAATGGCCTTGCGGGATCAGACTGTGTTGGCTATAGCCATGCGTTGCTGGTTGTTGTTGTTGCGGTGCAGCAGGCGGAAGCGGCGGCGGCAAACCACCAGGCGACTGCTGATGCGAGGGACCTGATGCTGCTATTCTGCTGCCGTCCTTTGCGCCGGACTCGACGGTGTCCGATGGTCCAGCTGCAGCGGTAGCCTGTGAGAGCTTTGTCCGCAAGTCTAGCTCTTCTGCTTTTCAGACGAACGTTGTCCCAAAGTCAGTTTATTTCTTCTTTTTCCTTGTTCGTCTTCTCTCCCCCTTCGGTGTTGGCAGAAGCAGCAGTCGTAGTATGTATTACTTCGGAGTACCGGGGGTTGGGAGAACTCCAGAGGTTATAAAAGAACCAGTAACAGCCGAGCCAGCAGCATGGAAGTGGGCCAGAATGGAAATATGTAGGATAATGAAACTCTCCGGACCAGGGCCTAGGGAGCTATGGGAGCGGGATTTGGTAATGGAGTAGAGCCGGTGAGTGGGCTAACGGGAGGGGATGTGCATGTAACGCGAAGAGACGAAGAAGGGCATCTAAAGTTGCGGCTACGTCCTGCGGTCGCCCAGTGTGAGACGCTGATTACATATACAGCAGGGGATTAGACGGCCTTAGCATGGAGTGGATGGAGGGGAGGTGAGCGTAGCAAGCAGCTTGGCCGCCTCGGATGTGGTGGGGGGGTTTTGCAGCCGCAATTGCTACTCTCTCTGCTGCGCGTGCGTAATGTAATGTAATGTTTGGTAGGTTGGTAGGTAGGTAAGCCGGTACAGTACTTTGTACTTTCAGCAAAGCCCAAGGTACCGAAATCAGGTAGGGTAGGTCAGTGTGCCACGGCAATATACTATGCTGCAGTAGTAACGGTGGTGGTGACGATGATGCTATGGTTGATGTTGTACTAGAGAGAAGAGGAGAGGAATATCAAGAGGCAAAGAGAGGAATGAGTTGGGATGATGACAGACGCCAGCCGCCCACTGGAGCGAGGTTTGATGACCGATGAGCAGTGTGACACTCTAAAAGGAAGAACCGGGCAGCCTGGAAGAAGAAGAAAAACCAACAGTACGACAACGCGCCAGACGACTTACGATTGAAGTTTGCGCTGTTCTGCATTGTGAAGAATTAGTCAGCTTTGCTAGCTAGGGGAGAAAGACGTTTTGTTGGATTCTTGTCGAAAATAAAGATGGCGAATTGGATTGGATTCTTTTTTTGGTTGAGAGTCATGCGGCCCGTTGGAGGGACGGAATTCAATTTTCGCCTCTCTGCCTCTGTCCTTCTCTGCTGTGTCTGACTTGTCTTGTCTGAGAAAAAATGTGGTGGTCGAGCGCAAGAGTTCCGTTGTTGGCCCTGTAGGGCGATGGACTGAGCTGGGGGTGGGTGGGAGTAGGAAAAAAAAAAGGGACGAAACAGACACAACCAACAGGTCGTCGGGTATTAGAAGGGAATGAGAAGGAAGCTACGACCGACGGACACCTGGACAGGCAGCTTAGCAGCCTCTCGAGATTGTTGACATGACTGGGACTGACGACCGGTCACTTGGGCCGGGCCCGAGGGGGGGAAACTGGACTGGACTCACGAACGGAAAGAAAGGGAAATCAATTCATGAGCGTCAAAAGTCACTGCTGGGCGAGCTATGTCATGTACGGTACCTACCTTAGTAAGATAGGTAGGTAGGTACGGAGTAGTGCACGGGTAGGCATGTACGGTAGGCATGTATTATTCAATTGGACTGGATTGGACTGATCAATGCTGGGGGTCCCGGTCTCAAAGCTGGTCTGGTTTTTTTTTTTGGTCCGACTGCTCTGGCAGCTGCTGCTCACTACTGACTACCTGGAGTCTTTGGACTATACAACCACCAGCACTATGCAACATGTTGTATCCATGAAAAATGCTTGCTTGAGTTCTGACAGTTGCTACTCTACAGATGTCAGAGGGAGGGACGGGTACGAGGATTGGGTGGTGCTGGAAAATGCAATCTTGGCAGATGATAGATCTGGCGTACCTAAATGCTGCAGCGGCCTTCCGAGGTTTCCTGTGCAACACCCCGAAGAGCTGTGAGTAGGTAACGAGATGCCGGTTCTTCTCTCCTCCTGTCTGTCTCCCAAAATGAGTGTAGGGAAAACTTATTAGCTCACACACTCGAAACGACATGTACAAAGTAAAAAGTGGCTGTACCGGTCGAATTCTCTCCCTCGCTGCCGCAAAAAAATGACAGGGTCCGTTAGAGTACTCAGCGGCGGCACAGCCAATCAGAATTGATGCAGCTCGGGCCTTCCGCCACGGCTTTGTCAGAAGTCCTCTGGGTGCAGTGATTTTCTCTCCTCTTTGGATCGTAGGCGTGTTATGTATGGCCTTGGCGTAAATAGTACGTACTTACTCCATACTTTCCTCTCACTACCCTCTACCGAGCCGAGGGATTGACAGTGGCCGGTGGCCATGGCATGACGCCAGTGTGATTGATGACTGGTTTGTTGGTTCCGGGCATAACGGATAATATCAACCTACCGGTAGTGTACTGTCTGTCTCCAGCGCAGCAATCGTGGGCTATGAATCATGTAGCTTTTTGCCCATGTATGTCCAGTTCTGTAAGACGACGAGACTATATCCTCGATTTTCGAGATACTGGTGAAGTCGTTGCAAACGGTCTTGGTCGCTCAGGGTTGCTGGGAGTCGGAAGGTTCGTTGCTTGGTCAAGCCACCGACAGCCTAAAGTCGTACGTATCCGTAACCGTACACAAGTACAGTAATCCGTTCGGGTACTGGCGGACATCAATGGCTGAATTGTTAGAAAGATTGCATGCTACCTGAGGTCCTCGCCTGAGCTACCTGATGTAGCGATTATCTGGAAACGCTCTGTTGGTGACCGTCTATACGTGCCTAGGACACAGGAAGAGATCCATCAGATTGGACATTTATTGAAGAGCTATGGCTTGTATTGGGGGGCACAATGTTTTTTTTTTCCCTCCTCTCTTGCCGTTGCTCTCTAATAGAATTGTTCAAGGTGTGCCCTCGTACAGACACTTTTAGGCGGTTTTCCCCCAGCGCCATGTGTGCTTGACTTTTTCAACAGAACTGCACTAGACTACGGTACTCATCGAGGCTGGATGTCGCGAAGTAGCGAGGGAGAGCGGACTGCCGACAGTCCGGGCCGCTGGGAAGGGCAATAGGAAATGGAAATCGCTGACCTTGTTGGTTGATCGCTGACTGATGACTCGTCGCACTATCGCCACGGATGGGGCAGGGCAACGAGAGAACGAATCCCCCCGAGCGGGTATCCGGTCAGCGCAGATTAAGTTCCGCCCTGGGTTTGTCAGCACAAATCCAAATCCACAATGGATGGAAATTCCGACGGGCTCTGCTGAAGCCTGAAGCGAACAGTTCTCGACTGTGTTCTTTTTATTCCGTACTGCCGTGGCTGAGCTGTGACTGACTGCCTGCAAATGGATTGCCCCCAACTGCTGTTCCAACCGGCCTTTTCCATGCACACACTCTCTCTCGCGCACGCACACATACATGAGGTGATGCAGCCGCTGCAAGATGAGAAACAGATGGGTCCTCGATCAACCTGCCTGCTTGCTCTGGCTTCGAATCCGAGATGGCCTCTCCCCTTCCCTTCCCCCCAGCAAAGGCCACCTGTTGAACCACTCAGTGGCGTGACCTGACGGGGCTGCAGTGGCGTGTAGCAATCAACTACTGCTACTACTTCCTCGTCCACGATGGCATGTATGTTGTGTGAGAAAGCGGCACAGGGCAGCGGAGTAGAGAGCGCCTGTCAGCACCAAGTTTGGGGTACGTGTTAGTTCACTCTCTCCTTTGGCCTCGTCGATCCGTATCATTTGGACGGTCGTTCGGTAAACAAAATAAGTCCGGATTTAAGGTCATGGATCTTCAAGTATAACTGTATGAGTAAGGTGCATTATTAAGGTAAGCACACATGGCCTGCACTGTACAGTACTTACATACATACCTACTTACATACAGGGCAAGTGTCAAGTGTTGTATGTAGTACGTACCTAACCTAATCTGGCCCGGTTGGTCGACCTCTTCTACAAACTCCGTGTCACTTACATGATTCCCTTCCCTTACATGAGGCGTTTATACGATCGGCAATCTAGATATGTACATCAGGAGGTTGACCGCGACTATGGCCAATTTTAGAAGCAAGCCAGAGAGAAATCACGGAACCCGACATCAGAACGTTTCGTCCGAAGGTTGAAACTGCAGCCGTAAGGCTGGGGGTGGGAGTCATTTGTCACTGTCTACTTATTACCCTCTGTCGCGCAGAAGAAAGAGTCGGACTCATGGTCATTCGTAAGTCGTACGTTTGCCCCAGATGCTTTCCGTTTCGGATGTCTTCCGCATCCAAATTGGAACAGAACGAAGCACGCGGAGGTTTGTACAATTCGGCCACTGGGCAATACTCCGGGCTAGATGGAGTCCGTCCTGCGTTGAAAGATCAGGTATGGAAGGGTTGGGCCGGCGCCCATATTCTGCTTTCGTGTTCCTTCTCTCGTAGGATTATCTCTGCAGAAGTTCATTCGGCCCTGCATCGCATGTCCATCGTCCAGATTTCCACAGCGGAAACGGGCAGAGACAAAATGTATGGATGTTGCATATGAGCTGACAGCAAGGACATGACACCGCTGCCGATGGGCAACCATTCGCTGCAACCCAATTCACCCTTTCCAGCCCCAACGTTCCCTTGCACATACTCCGTCGTCTTTTCTGATGGGATACTATGACACCATCGGACTCTTCTTTTCCTATCCCTCTTCTCGATCTTCTCCCCATGTCCCATATCGAGCGCCTCGTGTCACACGCGAGCCATTTTTTCTGCTGTCTGATCCTCATGGGTCTGTCTGCTGTCTACCACTGGAAAGAGCCCCCGGTTCACGATCAGCATTCAGCATCAGGCACGACCCTTGTCTGTATTACATAACCTCGCCCACTGAAAGACAATATTAGTTCGGCGGCCGCCTCGCCGATCGCGACTGAGCGCAGGAGCAGATGGGAACGCCCCGAGTTTACAGCACGGTCACTGCGGAATCTTACCAAGCTTACGTTAGGTAGGCACCAGTTTTGAGAACAGACACGATCCTGGACTCGAGCTCTTTTATACACTATTTCACCCTCTCCTCTGGGACAGACACAGAGCAGAAAGGCAGGCAGGCAGACAGAACTCGGCCGGGGTGAAGGAGAGATCCGGGAGAACAACGCAGTCGAGGATACATACTCCCATCAACTTCCTACAGACCCCATGCATTTGAAGCAACATTCAATCCCCAACCTCGACAGGGGTCCTCGCAGCACTCAATGGATACCTTCTCAGCATCCATACGCCGACTGCATACTGAGCTGAGGCGCGCACGCTACGTACAGTAGGGTAGGCACGGAGTAGGTAATCTGTAGGTACCGAGATATGTAGGGGTCGACCAGGTTGCACATATCTCATATTGCCGGACTGATCACACAGGACAGCTTGTCGAGAAGCCGAGGACTCATCACAAAACTTCTCCAACACAACGAGGCTGGCGATCCTCTCACTCTCACTCCACTTACAACAAATGACTAAACAACCACGACCAAGTCATCAACAAGTCATAACATGTGTGACATGATATTTTGGTGCGCCGCGTTAGTGCGCATCCTCTATCTGTGGTCATGCACCTTCCCTGTCGATGTGCGTTTACTACCCGAGTATACGCATCGGAGATGACGCCCACGTTATGCCACTGCCCTTTTTGCCTGGTAGCCTGGCAGTTCTCTGCATTCCCGGGGCTCAGCTCTGCCCATCGTGCGAGGTCATGTATCGGGGTTCGTGAAATTGTGCGTTTCGGCAGGCCGCTCCAGCACTCGACCGGTCTGTCTGTCCCACCCCCAGTCTATCCGGACAGAAGAAGACATTGATTGTCCAGCACTGGCGACAAGGACCGTGTGAATTCATTGCGCTGCAGCCACTCGGGGCATCCTCCGCGGTAATCGTGGCTGCCGAGTTGCCCATTATGATGAACCCTCTCAGCCGTACAGATACTAATCTTGGCCTTCGAGACTGAGACTGCTTACAAACATACAATTGTTCTAAACGCCGTGGGACTTTTTCACGCGAAGGCGGCGACCGGCGTTTCGTCCGGAATCCTCGTCTTCGATGCAACAAAATTGATTCGCGGGTGGGCGCGCCTCGCCCAAGTTCCATCCCCAGGCCTCATAGAACATTTTCCTATTAGGTATGTTCGCCAAAAGGGACGCGGTTGCGCGGGGCTCTTCTCAGGCGATCAGTCATCATTGGGGGAGAGCCAGACGAGCGGCGCGGTGGCTATTGCTGACTGTCTACCTGATCTAGCGAAATCTAGCAAGCTGTCTCTTGTATCTCCGAATGTGGGCAAGGCGGGCTAGGCAAGCCCTCTTTTTCTTTCGATGCCCGACCCATCCGTTCAGAACATGATATGATGAACGACAGTGCGGAGTAGCAGCGATAGTACCCAGTCGTCGGCTTTTGCAGCATGTCAGCAGTTCCTTTACATGGGGACCTACCTATGCTCACATACTGTCGACAGCACTCAAGCCCCCCTTGAGACATGTGCGACAACCGGGCTTGTATTATCCTCTCATTCTGCCTCTCTCTGTCTTGTAATCACTTGTTCTGAGCCCCGTTACCTAGAAACACTCCCTGCGCAAGCAGACAATGCGGCTGCTTCGTCGGCGCATGAACAAATGCTAATTTGGGCCACAAGAATCGGGGACTCTCTTGGTCAGCACACACAAGTCAAAGCGCCGGATGTCACTCCGTCCCTCGCGTGCCCAGTAAGCAAGGATTGCAAACTGCAGGGCCAAGAAAGATCGGGCCGCCCAGGGAGCAAAACTCTTGTTCTTTCTTGCCTTCTTCGCCGATTCAGTCAATTTGCCCTATGTGATGGGGAAACGCTTTGGTCCAAAGTGACATCAGTTCCAAGAGATTCAAGAGACTGCTGCTCGCTTTCGTTTACGCATTCCGTCTCCACGGAGGTGTGCGGCTGGGACATGTTATACGTTGATGACTGATTTTGAGTATACTGCTAATTAGCTAATTATTGATGGTTCCGCCCTGTTTGAGTCATTTGCCAACCAACTATATCACAATAGCGCCACGCCTATTGTTTTCCTGCTTACTACTACTACTAATACAACAGATCACCACCCAAGGCTAACAATGACACCGCCGAGCCGAACAGGGTTGAAAGTAGAGGCGCGTAGGGACGGTACTAAAATCCCACAACTACCGGTTAGGGGGACTTGTATAGTCTGCCACCTTTCCACACGTGGGTGATGTAGGCCGGGTTAGTCAGGAATGCTAGATCCTCGAGAGGGTTGCCGGCGACGCCTAGGACGTCGGCGTCGAACCCTGCCCGCAGCTGCCCGCTCTGGGGCGCCTTCTTGCCCAGGACCTCGGGGGCCGTGGCGGTGATGGCCTCGATGGCGTCCAGCGGCGACAGGCCCGCCTCGACCGCGTAGGTCAGCTCCATCGCGTTGCGCCCGTGGGAGATGCGGTGCTCGGGGTTGCTGTTCCACATGTCCGTCCCCAGGGCGATCTTGACGCCGAGCTCGACCGCCAGCTTGTAGTTGTCCCGGGTCAGGGGCACGATCTTCCGGATCTTGTCGACGACGCGCGCGGGGAACTCGCTCGGGTCGAGCAGCAGGCTCTCCTGGATGTGCCGCGTGGCCACCAGGATCGTGCCCTGCTCCTTCATCAGGGCCGCGACCTCCCGGTCGAGGTAGCAGCCGTGCTCGATGCTGGTGACGCCGGCGCGGAGGGCGGCCAGGATGCCGGCCTTGCCGATGGCGTGGGCGGCGACGGCGCGGCCGCTGCGCGCGGCCTCGCCGACGATGGCGGCCAGCTCGGCGTCGGAGAACTGGCGGTCCTCGGGGTCGTCGTTGAGGCTCAGCACGCCGCCCGACGAGCACACCTTGATGCAGCGCGCGCCGCGCCGGACCATCTCGCGGACGCCCCGGACGCACTCGTCGACGCCGTCGCACAGGTAGAAGTTGCCGCCGGCCGCGGCGAACTGGTGCACGGCGCAGAGGGGCACGTCGTGCTCGTCGCCGTGGCCGCCCGTGATGGACAGCAGCGACAGCGAGGAGTACACGTTGGGGCCGACGATGTAGCCGTCGCGGATCCCGGGCCACAGATATCCCGCAAACTATATTGCCGCTGTTAGTGTTTATTCAACATATTATTTTTCATATACATGTAACCGTCAAGAACGACGAAATTGTAACGGGCCTCCCCGGGTCATGAATTCGAGATGTGAGAAAGTGGAATGTCTGTCCGACTTACACCCGAGAGCTCGCGGACGCTGGTGAAGCCCGCCTCGAGCGTGCGCTTCAGGTCCGCGACGGTGACGGCGCCGGCGAGACTCTGCGCGCCGGGCAGCAGGGCTTTGCTGTCGCCAAAGGTGCTGAAGGCGAGGCCGTAGCCGCCAAAGTGCGTGTGGCAGTCCCACATGCCGGGCATCAGCACGGGGAAATGGGCAAAGCCGACGTTGTCGTACTCGGACGGACGGTCGGCGTACCGCCCGACCCAGTCGATCTTGTCGCCCTTGATGACGAGCGCGCCGCCCGCGATGGGCTCGCCGCGCCCCGGGATCAGTAGGTCGCTCCTGAGTCCCGTGTAGATGGCCGTGGTCTCGGCGGCAGCGGGCCTCGCTGCGTATTGCTGCGCTTCGTCAAACTGTGGCACGCGCATCGTCACTCTTCCAATCTGGCAATTTTCTGTCCGAGTATGTAATGAATGTTATCATATATTCACTTTGCCAGAAAGAGAAAAGAGATATATGTCCTGAAGGCGTGCCGGATCTGAACTCATGGACGGATCTGTCTTCCGATATCTATGTTCCGAACAAGGTTGGACGAGATAGACGCCGCCTGTTACCCCACAAACGGACCCTGGCTCTGAGTGTGGCGTTCTCATCGGGGGGTATATATTCATCAATTGGAGTCAAATTGTGAATATAAAGCCGAAATCTTTATGAAATCGTTGAGCTCAGTGTGATGGATTGTCAACAGGTACAACGGGCTAGACTTTACGTGGCGGGTTATATGGAAGCTCGCAACCATTGCGTCACAAATGACATGTTACGCGGTGCTGGTCCATGCTAGCGATTGTTACCAAAATTTCGGCCTCTACCCTCTGCTTTGAGGTTATTAACCTTTGCTCATGAACGATCAGTTCCTGTCTATATGCCACATTGCAACCAGAACATAAAATTTTGAAGAGACGGGCAAGTACTTTGACTCGTCGTTGCCTGTATTTTTGCGGCAGAGATATCACCAGTTGGTTCACTTCTCAGACCTGGATCGATCGCATCCTCTTCGCAGCATTGTTCTCAAAGCTCTGATGCCGGCTGCTGCAAAGGCGTGCTCTGCGCACTCGGCCGCCGCCAGAAGTCTCGGCACACTATCCAGATCTACCGTCCTGCGCAGCCACGGACACGGCCTGAGCATATCCACTGCTACCTCCTGCTCCCACCAGAAGCGGTTCGTCTCGGTCAAGAGGATCAGCCCGAACCCGACCTGCGTCCCCTTTAGAGTCGCGGCAGCAGCCATGTCCACCAGCACGGCTCGACCCGGACTCCAGTTCTCTGCCGGCTCGAACGAGGCGGCGCTGTCCGGGAAGCTCCAGACGCTCCTGTCGCCTGCGTCGGCAGACGGCGCGAGCGGTCGCTGGACGCTCATCGCCAACGGCCAGGGCCTCGAGCGCAGCTTCAAGTTCAAGACGTTTGCCAAGACATGGGTGAGTGATGTTTCTTTCTCTCTCAATCTTGAGTCTGTGGGCATGGGGACAATACAACATAGAGGTACCCTGGGGGTTGACCCGTAGGAGACTCTGAATTATCGGCTACGAAGACACTACCTACCTGCTGGTTTCTCATGAGAGTAATTAATGAGGGAGATTCCAACTGGACCTTGCTATGCCAGGAGTGAGTTGGGCAATAATCCACGAATCTTGTCCTGTACAAGTTCTCACGCCAGATCATCTCGCAAACCGCACGTTAAACCAGATGAACCACATGATAGAACGCGGCATCTACTATATATCGCCCGCCTCTAGCCACAAAGATCTGGTTATTCTTGTGGTTATTCTTGACACGCCGAAAGTAAATAGCTCGCTGACCGGTGGCCACATCAGGACTTCATGACGGCCGTGGCACTACAATGCAAACTCAAGAACCACCACCCCGAGTGGTCCAACGTAAGTACACTCTGATCCATCTCCGTTTGACCTCGCCGTACATCCACGCCACGGACATGGCCCGCCATTTCCCGTACTCGTGGGTGACATGCGCTTGTAATAGAAAGATGCCGCCTTGTGCTGAGCTCAGACGCTGACGTTTTCTAAACCCCAAAAACAGGTGTACAATACGACCTTTATCCGCTGGACGACGCACAGCCCGCCGGGCCTCTCGGCGCTCGACGTCGAGCTCGCTGCGATCTGTGACGGCATCGCCAAGGACTTTGGCGAGATCGTCGCCGACGACGGCGGCAGCTGCAGCATGGGCAGGCAGCTCGCCGACACCGTGGCAACCAGTGCCGGCGACTGCTGTGTGCCGAAAACGAAACCCAAGGCTTGATAGCAAGGCTGCCGTATATCCCGTGGTCTTCTGATGTCGAAAAATCGTGAGGCAGCAGTCGAGTGAATTATGAGATTCGGAGGCGATACTTTGCCAATATGGGGACAGTTGCAAACTTGTATAAGAATTATTATGCCGACCATCTTCGCGGATGGAAGGTCAGGTGTATCATTAATCTTTTTTCGTCTACCTTTCGTCGAGCCCTCTTCCTCCCAAAATTAAATCTCTATGCAAAAAGGTTGGCCCCCCAAATATGTACAATTAACGAAGGACTCAGAACCTCATACGCCTGTCAATGCAAGCCTGTGCCTCCCTATCGGGAAGTGAAATGCCTTTTCCATTCCTTTTAAGCAAAAGACCGCACTCTGATCCCGAAAAACCCCCCTACCAGGATATGGCCATCGGCAGTGGTCCTGGAAAGACCCGGCCTTCATGCTTTCAAATGGCAATGAAGGGACAATGAATGATCCAGTGCTTTAGTTGGCCTTCTTGGCCTTGAGAGCAGCCAGCTTCCTCTCGCGGCGGCGCTTGGCAGCCTCGGGACCCGACTCGGTGTCGAGCATGTAGTCCCACCACCTGAAGCTGGACGAGTAGTTGCCAATGAAGCGCTCGTGGTGGACATCGTGGTGTGCTGCGCCGGCCCAGAAGGGCAGGAAGTTGTGCAAGCTCCAGGGGAAATCGTAGCCGCTGTGCGAGTCGATGGCCTGGAACAGACGGCCGACGATCCACATGTACATGGTGAAGAGGTGGAGATCACCGGTGAGAGAAACCCAGAGAATGGGAGATCCGACAGTGCCCATGGCGAGGAGCATAACTTCGATCGGCGAGGCGTACTCGGCGGCGAGGCCAAAGGGAGCAGAGTAGGTGTGGTGCAGCTTGTGGATCATCTTGTAGAGAGGACCATAGTGCAGGGCGCGGTGGAACCAGTAGTGCCAGGTGTCCTCGAGGACGAAGAAGACGGAGATGTGCATCGCCATCTTCCACAGAGGAGGGAAGGGCACGCCGTAGTCCATGCCAAAGTAGGTGGCAATGGGGTGGAAGAGCCAGATCTGGGGCAGCTCGACGGTGAAGTGGCTGAGGAGAACGAGGCTGGCGCAGTCCCACTGCTCCTTGAGGGTGGGAATCTTCTGGTTCTGCAACTTGTACTTGTTGAAGTAGGGGATGCTGTCAATGATCATCCACGGGAGGGAGCGGCCAAAGTAGATGACCTCGTGCATGACGAAGCTCATGATGCCGGTCGCGAGGGTGTCGTTCTGCATCCAGAGGTACCAAGCGGCCCAGAGGCGCTCGATAACGTTGAGGTGGACATTGTTCTGGGTAACCTCCTCGAAAACGCCGGAGAAGGTATCCGGGTTGCTGAAGACGCCAGCGAGCGTTGCGTTCCTGTGAGAAGGGCGAGTGTTAGCATGCGAAAGGTGCGCGACACGACCAGCTGACTCGCGGTCTGGGGATTGGTTGTTGAGGGGGAGGTCTTACAGTCCCGCCATGGTGGTTGACCTAGTGAGAGGGGATTGAGACTACTAGGTGTGCGAGTCGCCTGCTGTCACAAACTCGGAAAGAGTGAACAGCTTTCTGTAGGAACGTCGGGCAGCGCTGGGACGAGTCTCGCTCTCGAAAGCTGGAATGCGAATTGTTAAATATGAAGGGGAGAAACCGTTGAGGAGGCGATAAGGGGATGGACTGGGGGAGATTTTGCAGGTCCCTGGAGCGCGAGGGGCCAATCAAAGCAGCGCACCATTGTGGGACG
Organism: Pestalotiopsis sp. JCM 9685; assembly: GCA_001599175.1. Classification (NCBI taxonomy): domain Eukaryota; kingdom Fungi; phylum Ascomycota; class Sordariomycetes; order Amphisphaeriales; family Sporocadaceae; genus Pestalotiopsis; species Pestalotiopsis sp. JCM 9685. The sequence continues at coordinate 4,947,522 of BCGF01000001.1, read as the reverse complement.
ACGCGGCTTCTCGAATTCCGGAGCCACATGCAGATCCCAGATCAGATGCTGGGTGTTGTTAAAGCAGACAGCGGAAATCCCCGTCGTGGCGCGCATCTCTGCCAATCTGCAGTGTGTTCCTGGTTTCCTTTATTCTTCTTTTCTTCTAGCACGGGGCCCATCTGCCAATAAGGCAGAGGGGCTAGCAGGATGGTGCCCCGAAGAGGATGCGCAGAGACCTCTCTGAGCTCTCTTCCCTCCCTCGCCGCTGTCAGTGAGTCGAGTTGGGCGAGTTTCCACCGCCAATCAGACCCCGACAGCCCGACAGTCCGTTCCAGCGTCCCACAGGACGACCTTCGGCAACCAGGACATCCGCATCATGCCACAATCATTGTCGTCAAAGCTGTGTGCTTTTCCCACATTACCATCTTCATCTATGGAATCAATGGGAAGCTATCTCTAGCTTGTAACTGTAGCTTTGTCATGCTCTCTGCATATGTATGTACTCCGTAAGTATGAGCACATGTATGCAATATGTCATGTTGTTCTCAACACTAATCTTGGATGACCGCCTTTTTATTCGTTCGCCCGCGTGACAGTCCAGTCCTAGCGGCCTGCTCTGACTACTGCCTATGAACAAGAACCACGATAGTCTGAATAGCTCATGATGGATGGCTGAATGGCAGATGGGTATTGCTGTTGTAACTTGTGGGTATCAAATTGCCACCGGATTCTTCCCTGCTACGCATACTAGACTCTCATAAACTCCCTGGTAGGACCCTGTGTAATCGTTATTACTCTCTCCAGTTTCCCCGTTGCACATCCCCTTGATCCCGCATATACATCGTATGTACCTCGTACATACTTGTCGCTCATCAATGTCGACTTGTCATATTCCCGTAGTAGTACAATTGATCCGCTGACCTGTGTAATGGAAACAATGCTGCTTCTCCTCTCAGACTTTTTGGTGTATTTTCTTCATCGTACCTGGACTACCTACCACATAGATAAAAAATGCTACCATGGCCTGGGAGCTTATTTTCCATAGCTTAATTTTTTCTTTGGCTGGTGCGCCACAGCTCAGCTCTTGGAGCTCCATCCAGCTCTGCCAGCGCACAGCTGCGAAATGCGGCGGCGAAGCGGGTACCGATCGGGCTTGCATGACCTCACTGCCAGCCGAACGACCATCCCACGGCATGCCAACTTTCCCTAGTCAAAAGTAAACAAACCCCCAAACTTTCTCACGTTCATCGTCCGCAAGGCTGAATGACGGGTTCGAGGGGCACCTTCTTCGTCTGGAATCTCTCGTCTCCTCGTATTCGTGTTCTTGCACGCGTTTGCTGTCCCCAGGCAGGCATCTCCCGTCCTCCATCAGGCGGCTAGGGAAGGGATTTGCCAGACAAGCGGATCATTCGATCATCGTGCTTGGTATCCAATCCCCCGGTCCGGCAACTATGAACTCACTCTCACCTTGAAGACCCACATATATCTCCTCACACCATAGTCGTCTCATCGCCGTCTCTCTCCGAATCCGTGAGAAGGGAAGGGAGAAAAAAAAGAAAGGGGTGAAAAATGTCGGTGGTGGCAGAGTGAGTTTACACTACACCCTCACGGATTTTTTGGCCCTCGGTACTGACGGCCATAACAGCCAGGTGCGGCGCCTGGATGCGCAGCTGGATCGCATTCCATTCACCCACTTGGCAGCTCACCATGACGATGAATTTGCGGCTCAGGCCTCTGCACAGCTCGATTCGCCCCGGGTCAAGGAGCTTTTGCGTGTGATCAAGTCTCTATCAACCACTTCAACTACGCATCCCGTGCTGCCAGTATGGAGGCTGCAGAGCCTCATCTCCCAGTCCGACTTCGGAACTGCGACCGGCGATGAGGAGCATCCTGTTGGCCAGTACGAGGCTGAGCTTGAATGGCTCCTCGTCAGCAAAGCCACTGTGCAGACGTACGGAGTCATCATGGACACCCTACTCGACCAGATCATTCCTCTGAGTGACCACATATGGTACTGGGATGACGTCTTGTCATCGCACTCTTATGGCACACTGTACTTGGTGCAGACGTCTCCGTGGCGCTTCTGGGCCTGGTCGCAGGAAATCTACCAGGACAGCATCGACCGCCTCCGCCGGCGCCGGTTCATTGGCTCTAATGAATTCTCGGAACAAAACCTTGGCGAGGACATCACTTCTTCCATCTCACAGCGCTGGCGACAGTTCTATGGCATCGTACGTGACAGTATTCGAGAGCGATCTCTGGTAAACATTCAAAATCGGTTCATGTCTCCAGCAGCCGTGGCCCGGACCGAGGCCAGGAAAAAGCAGGCCAAGCTAAAGAAACTCCGGGAAATGACTTCCAGTGGACTGGGTGTACTCATCGACGAAGGTTTAGCTTTTGGCGGCAACGGTAGCGACGACGGCAAAAGCGACATCATCATGTCCAACAACCAGGAATGGAAAGGAGTGGTTGAGCGCAGCGTCGCGCTCATGGATATGGTTCTGAAGGATGTCTTGACATTGGAGACTGGTGTCGCCGAGTTCGAAGATAAGGTCTTTGCCGGCGTAGAGGAAGATCCTGAACTTTCTATTCAGGCCGAGGAAGACGAAAGCAACCGGCCTGCCGTGGTTGCCAAGCGCCTGCAGACACTTCTTGAAAAGCAACTACCTGGTCATCTGGATGCTGCCGCCAAAATTGTGGCCGAGCATGGTCGGCCGTCTAGACTTGTACGATACTGGCTGCCCGCAACGGCACTCTTGCTGTCATCAACAACGATTTTGCGCATCGTGGTCAATCGCCAGCAGGAAATCCTGGCGTGGGTCGCTGATTTCGGTGCTACGGTCAAAGATTTCTGGTTCAACTGGGTTATCGAGCCTACTCGCAAGGTGATTGGCACGATACGTCACGACTCCAGCAGTGAGATTGCCATCATGAGCAGGGACAGTCTGCAGGCGGACCGAGATAGCCTCGAGCGCATGGTTGTTGAGTTTGCCAGCGACAGCCCATCTGCTGCCGTCGGAACGTCGTCGATATCGGAAACACAACTTTCGGAAATCCGAGCCAAAGTGAGGGAAGGTGATGTGACACCAGTCCTCCGGGCCTACGAGAAGGACCTTCGCTCGCCTTTTGTCGGCGCAGTCCGAGGTGATCTCGTGCGAACCTTGCTCATCCAGGTCCAAAAGACCAAGGTGGATGTGGAAGTAGCAATGGCCGGTATCGATGCTCTGTTGAAGAGTCAGGAACTGGTCTTTGGGTTCATCGGATTGACTCCTGGTATCTTGGTCTCTATCGGACTCGTGCAGTACCTGCGCACGGCATTCGGTGGCAAGCGAAGCTATCGCCAAGAAGGCCACGCAGGAAAGGCTGTGCGTGTCTTGCGCAACATTGACCGCATCTTCTCTGAGGCGACACCTTCGCCCAACAACCTCTTGTCGTACAAGGACCATGGTCTCCTGGTTTGTGAGGTCCATGTGCTCCGCCGTCTCGCACACCGTCTGCTTCCGGCGGATGTTGAAAGAGAATTTCTGGAGGACCTCGACGACCTGGCGAACCTCAAGGGCATCCAGTCGCAGGTCCGCGCACTGGATCGCATCCGCTGGGCCTATGCCAAATGGCTCAAATAACTCATGGCATATGAGAGGTTTGAAGATAGTGTAGATTAACGGACTGCCATGGCTTGGCTGTTTCTCGATGTGCGGCCAATCTATGGTCGTGTAAAACAATATACACTTACATACGTACACAAATGCTCTTTCTGGAATTCGCGGGTGCTTATTCCTTCCTGAGTAGCGCCCGGAAGTCGTCTTGTTCACTATTCCATCGTGTGCAAGATAGGCCATAGAGCCGCAAATTATCAGTAGAAGCGATTGTGTACAGGAGTTAGAGACAAATGGTGCCAATATCACGTGTGAGTCTAGCATTGAGAGTGATCCCAAATCTTGAGTGGGAAAGCAATTCAGGGTCCGGCGTTTTGGGTCGTCATGCTTCTTCGATGCCAAGCCAAGCCTTGCACTCTTGTATCAAATTCACAGCCTACGAGTCCTTCTTCGAGTCCTTCTTGTGGTGGCCACTCTCAGCAGCGAAGTCCTTGCAATAGTGTGAAACGGGTCGACCAGCTGATTATATATGCTCAACAAAAATGTCTGGCGCAGACAGTAGTGCTATAGTCACAAGTGATGGATGGGTTGTAGGTAGGCGGTCAGTCTGTTAAAAAGGAGAGCGTGATACAAAAACGGCCCCTCCCACGTGCGCATGCATGGGAAAGGTCGAGTCGACTACTTTCTCGTTTATACTATCGGATATATGTTTAGGCCGGGCACAACGGCTCGAGGTGAAGAGTAAAGAAGTATGTGATCAAGTCATCAAAAAGTGGCTGTTGACCGCAAGTGTGTAGGTATCCTCCAAAACATATTAACCCAGTTGAGTCGGCTATGATAATTGAAATTGGCATGTGTTGACACTGGACAGCGATTTGACACATGGCATGGAGTATCCCGATTAGTGGATTGACGACCTCAAATCGTCATACTTAGCTCGCCCCATACCACAAAGGGGCTAGATCGAACAGTCCGCCTTCTGTCCAAGGTTAGGAGGTACCTACCCTCACCCCGGCCAGCCCCCAGCCTGCCACTGATACATACAGACAGACACTGCTTAGCTGCCTGGGCTCCATCTCTGCCCGTTGGATTTCAGGCGTCTTGAACGTTGAACCACTTGGCCATTACAGCGCAGATACCAGGCCCGCCACGCTACACTCCCTCCTTTTGGTGCGTTCATGGGATGCTAGGACACCGCATTTCAGCGCACCTGTCAACTGCCAGCTCCTCCCCCAGCTACCCTGTACCCAGGACGCCTCCCACCCCTCCCGACTTGACGCCGCGCCCCCGACCTGGCCATCAAACCCTCTGCGTACCTCTCTAACCTAGCAGTTACGTACTGGGTCTGGGTCTTCAGACCTGCAACGGATTGAGAGAGACAGTCGGTAAATACCCAGAATAGACAGTTGGACAAACTACACACGTCGCAGCACCGCCTTCAACTCTCCTATCTCCACGATAACCCGCGGCGGCCACAACGTCCACCACCACAACAACTACAACCCACCACCTTTGCGAAAGACACGCACACTCACTCTCCTTTTGCGCCCACCTGCCCATTCGTCTCCGAACATAGATTCTCGCCGACACCCTCTGCATCTCGCCCATCTCAACCGAAACTTGATCCAACAGCCACCCCGCTACGTGTGTTGGCCAAAATGTCGGGCAACAGAAACTACGATTTCCTAGTACGTCGACCGCACCTTTTTTTCTTCATTCGCCGTCCAGACACGCGCCTCAGAGGCACTGCTGCTCTGCTTTAATAATTCCCTTGCCTTGACGACGCACACCGCTGCCAGAGCATTACATGGCCACCTTGGCCGTTTCTACCAATCTCCAAAGCTGACCATGCTTCCCCTTCTAGATCAAGCTCCTGCTCATCGGCGACTCGGGCGTTGGTAAATCATGCTGTCTTCTCCGGTTCAGTGAGGACTCCTTTACGCCCTCTTTCATCACTACGATCGGAATCGACTTCAAGATCAGGACCATTGAGCTCGATGGCAAGCGCGTAAAGCTGCAGATCTGGGATACCGCCGGCCAGGAGCGCTTCCGCACCATTACTACCGCCTACTACCGTGGCGCCATGGGCATCCTGCTGGTCTACGATGTTACCGACCAGAGGTCCTTTGATAGTACGTGTTCCACTGGGTTCCCCTGAAGTGCATGATGCGGTCACGAGCGAGAATCCGGCAGTCCATGCTAACATCCTCGAACAGACATCCGTACCTGGTTCGCCAACGTAGAGCAGCACGCCACTGAGGGCGTCAACAAGATCCTGATTGGCAACAAGTGCGACTGGGAGGACAAGCGGGTGGTGTCTACAGAAACCGGAGAGGCCCTGGCCAAGGAGCTCGGCATCCCCTTTCTCGAGGTCTCGGCCAAGAGCAATATCAACATTGACAAGGCCTTCTACTCTCTCGCCTCCGATATCAAGAAGCGCATCATCGATACCTCGAAAGACCAGCCGTCCGGCGGCAACAACAGCGTAAAGGTCGACTCGGGAGAAGGAAGCGGCGGCCTGGGCAAGTGCTGCTAATTTTTTGTTTCCGGCCAACGGAGAGGAGGAAATGGACCACGAGAACGACAGATTTTCCGGACGAAGGATCTCGGTGGCGGACGCGGATAACTTGTATCGAATACCACATTTGCGCATGATGATGATAGACAGCCGGCATCAGGCGGGCAGGGTTCGTGTGGACTTGATGACGAGGCGAGGGGCCTAAGAAGGCGGCAAAGCATCTTACGAGCGAGAAGGACCCCCCCGAGCTCGAGGGCAGTTTGCGATGAACGAAAAAGGACGGCTTCACGGCAGCATACAAGGAAGACCATTTCTTCCTTATTTTCCCACCCAGAGCCGATCAGTCGGGAAGCGAATGCCGAGATCTGGGCTTTGACCAGCAAGCAGGCGACTCCAGACAGTTTTTTTTTTCATCGATGGAAACAGAGCAAATATGTTGGTCGGAGTTTGGTTGATATGGGTTCTAATATACTTTTTTGCCAATTGAGTCTGGTCTTGTGTGCTGAATTTCATGATTATAAGCATAGACATGGACACGATCTGCTCATACAAACGAATTCATGGTTGGGATATTACGCTTCACCAGATATGAGCATTGATTTTGAGACAAGCCTTCAGGGACGTGAAAACCATGTTACGTACAGAAATCCGGGTGAGTGGAAACATGGAAATAGTTGGTAATATTTCATTGCTATGCCCGCACGAGGACCATTGATTGCATTGTATACAGCATGATATATAAAGTGATTATACATTCTTACCACAGGTACGTCAGATCAAGAACCCTGGTCTCCTCCCACCCCATATCGACGTCCGGGTGGCCCGTCTCCAGGGTCAGCTGGCGCCGGTGCCAGTGTCTCACGAAGCGCCTCGCCTCGGCCTCGTCGGCGAACGGGACAAGAAAGCGCGCATATCTTCTGTCCTCGCTCCTGGCGGCCTTGTCGGCACTGTTGGCGTCCGCCATGGTCCTGTAGCCCTGCTCCTGGAGGTTCTCCTCGACGGTCGCGCCGGGCGTGGGCTTGGCGTCGCTCCTTCCAAAGGGCATGATGCCCCATTCGCTCTCGCCGTCCTCGTTGCCGCCGACGACTCGGGTCTCGAGGTTCTTGACGCGCCAGGCCAGGCCCCGCTCCTCGCCGTCGCTCCGGACGGCGGAGCGCAGGGTCTCGGGGCTGATGCGGCCTCCGCCCACGGCCACCATGACCAGGAAGTTGGTCCCGGCGCGGCGGCAGAGCTTCTCGACGAGGCTGCCGGCGTGCTCCATGGCGCGCTCCTGGGCCGTGTACTGCGCCACCTCGAGGCTCCAGCGCATCTCGGGCGGGACGAGCGTGAAGGCCTGGGCCTCGCGGCGGGCGGCCTCGAGCTGTTCGGGGGTGCCGTCGACCAGGCCGCCGGGGGCGCGCACCGGGACGCCGACGGCAAAGTCGGCGGCGCCCGGGCTGTAGCGGCTGCGGACGACGCCGGGCGTGTACGCGCGGCTCAGGCGCCAGAGGCGCGTGACCTCGTCGCGCCAGGCGGCGGCGGCGGCGGGGGTGCCGAAAGTCACGTAGTACCGGCCCAGGGGCTCGAGGGTGTCGGGGTCGCGGGCCTGGACGACCTTGGCGATGCCGCCGACCCAGCCCTCGACGTGGGCGGCGCGGCCGGCGCCGACGCGGAAGAAGTCGGACGCCGCCAGCCCGGGCGACGCCGCGGCCAGGACCACGGTGCAGCGCGACTCGCTGGCGGCCCGCGGGTGGTGCGACGAGTCCTCGTAGTACGAGAGCAGCGGGTGCTGGGACTGGGGCAGGGGCGGCGAGGGCTGCGGCAGCGGCTGCGGCGGCGGGTCGCTGTCGTGGTCGGGAGCCGCGTCTGCGGCTTGTCGGCGGGCGCGGTGCTTGGCTTCGTCGGGGAAGAGCGCGGCGAAGAGGGAGGGGGAGGCATCGGCGGACTTCTGGTCTGACGCTGCTGCCGCCGCCGCCGCTATCACCTCCGAGCCATCTGATACCGTCGAGGACGACTGTGATCGAGTGCTACCCCGAGGCACGAGAAGAGGAAGACGGGACCGCCATGCTGCAGCTAGGAGGCGCGTCTTCAGGGGCCGCTGTAGCTGTCGCATGAGCATGAGGTGTCGTCGTCGTCGGATGAGGCTGTCCGGCGCATCGCAACCCCAGCAGCGTCTCTCCAGATTGGTGTTTGTTCTGGCTGAGAATTTCGGAATGCAGAATCCAGATTAGGGAAACCGGAAGAAAGGTTCGAGCTATTAGCTCAGCTGGCCCCCGGAAGGTTTTTAGAGGGTCCCACGCTGGGATGGCTGCCCAGGCTCGCCAGGCTAGCATTTTCGTTAGGCAGGGAATAGCGCCCGTCTTGCCAAGGGCATCCCTAACGTTCAGCGCTGTAAAGAAAAATCGATATGCAGAGCTGGACCCGCACAAAAAAAGCAGAGTTCTATTTCAGTCATTGGAATAACTTGTTCATACACTACAATATCATTCACTTGGTATTGGTCGCTCTGACAAATATGAGAAATCCGGTCAGCAATAACATTTCAACGTTTGAAGTTGTTTTCGGCCCACCGCCCAAATAGAAAAAGACTACACGGACTGTCGTGGAAATTATAGTCTTCTGTTTGGTGGAGTAATATATCTTGACAGCGACAACTCACTCAACTCTGTCGGGGCTGGCTGAGAGACGGTCACCATGAAAAAACCAATCGAGGGAAAGGTCCGTCTCTCGACGCAAGAACTGCCAAACCAGAAACATGCCGCCAAGGTGTTCTTGAACGGCACCCTCATACTGGAGAACGGTCTCCAGGCAGGACAGGTCGTTTATATCGAGTCGATCAACGACCCAAGGAAAAGGCGCGAGGGCGTCGTGTGGCCCTCGACGGATAAGAACCTCGCCGGCAACAAGAGCGTGGTGCAGTTGAGTCGAGCCCTGCGGGAGGCCACGCACCTCGAGTTGGGCGAAGTCATTAAGATATCCGATGCTGGAAAAGTGACTGCCCCGGATGCTTTGGATGTGGTTATTCGGGACGTGACGCCGGACGCCCCGGCGATCTCGGACGCAGAAAAGAAGTTTGTATCCTACACGGTCGAATGTGCACTCGGTGAGTCGTGCCTGTTGCAGCCAGCCATATGACCATCTTTCATCGAGCTGCGTACTGACGACCGCGACAGAGACTGCCGAATTTGTTTTCCCTGGTCTCAACCTAGACAAGGTCCTCGGAAAGGGCATCAAGCGTTCCTTTATTGTCGAGTCGGTCAATGGCTCAGGAAGCAATGTCGCCAAGTACTGCGCCAATACAAGAGCTCAGTGGCTCGATAATGACGCCCGCAACGGAGGCGAGGCACAGGCTCCTCCTGGCCGACTAGAGGTCTCTGGCATCCCCGGCATGGCAGATGCCCTGGATAAACTCGATGAGTTCTTCAGCGATTACGATGTCAAGTTCAGCCACGGATCTTTTCCCCATCCATCATGCGGCATCGTTGTACAGGGAAGCCGGGGAACCGGAAAGTCCATGCTTCTCAACAGGATCGCAGATACTCGATGGGGCAGCGTCATGCGCATCAAAACTACAGACAAGCCCCAAGCCATACAGGAGTCTTTCAGAAACGCCATCGACGACGACGAAAAGGCGACAATCATCCTGATTGATGATATGAGGGGAGTCGTTGGCAAGGAGAGGCCTGCCGCCACCGATGCTGTCCTCAACGGTCTCGAAGAGCTCGCAGCCTTGACAATTAAGAACAAGAAACGCCCGAATGTGCTCGTGGTGGGCAGCTGCCGCAACTACCTGGAGGATGTACCCGAGGCATTACAGACGAGACTTACTTTTGGGCGGCACGTCACGCTCACGATCCCAGACGCGCCAGCTCGGAAAGAAATCATTCGGGCCTATTCGCCCAACTTTGCACCGGACAACTTTGAGAAATACGTCTCTGACCTGGGAGATCGCACGCATGCTTACACGGGAAGCGACCTGGTCGACCTTTTGCACAGCGCTTTCAGGGCTTGCCAACGGCGAACGAGGAACCGCCAAGGTGGCGAGCCTATTGCATGGGAAGATCTGCAGCGAGCGCTCCAAGAGATTCGACCCACGGCCATGCATGACATCACGCTGAAACCGCCTACGGTGAGGTGGAACGACATTGGAGGATACCAGGAAGTCAAGACGACACTCCAGCAAGTGCTGAATCGCTCTGCGGATCAGGTCGTGAGCTGGAAACCGCCAAAGGGCGTCCTAATGTACGGACCTCCGGGCTGCTCAAAGACCATGACGGCGCAGGCCGTCGCCACCGAGTCCGGCTTCAACTTCTTCGCTGTCAAGGGAGGAGAGCTCCTCAACATGTACGTCGGAGAGACGGAGCGATCGATCCGCAACCTCTTCCAGAGGGCCAGGGAGGCGAGCCCGAGTGTCATCTTCTTTGACGAGATCGACTCCATCGCCGGCAACCGGTCCGGGGGCGGCGGCGCGACGGGGGGCGGCGTGCAGGCGCTCACCACCCTGCTGACGGAGATGGACGGCTTCGAGGAGATGGGCAACGTCTTCGTGCTGGCGGCGACCAACAAGCCCGACTCGCTCGACCCGGCGCTCATGCGGCCGGGCCGGTTCGACGAGCTCATCTACGTGCCGCTGCCCGACGAGCCGGCGCGCGAGGCCATCCTCTCCAAGAAGGCCCAGGAGCTCCGGTTCCCGCCGCTCGACATACCCGAGCTGGCGAGGCGGACCCTCGGCTACTCGGGCGCCGAGATCAGCCGCATCTGCGACAAGGCCTTCATGCCCGTGGACTCGACCTCGTCCTCGGACGCCGACAAGACCAACGGCGAGCCCGACGGCATGGCTGTGCTGGAGCGGGCGATCCGGAGGACGCCCAAGGGTGTGACCACGGAGATCTTGGCGCACTTTACGGCGTGGCGGTTGTCTAGAAATGAGTTCTAAGAATTCTGGAATGGCGCCCGATAAGTTATAGACCTATGATATACCAAACTGGCCTACATTATGACCGTGGGCAGGATAGCAATCAATACAGCACCAGTCAATGCCAAAGATTAGTACCAGTACCTATGATCAGATTGCTTTCCTAGCTTTGGCTATGTTCATTTGTTGCAAGCAATCTCTCTGATAGAATTTCAGGCAAACAACTTCTATATACCAAGATTTGATCTTCTCTGGAGTAGGAACCAGTGTTACCTGAGCGTTGATAATGTACATTCATCAACTAAGAAGACTCTGTCTGATAATAAAAGTCTTGGCTATTTCATAGTATTAGCTAATTCGACTCCACATGGCGAGTCTCAAAGAACGGATTTACGGGCGAGGGAAAGCCAAGCGGATGTGGAAGTGCAAGGAACGGCCGTTCCTTTTTTCAACAACCGTTCTTTTTTCTTTTCTTCCTAATATTAAAAATAAAGGCGACTCGGCGGCTTGGCATCAGAAACTTTTCCCCTACCTCTTCCCCTTCCTTTTCGTGCGATAGCGGAATTTCCGGGGGCCTTGTCTCGGTCGCGGGATGATACCAGCGATATCCTGGGTTCTGATCCACTCGGTGGTGTGATCTCACTGATAGGAGTCTGGCCGCTGGCGTTGTCCTCGCGTGCTCAGGGTTCGTGATTCATCGGTGAGATGCACAATGCGTGTCAGGACTTCTATTTTCGGCAGGAGTTGACCCGCGACAGCAAGAAACAATACGAGGATACTGAATCATTTCGACGCTCTGGCAACCCAACCACTGCTTCTTCTGGGCGTGGCCCTCGGGCTTAGGCTTCCGTTCCGGCGATTTCCCAAGTCCATACACGGTTCGCAAGTCTTGTTTTTGCTAGCACATCCGTGACCCGGCAGATCAGCCCGAGCCTAGCAGGGCTGATAAGCAACGACGCCGCGTGCCGCTACCTGTTCTGGGTACGGGTCGTGATTGCAAGCTGCCATGTACAAGAAAAGACAGCGTTGATATGAGCTAGGTTTAGGGATCCTCACAGAGTACGTAAGCACGATAACCCGATTAAAGCTGCTGTCATGGAACGTCCAAGAGAGTGGAACCCCCATTCGCGGCTTCGCGGAGCGAGAGGATTCCTGGGAAGGATTCCAGGCTTTCAGAAGAGGCCCCGAAAAAAAAAAGGACCTTTTCTGTGGTGCGGCTTGTTATTTACCCTGTATGATCGAACGTGGGCCCAGGACCGCGAGACCGGGGCAATGGGAGGCTGGCTGTGAATCTGATTCAGACGATCTTGTCGTCTGATGATGTTACTTTCCTTTCCTTTTGTTGCTCGAGTTTCGTTTAGTATAAATACTTCTCGTCTTTGTTCCCGAGCGGATACATTGTTATGGCACTATCATTATACAGGCGAATAACCACATGAAACTGCCTCGAGATGACACACCCTTCGACGGCAGCCGCTTCGGCCACGACGACCCTGGTGGGAAGTCGGGCCCCCTCTGCTTACCTAGTACCACTCGATAAATCGGAAGCGAGTGAAGAAAGAAGCACCACAGATACCGACCTCGAAGCCAAGGATAAGGGGCAATCCGGCCAAGATACAGACGACAGCGAAAAGTCGAGGATCTCCGAGCGGTATCCCGACAATGTAGTCGGGTGGGATGGACCTGACGATCCCGAATGTCCTAGGAACTGGTCCAGCACTAAAAAGTTCTTCTTCGTGGCCGTCACCTCGGCCGTCATCTCGTGCGTGTCGTTCGGCTCCAGCGTCTTCGGCCCGGCGGCCACGGTGACGGCCGCCGAGTTCGATGTGCCCGTCATCGTCATGCGCCTGGCCGTGGCGCTCTGGATCCTGGGCTTCTTTACCGGCCCCATCTTCTTTGGACCGCTATCTGAGTTATTCGGGCACGTCGTGGTCTTCTCGATGTGCGTCGTGGGGCTCTCCCTATTCCAGATCCCCGTCGCCGTGGCCGAGAACGTGCAGACGATACTGGTCTGCCGGTTCTTCTCGGGCGTGTTCGGCAGCGCGGCCTTCTCGGTCGTGTCGGGCATGTACGTCGAGCTGTACGAGCCGATCCCGCGCGGCGTCGCCCTCGGCATGTCGTCCATCTGCATCAACCTCGGCGCCACCATCGCCCCCATCGCCGGCGCCTACCTCACCGCCGGCGACGGCTCCGAGTGGCGCTGGACCGCCTGGGCGACCCTGATCGTCATGTGCACCTTTGGCGCCGCCGCCCTCTTCGGCGTCCGCGAGTCCTCGTCCCGGATGATCCTGCGGAACAAGGCCAAGCGGCTCCGCTTCGAGACCAAGAACTGGGCTCTGCACGCCAAGTCGGAAGAGACCCGGGTCGACTTGCACGATATCCTCCATCGCTATCTGACGAAGCCTGTCCGCATGTTCGTCACGGAGCCGATTCTCATCATTTTTACCGTATACCTGACCTTGGTGTACGGTACACTCTACCTCTCCTTCCAGGCCTTCCCCATCGCTTTCCAGGAGCGAGGCTGGTCTACGCAGCGCAGCTCGCTGGTGTTCATCGCCGTTATGTGCGGCATCGTCTCGGCCTGGGTCGTCCAGTCCGTCTTCACGCTCACCTGGTACAAGACGCAGGTGACCCGGCTCCGGAACGGGCCGCCGCCGCCGGAATTTCGTCTGCCGCCGATGATGGCGGGCGCGGCGGTCCTGCCGCCGTCGCTGCTGTGGTTCGGGTGGTCGGGCGGCGCGCACCCGGCGTCGCAGATCCTGGCCAGCTACTTCATCGGGCTCGGGCTCATGCTCATCTTCGTGCCGGGCATCTCGTACATTGTCGACGTCTACGGGTTCCACTCCAACTCGGCCATGTCCATCCACGTCGTCGTGCGCAGCCTGATCGCCTGCTCGTTCCCCATGTTCGCCAACATCATGTACGCGCAGCTCGGCGTCGCCTGGGCCTCGTCGCTGCTCGCGTTCCTCTGCATAGCCCTGGCGCCCGCGCCCGTGCTGTTCTGGATCTACGGCAAGAGGATCCGGAGCTGGTCCAGTTTTGCTTTTGATTAAGATCTTGATTGCTAGAGTCAATTACAGCACATTTAGATAATAGACAACATAATAGAAATAATAAGCAATTTTTTCCTCAAGCATTCGACTGATCACAGATTTAATTGAATGTGGTTTATGAATTAATGTAAACGATTGTACATTTACGGTATTTCCGAGACGGATTTAATATCTATAATCTCCTTATTATTCTCCTTACTCCTGAATCCCTCACTAACCTTGTACAACTCTCTCCGCAGCCTATTAATGCTCCCCAAAGGCTGGTGCTCAACGAGTCCGAACCACGGACTCAGGCGCACGTGGTCCTCCCAGAACTCCCTCCTCTGGGCCGAAAAGCTGTCCTGGCCGGCCGGGAACACGATCCTGGCGACGGTCTGGAACGGAAATGCCGTCTCGTCCCACGGCACCGAGGCGTCCTCGACGGGCTGCGCGGTGATATTCTGACAGAGCTGCACCCGCAGGTCGTAGGTGGCCTCGTGGGTGTCAAAGTACTCCCGGATCCAGCGGGAGTGCTGCTCCGAATCGGCGGCGTCGGTGATTTTGAATTTCTCGAGCGCCGCGACGTCTACCGTGGGGAAGAGCGCGTATTTGGCGACTATACGATGGAGATCAGTCGCCTATACTACTGCGGAATAGGGGAATCCATAATTGGCGTAGAACTCGCTTGTATGGCTACACACTTACCATAATCGCCCCAGCAGTATGCCGACTGCGAGTAGAACACATAGCTGAGAAAATGCTTGTTGGGCAGCTGCGCCGGCGCCAGCTGCAAGTCCTTGTCGTCCCTCTTCTTGAGCTCCGGCTCGATCTTGTCGGGCTCCCGAAAGTGCCTCTCCCGGATGCGAAAGATATCCCGCGCCGTGCGCACATCGCGCAGCTCGATGAGCGGCGCATTATTGAACGTCAGGTCCTGGGTCCCACAGCGCGCGCCGACCGGGTCGAGGAAGTCGCCCGCGACGCCGAACACCTTGAGCCCGCAGCCGCGCGGGCCGGGCGCCTTGTCGTCCTGCAGGAACGACGGCTCGTTGGCGTACCGCAGCGCGACGTCGTGGGCGCGGCCGGCGTTGGCCGCGGAGCAGAGGCCCCGGGCCAGCGCCGGCGGCAGGTCCGGCAGCACCGTCAGCGCGCCCTTGACGACGCCCTGGGTCTTAACGTGCGTGCCGCGGAACGCGCGCCCGTGGATCGCTTGGTTGTGCTCCTGCGTCTTGCGCAACGTCGCGAAGAGTTCTTCCTGTAGTTGCGCCTCGTCGTCGACTGCCGGCTCGACGGACGGGTCTGTCCATTTCACGTACGGCTCGCTGCTCAGGTTGGCTATGCCGGCGGCGGCGAGCGATGTGATTTTTTGCATCTTGAATGAATGTATACTTATATAACGACGAGGTTATTGTAAGTCCTTTGTGTATATACTCGAAAGTAATTGATATTAGACACCGAAGAGCAAACACTGCATGATACCGTATTTGATCATGAACACTTGAGAATTGACCATGATGGTTTCTATGACGTCGGTGTTACTCCTGCTAGTGGGTATACTGCATTAGCTTTGCTAGTATATGTAGTCGGAATGACGATTTCTGCACGTAAAGATATGATTTCGAGAGACGGTCAGAATGTGAGCTAAAGCGAATGATCTGTATCAGAGGGGACGCATATTGTTGAAACGCAGATGTCTTCCAATTGCTGCCAAAGTTGCTATAGCCACATTTTCTCTGCTGTGGTTCTTTGACGTTGATGCCAACCATCAGGCATCACTGTGATATGTGGTGTTGTATTGAATATGGCATCAATCGCTGGCCAATGTCGCGATTGATGATATAGGAATCCGCTCAGGTCCAAAGCCACGAGAATAAAGGGGTATATGAAGACATCTTGTACGACAAAGGCGTCATGCTTAGCTATATCCTATAATGGAGAAGCGAAGCCCAAGTGAAGGAGAGTCAGGGGATATACAAACTGTAATATACTGTAATTGAGACGAATGGGGCAATCCCAACATGAAAACATCTTAACCTGTGACCGGTATACGTCAGCATCCCCCCCGCGCAATCCCGCACTTGTCAGAAAAGCGGTTCCTGAATTGGTCTTGGTCGTCGTCAATGATTGGTCGTCGCCTGCCAGGGGCGCCCAGGGGCAGTATTGCCATAGCCACCATCTTGGCAGGTAAAATCCGGGGCCCTTCCGGTATCAAGAATCTCCACGCAACGGCCGATCGCCGGGGTCGATTTCGACTGATCGAGGCCGCGGGAGGAATAAGGGGTATCATCTCTGCCCGGGGAATTACTGTAAACTGCTCTCAAACAAAACCTCCGGCCCAGAATATACGTACGAAAGAAGCAAAAAAAGGTTTGCGTATGCTGCAGGTCCCGCTGAACTAAGTTATGGATTTCGGGTCCATCTAGTGTATGTATTGGACAGGGCTCCAGGGTATACAAACATGTATTATCGAATGGTGTCTAGACTCGGTAAGAGCCTCCATCCCTTGTCGTCCACCATTTGATAGTACGTAGTATACAGGTGCTACTCCGTACTAATGTTTTATATATCGTCTCTGCAAGATTTGATCTTCGTAGCTGATCGCCTCTGTCGCTCCTTATGGTTTTTGTAGATTATTGAGAGATTGACTCACAAACTCTGAACCCCCTTGTGTTGGCCAAGACCTGCGACGCTGCCGTTGTTACCGAACGGCTGGGCGCGCTCCTGGCCTTTGACGGCTAGAACGGCAGGTTTGTTGGCACCTCATTGCTCGGCATCTCTAGAGCTGCGCGCTCTCTCGCTCTCTCTCCAGCTTTTTCCCTTCCCATCTGCCAAACCGAATTGGATCAAATGTTGTTTTTGCTTCTTTTCACAGTCTGTGATTAGTCCCGTTTGCCAGCTGCGGCCTGGTTTCCCCTTTTCGCGTTTTCTAATTTGGGAACAACCTGGAGTTGTTTCACAGACTTTCAAACATTGGACCCAACGGCGCGGCGCGGCGTGGAGCTCTTGAGATTTATAACGATAATAATCAACATCTCGAGGTGACTCGCCTGTTACACCTCGTGCTCGGAGATACTATTCCTCAAAATAGTATAGCAACACTCGACCAGCTTCCAAACGCCACATGGATATCCTCGCGAGCCGTATGCTTGGACTTTTTTCTCAGAGGATCTTTTCTCGACATCGACATCTGCATGTGTCCCACTGATCCCCTCCGACTACACCTCGAGACAGGCGGCGACTGGGTCTTCTTCGTGGCTCTTACGAGATGCTGACAAACATCTTGCGCCCGTCCCGCGTGAGTGGACTGATGACGACGATTTTGGCAAAGAGACGCTTCCTCATTGCTCTTGGTATTCCGCTCATGATTTTGTGTAAGTGCTTCCTCACATAGGTGCATCATGGACAGTCTCCTGGCTAACCACCTGTCTTCACACATAGGTATGCTCATGTCTGGAGTCGCCGTCGACCATGACGTACATACAAACAAAGCTGATGTCCTAAACGGCATCCGTGTTGGCCACGTGCCATCGAACTCTTCCCGGCCATCCAACGGCACCATCAGCGCACTGAAGGAGCGGCCAGCCATGACCTACACCGGATACAACCGACCAGGATATGAGCTTCCGCTGGCCAAGGGCATTCCCCTGCGCATCATGGCCCTCGGCGCCTCGACGACGAGAGGCGACAGCCCCGTCGAGGTCGACAACAACGGCTTCCGCCGCCCGTTGCGGCACCGGCTGACGGCGCTCGGCCACAAGGTCAACTTCGTGGGCAACGACCGGCTCGGCAACATGACGGACAACGACATCGTGGCGGGCCCGGGCGCCCAGGTGCACATCATCCACGAGTTCGCCAAGCAGTACACGGCCAAGAGCAAGCCCAACCTGATCCTCGTCAACGCCGGCACCAACGACTGCCTGGTGCACGTCGACATTGACAACTTCTACAAGCGCTACGACGCCCTGGTCCAGTACCTCCTGATGGCCTCCCACAAGGCCACCATCGTCATCGCCACGCTGCTGCCGACCTGGAACACGTGGTTCAACGGCAGGGAGGACGTCTTCCGGGTGAACCCGCAGCTTCGCAGACTGGTCAAGATCTATCAGAAGCAGGGGCTGCCGGTCGTGTTGGCAGAGATGCAGGGACCGGACGGCATACAGGACGAAAACCTTGCCGAAGACGGTAAATACCTATGACTTCTTTTTCTTCTTTGTTCCAGTGACTGACTTGTACCGCGAAAAAGGTATGCATCCGGCAAAACCGGGTTACGAGATGATGGCCACCAAGATATTCGAGGCCATCCTGGAGGCCGACGCGCGGGGCTTCCTGCAGCACGCCGAGCCCGTCTCGTGGATCCCCGACGACGGCGAGGAGCAGCGCCAAAACGAGGAGGGCTACCACAGGTGGTACCAGCAGCAGCACGAGGCCGAGACCGCGTGGAAGAACCACGAGGAGTCGGAAATGGCCAAGATGGAGGCTGCCCTCGAGGTCATGCGACAGCAGCGAAAGGCGTCTGGATGAGGGCGATGCCCGAGAGATGACAATTATCATCATCTAGAAGATTCTCCAGCGCGAAAGTGCTGAATACATGGTTGTGCCCGGGCTGCAGCCTCAGAGGCAATTCGAGAAGCAGACGCCGCCACTAGACGTACAACCGCCGCCGTCGATCTTTGTCCGGCAAAGACAATGAGAATATCACTTGAAGACGAACAATGGCGGCGCTGGCGGGAATTAGCTTCTGCTACTGGCACAAAGAAGCAATAACCAGAGGAGGCTGCCGCCCGGGATCGCAGGATATGGTACGAGGGCAACATGGGTGGTGCGTCTTTAGAAATGGCCGTGTAGAGGGCCGTGTAGAGCAGCATGAGCGCGCTGTACGTACAATGCGATGACGAATTTGAGTCTCCCATAGACCATTCTAGATTAATAGTACATTTTGCGTCAGCTTTTCGTGTGGTGCCTGTGGTGCTTAGATATTGTATTGTGCGATGTTCTTGAGCGTTTTCCATCTTTCATAATGGACCTTGATTGCATATATTTACCAGAGAAGTTGTGAAGATTTCATGGCGGCGTTCCTCTGTTGGGTGCAAACTGAACTTATTAAACTTATTCTGATCAAGGGATTCTGGCAGCACCGGCAACGCCCGTGCAAATGTAACATTGTATAGGACCTTTCAAATAGTTGGACGACGATATTGTGATTCTGAAAAGCATTCTCCGGAGAGGGACCCGAGGGCTATAGTATAAACGTATGGGATCTTACCACTATAGCCAATAAGCGCCGTCATTCACGGTTCCCCAGCGGTTTAGGCCCGGTGTGCACGTAAAGTGCCGAACCACATAATCATCAGCTTCACAGCGACTAAATAAAAACGCAAACCTTTCAATTGATAAGCAGTTATTAGCATATAGGTAATACGCTTTGTACGAAGCAACCCAGCATGTATGGCGGTCCGTAGGGCAGTGGGGCGGCAGATAATGCTGCATATCCACCTTACCTGTTTGAGTCTACTTGTCAGGGATGTCTATTGAGTTTTGATTAGCAGGAATTCAACATATCAATACGTTGACCGACCCTCTTGTAGTGTAGTGGTTAGCACGTGAGATTTTGATAAGACTCGTCGTCTGTCTCAATATTCTCGAGTCCCCGGTTCGAACCCGGGCAAGAGGTTTTTGCCTTGGATTTTTAGTCCAAATATGTTTTTTTGTATTTATTTATTATCAAGTCTTATGCTTTTGTCTTTTGTTAATAGGGACCATAGTTGGCGGTAACCTTTTTTTGTCTCGGGTATTATTTAATTTTATTTATTTAGTTGTATTTTAATTCTTTCCAGTTTTTTTTTTATTTGCACACAGTCTGTGTTGGTATCTGGCGACGGGTGGTCTTTGTCTCAACCTCTGGGAAACAAATACAAAAGCAAGTCGGGTTTTTAGTTTGTTATGGTTCTTTGTCGGGAATAATTGGCCTTTGTCATTATATCAGGAACAATGCATCTTCTTGACCCGAGTCATAGGTAAGCCTCCGGTGCTTCTTCTCCAGGAAGCTGTCAGCTAGATTCCATCCACTGTCCCCCTGCCGCGGGGTATTCTTACGCCGGCGGGGTTTTGATCTATGGAGACCACCTTGGAAGCCGATAGCAAGCACATCATCGCCAACTCGGACCTGTCTGCTGCCTCATTGGTCAAGGAGGTCGAGAGAGATCAACGTCGGGAACATCCCCGAAAACTGCATTACTACGTGTACCTCACTGTGCATCTGATTGCCTCCGTCCGGCCTTCGGCTTCTCTTGCGGGGACTAGTGAATCAACTCATACATAAATCGTGTGACGCAAGAGGTTCTCTCCTCGAATACTATTCATTCATATAATTGTTCTTTGTTTCGACCCATGTTCTCACGAACGGCCCGCTGCACCCTTCGTACACTTGCCTGCCGACCATTTCTTTCCAAGTCCGGTTTCAGCGCCAGGAGCCCCTTGACTGCCCTCGTCCGCTCCCCTCCGGATTTCTTCTTCCAGCAGCAGCAGCAGCGCGCCAACATGGCCTCCGCCGTCGCCAAGCGCCTCTCGGGCAAGACCGTCCTGATCACGGGCGCCAGCTCGGGCATCGGCCGCTCGACCGCGCTCGAGTTCGCGCGGTCCTCGCCGCAGGACCTCAGGCTGATCCTGACGGCCCGCCGCACCGACGAGCTCGAGAAGCTCGCCGCCGAGATCACCAAGGAGGTCGGCGCCGGCGTCAAGGTCCTCCCCGTGCAGTTCGACGTCTCCAAGCCCGCCGAGGTCCGAGGCTTCGTCGGCGGCCTGCCCGAGGAGTGGAGGGACATTGACGTGCTGGTCAACAATGCGTAAGTTGCTAACGTGTTTGCATTGTAATGGTTCCTTTGTCTTGATTGGGAATGTGACCGAATGGAGTATACTTGAAATGTTTGCGCAGTCATTTCTGGACCTACTACTCGATGAATTACACAATCAGTGAAAACACTGTGCTAATTGAGACGTCCAGCGGCCTGGTCAAGGGCGTCGCGCAGGCGCCCAAGATCGCCGAGGACGACATCGACGTCATGTTCTCGACCAACGTGACGGGCCTGATCAACCTGACGCAGCAGATCCTCAACGTCTTCCTGGCCCGGCCGGACGGCGGCAAGGGCGACATCATCAACGTCGGCAGCATCGCCGGCCGCGAGCCCTACCCCGGCGGCAGCATCTACTGCGCCACCAAGGCCGCCGTCCGCAGCTTCACCGAGAGCCTGCGCAAGGAGCTGGTCGCCTCCCAGATCAGGGTCATCGAGATCGACCCCGGCCAGGTCGAGACTGTAAGTTTTTCCTCCAGAGACATGAGATGGCCGAGGCCCTGGATCGAGATGCACTGGCTGACACCCGTGGCAGAACTTCTCCGTCGTTCGCTTCGGCGGCGACAAGGCAAAGGCCGATGCAGTCTACGCGTAAGTGATCCATCCTCCTCCGCAGGCAATCGTGCGAGCTCTTCTTCTCTAACGCCTGACAGCGGCGTCGAGCCATTGACACCCGAGGATATTGCAGAGGTCATCGTTTTCGCAGCAGGAAGAAGGGACAATGTTGTCATTGCCGACACTCTTATCTATCACAAGAACCAGGCCGGAGCTACCTCTGTTCACCGGAAGTCTTGAAGAGTATAAGTGTGGAAAAGGACGGAGCTCATAAAGTATACTGTATATCTACTAGAGAAGATGCAAATAAACTGATCCCAGACAAAGTAGTAGGTTCAACGCTACGCTCAGCAGCCGGTGCAGGTCGAGTCGCCCGTTTAGCTTCTACTCCAGCTTCTCCTCCAGAGTCTTTCCTCCAGAGTTTTTCCTCCAGAAGTTTTCCTCTGGAGAATCTCCTCCAGAAAATCTCCTCCAGCATGTCTTCCTGTATCTGCCCCAGTTCCTGCTTTAGTTTCTATAGCAGCACCCCATATAGCAGATACAGCAGATACATAGAGCAGCCGATGCTCTATGACGGCGTACAGCCATGCGCACAGCCATAGACCTATATTTCCTAACCACGGTGGTCCTGACATGGAGTCTGTGACTTTCATAATCCCGGGCAGTCTTCAATGGAGATTAACACGCAGAAAATCTGAACGGCAAGCATTGTCACGAATGGTAACGGATTTAACTCATAGAACTGACTGTATTCTGTATATTCTAGCACGAGCCGCAAGTACTGGCTGCTGCTACAGACTACCTTGATATGTCCTTCCATGAATACATGGTCGGTAAGACTAGATGCCTTGCTACGAGACTTACCATGTTGACAGAGCTCATGTTTACAAACCTGAAGACTATTCTTCGAATCAGCAATGATCAAAACCAGCGTTGATATGAGAACAAGTAAATGTGCAACTTGAATCAGAAAGCCGTATATTACTCATTCACAGAGAACCGGCATCCTTCCAGCAGGCCTCAAGACGAGACCTGCCAGTCAAACGCACTGGAACTAAAATTACGCCCGAAGACAACTCCACAACCGATCATCGATGCCAGAACGACAACTACAGTGCGGGAGAATGGCTCGGCCCCCGTGACATCGTTGAATGGATAAACGCGTTTCATCATAAAGAGCGCTGATGTACATAAGATAGATGTTGAGCTTACCTTGTCGTTGAGGTAGTCGAGGAGACGAGCGAGTGCTGACTACACAGCGACCTAGAGGACTGATTTTGACAGTTAGCCAAATGTTCGACAAGCGGATCAGAATGTCAAAAGATGTTGGGGAAAACATGTAATCAGAAATATGTATTTGGTATAAGGGTTATCTTCACAGCGCTTCAGAAGCAGAACTGAAAATAAGGTTTTTCATCACGGACATGTCGTGGGATCTTGAGGTGTGGTACAGTAAAGAGGTTGACTTACTCAGCAGTACTTTGAGGATGGCGATAATATTTTGTTTTTGTTGCATGATGCCTAGAGTGATCTTTCCCACAAAGTTAGCCATGATCGTTCGATGCACGTCTTCCAGTCAATAGAATTGGGATGTTTGAAGGTGCTTCAGATGGTGATGCATGTTAGTTCTGCGCTCATGGAAATCGCTAAGAACAGTGGATAAAGAATCATCAACAGCGAGGAGGGTGTTGTAGAATGCGATGATCCGAATAGAGGTAGATGGTGTGTGCTTACCCTCGATTCTGTAGACGCGACCACGCCGTCCTCGAGAGGTGAACACCAGCGGCCACGGCCAAGCGGGCAAGTTTCTGACGAGCACTCCCCAAGCAAAGCCCGCGACCTTTCGGCATAGGGCATTTGCAGGCAAGGTCAATCAGAGCTCAAGATAATCCTCTTGAGCACTTGTCGACGAATGGCGCGGCCGCTGTGTTACCGCAGAGAGTCGGCGACAGTCGCGTTGTTGAAAGTTCTGAGGAACGATAATGTGAAGGTAGAGAGGAAGAGGCTCAAAAAATTCCCAAGCTCAAAAAAAATCTATTTGGAGGTAGGTGACAATTGTGTGGCCGGTGCGCAATTGGTTCCGTTGGTGGGCTGGGCGCCGCGGCAGGTGGGGCAACTCTTCCAGTGGAGGTACCTTCTCCAACATCCCTGCACTCTTTTTCAAGAGCTCCCGAAAAGTGACATACCGCAAACGTGAATTTTTGGCCGCCCTCAGCCCGGTGAAATCGTTCGGATCGCAACATTCAAACGCTCTACCACATATCATGGCCGACCGGAGAAGGATCAATGGGCCCGTCGGAACGACGACGCCGCCAGTCTTTACCCGGACACCTTCTCGTCCCAAGCCCAAGCAGTCCGACTCGATTCGCAAGATCTGTAAGTAGTGGGGTCTCTCTTTCTTGTCGAACTCTTACCTATGGTTATTTCTGCTAATATGCCCGGTCAGTCCTGAAGACCGGTGTCACCCCCTCGGCCTCTGGATCAGCTTATCTCGAACTCGAAAGCCGTCCGAACCATCCAATCAAGTCAAACCTGAAGCTGTCGTGTACAGTCCACGGTCCCAGGGCGCTTCCTCGATCGGCGCCGTTCTCGCCTCACATCATCCTTACTACTCACGTCAAGTACGCACCGTTTGCGACAAGGACGCGGCGTGGTCCTCTCAGAGACTCGAGCGAACGCGACTTGGGCGTACATCTGGAGACGGCTTTGCGCGGCGCCATCATCGCGGATCGGTGGCCCAAGAGTGGTGTTGACATCATTATCACTATAATTGAGGGCGACCAAGATCGCCATGCTCCCCACAACCAAGACGATGAGAATTGGGAGATGATGAATGTGCTGAGCGGCTGCATTACTGTCGCCTCTGCGGCAATTGCCGACGCCGGCATCGACTGCGTAGATACAGTGGCCGGAGGCGTTGCGGCTCTAGTTTCCAAGAAGGAAGGCGACGTGCCCAGCATCATCGTGGATCCGATCGTGGCCGAGGACCACAAGATCTTGGCCGCATGCTGTGTGGCATATTTGCCTTCAAGAGACGAGGTGACAAATCTATGGTTCAAAGGACAGCTTCCTGATGGCGACTTCATGGTATATAACACAATGCTCGAGCGGAGTATGGTGGCTAGCCGGAGTGCCAACAGGGTGATTGTCCAAGCCCTGAGCGAGACGGCAAAGAAGGGGCAGGAAGCTACGTGAGATCGAGTTGTATTGCGATAGATATGAAGATTATACGCACCAATCATGGCAATAGAGGACACGAAGCTTGAGCTTGAAGGCTGGGGCGGCATGGGAGAGAAGCCGCGTCCTCGCAGACTGCGCAGAGCATGACATCCTGCAGACACTGAATTCTGTACACCTGGGCATGGCTGATGATATAAAGGAGAACTGGTGCTCTGGCTTTGAGTGCTGCCTCAACACATTTGTTGAGTTGACCGCATTGCAGTGATGCATAGCACAAGGTCAAGGACCTGGCGATGAGTAAAGCTCCTTACCAGATGTACCTCTTTTGCAACGCTCAGGATAGTTGCGCATATCACACAGCCGAACTTTTGACCCAGATAGCTTCGAGGTCAGTAGTTCGAGGCAATAGTTGAGAGCGAGGACTAGAATCCACTTGATACCACCGAAGTGTCTGTCTGACCTCACTGATATATTCCAGAGTGTTTCGTGGATGTGCTGAATGTTCATCATTGTTGTGACGGCTGATGCGTACAAGTAAGCAAATGTATGCTTATTTCAAGACTAGTATTGGCAGTAATTCCATGCTGTGCCTCTCTTCTTTAGCTGTGGTGTGCAATGTCTCATCGTTTGCTTTGAGAGTTTATTGTATATATCTGGAGATGGGTTGTAGCAATTAGCGGTTTCATGGGCGCTGGATTTAGTGCCCAATAGTCGATGCGCAGCGCACTTATACGCGTTATAACACGCGCTGCGGGTATCAAGTTGGGCCCGACATTCCGGACGATTGAGGCACATGCTGAACGTCGTTGCTGGTCCCTTACCTTTCGCGCCGGTTATTACCCCAATGTCAAGTGGGATAAGCTTACCTGCATGGAGCTTTCCTCGGTGATTGATTGAATGTGCTAATCTCATCATCCCACCCGCGCAAGCCGCGACCTCCATTCCTCGGAATCCTTCCATCCCCATACATACAATCCCCCCGACACCATCCACCAACACGTCTTGTTTACGCTCGCATCCCTTGTGTGCGCGCCTCATATCGTGTTGCTGCAAGACGCCGGTCGAATCGAAGATGCATCAACAGATCCGACAACATCAGCAATCCGACTAGAACTTGTCTGATCACCACCGACACCAGCCGGTGACGTCTTGCCTTGTCGCTGCTGGGCGATTCTGGTACGAGCACCGGCAAATGCACCATGGCATCTCCAGGCGCCGCCGTGGTTCCTGCGCCTACGGCGTTCGACAATGCGAGCATGCTCCATAACCTCACACAGTGGACTCTGCTACACTTGAGATTACCCGTCAACGTCACTAGATACGCCGAAGACCTCTTCCTCGCCGGCCCCAGGATGCTGACGAAACTCGGCTCCATCATGTCATACGCAGACACCGTGGACGGCTTCGGCCAGCGAGTGATACCCGATCCAACCGGCTCCGACATATTCCTCACCACCGCCGCTGGGAGTACCACTGCTCACATTGCCGCCGATGCCTCCGTCGCCGCCGCGGCCGCCGCCGAACTGGTCGATCAGGACCCTGGCGCCATGGCGTCTCGATTGAGTTTGGAAGGGGCAAAGGGTCTGGGCAGCGTCTTCAGTTATGCCACAAGCAAGTGGGCGCTCTGCTGTGTGGCCATGGCCATAATACTGAACAGGACACACATCTTTGCCGCCAGCAGACACAGACTTCGATTGGGATGGCACGTTCGGCTCTTTCTCCGCTTTCTGCCCCTCGTCCTCTTCCTCTTCCAGGCCCAACGGCTTCTGCAGTCCATACAATGCCAAACCTCGCCCGACTTTTCAGAGCTGCGCTGGGGCAATGCGAGCAAGACATCAGACCTGATGTTCACAGAGCCTGGAGGATACCTGCATACTATCAGCTCGACCTTGCTGTTGGGCGCTAGCGATATGGATTCTTGCCGGGCCGTGAACATGGTTCCTGACGACGAGCAGGTCTATCCTGCCGAGTTGCAGGGATCATTATCACTTCTATGGCCGCTGTTCGGAACTTTCTGCCTGAGTCACTTTCTCGAGACCGTATCGTGTGCGGTACAGGGCCGGCCAGTCGCCGTTGAGACGGGCATGACCCTTTTTGAGCACTCACTTGCATTTGCCGAGGCCGATGCTGCTGTTAGCAACCAGCTGGGCTGGGGTTTGTTTTCCAGTGGTGGCACGGCAAATGTCACCCTCACCGGCTCAACAGGAACAAGCATTGCAATTTCGCGGTCGATGATCATGAAGCGAGTCAATACCCCGCCCGAGGTCCTCCTGGTCGCCTTTCTCTCTGCAATGAGCCATGTGACGAGTCATCTCCTGGGCGTTTTTGATCTCCAGGCCCGATATCGACTCCTGAGCACTGGATTCTGGGCTCTTTGTTTCATGAGCAGTATCGTATACGAGGCATTCAACTTTTCCCTGGACGATCCGGCGAATATGGGTCTGTTCAGGTTTCCGACAGTTTGCATAATCGGATTCATTCCACACGTCATGGTCTTTGTTGGCATTTTCATTTGCGCTCTCATATACTGCATCGCCCTCGTCCTTTCAGCACTGTCGCCGCCCGACGGCATGGAAAATCTTCGACAACTTACCTTTTTCCAACGCTTACGCGTGGCCCACGAGAACATGCAAGCTAATATCTCATTGTCGGATATACGTGTGAGCAGGGACATGGACTTCTACACCGCTTTGCTCAGAATAGGCTTCGGTGTGATCACAATGGCCAGTGAGGCTGTGTATTTGAACGAAGACCGTCGCGTCAACATCAAGCAACTGACCTGGCTCGAGGAGGAACGTTTCAAAGAACTGGAAAACTTCCGCATGCAATGGTCAGGGTCGAGCCTAGGAGACTCTCGATATGACCCGGCGGGAACGGTCGGTCTCATTCCTGTCAAGGATGACCAAGCTACTGCTTCCAACGGATTCGCAAGAGAGCGCGCCGCGCAGAAGATCCCCAAGGCGAGAGCAGGAGACAAGCGGGCCAAGGACGGCATTGGGGCCATCGAGCGTAGTTCTCGGTGGATCCTGGCCATGGACTTTATTATCAACATCAATCGGTTGATCTTGCGGTGGTCATCTCTACTGATACTCAGGGCTCTTGCGCGAGTTGGTATCAGGTCGCAGCCACGTTTTCTTCTGTGGCTGCACCGCCGACCGCTTAGGGAAAGGAAGCAGGAGAGCGAGGCAGGGAATACCGAAGATGCCAGCTCGAGCAGACAAGGTGCTCAGGATATGCTCTTTAATGACGAGGATGTCGATATGGAGTCTGAGATGATGATGCGCCTTCGGCACACCCCCGAGACTGCCAACATGACATGGGCCGACATAGACAAGCGGCTCTATCAGTCATGGAAGGATGGTGCCCTGTGGGGATCAGCCGACACAAGTGGTGCCTGGGAACCAGAATCAGATGCTGGTGATTGGGATACGACGAGCTTGCTTGAGAGCAACGCAGGGAGCGACGTGGGCTTCAATACCCGCGATCAGTTTCCTTGGGAAAACGACGAAGACGATCTCGACGATGGCCAACGCACACCCACGCAAGAATCTCGCTTCGCAAGAGAGCCAACACCATCCGAGGCTAGTATCACTATGGATGATATTGCTCGATTGTTGAATCCCAGGACTGCAGATGAGCGTCAAGAGGCACAGGCTTTGGCTGCACACTTGACCAGTGACCGTATTATGACGCGTTCTGCATACGCTCGCCAGCAGGCAGCACAAAGGAGTCGTCTCCTGACCACGGCAACCAAACCTGGCCGCGACCGGAATCGTAGACTCACCCCCGAAGAAGAGGCTGAGCTACTCGAGCAGCTGATCATTTCTCGGCGTACAGCGCCTCGTCAGAGGCCAGAGTCTCGCCAGATCGAGCATGGTAACCAGGAAAACACCGGTTCTTGGGCTGTTCGTGACGAAAACGGCGGTGGCAACGGCCCGCAATGCGTCGTCTGCTACAACGAACCACGGACAATCATTGTATGGCCCTGTCGATGCTTGAGTCTGTGCGACGGATGCCGTGTCTCGCTGGCTATGAACAACTTTGATAAATGCGTATGTTGTCGGCGCGAGGTTATAAGCTTTTCTAGAATTTACGTGCCTTGAAGTGGAGAGAGTGTACGGGCATGGGACGATTGTTTTTGTTTTGGAACAAACTGTCAATGGTTAGCAGGAATCATCGCTATGGAGTTTGGACATTTTTGGTATGGAATATATTTGATACACAACACAGCGTAGGAGAGTACCTTGGCCAGTTTGGTCATCCAGTCATAGACACAAAGCACGTCACTTGACACATGTGGCATTCAGCGGACAGAAGAACATTTTAAGCAAAATCAGACCGATTGATGGGACGGAAAAGAAGCGTAGAGAGAACAAGTCTACTTGAAGTGAATTATCATTATCAGGGTTTCTATGAAAACGCTACTACATGGCAGCCCATTCAATGCTGAATGCTCGAACGGGAGGCCCCGTGGGACTCTTTGCCTTGACTCCATGCCCGCCCACGACCTCGCCGCCCGCTTTGCCCTCGCCGGCAGACGCGCCGCCAATCAGGTAGGCCTTCTTGACGTTGGTGCCCAGCCGCCCGCCGCCGACGAGGTCGAGCAGCTGGATCCCGTCGGTCCAGCCGTGGTGCGTCGCCTGGAAGTGGCTGTGGTACCGCAGCGGGTCGCCCGGGTAGACGTTGTAGTCGCAGCCGAAGCGCAGGCCGGGCATCATGTAGTAGCCGTGGTCGTGCAGGTGGGCAAACAGGGGGTACCCGCGGGGCATGTCAATCAGCGAGGCGGTATCCTGTTCGTTCTCTGACGGTGGCGGGGTTAGGAGCGCGCCGCTGGTCACCGGCGTGATGGCATACGGCTCGGTGCTGCTGGGCAGCTGGCGGTGGGATGGCTTGGTCACTTTTTCTTGGGGGGCCGGGGAATCAAAGATGCCGAGGGACTCTTCTTCTTCTTCCTCGGCTACTACGGAGGCTTGTTGCACTGGGCGCGTTTCCTGTTCTGGATGTTCTTCTGCTTTGGACTTTTGCGCCTTCTTACCCTTGGCCTTGGCCTTGCTCAGGCCCTGCGCCTTTCTGTACTCTGCGTACTCGCGCGCGGCGGCCGCGGCGCCCAGGCCGTCCCGCCGCAGGGCCTCGAGGTAGGCGGCGCGCGGGGCGCGGCCGGGCGACGCCAGCCGGGACGGGTGGAAGGCCGAGTCGTCGACGACGTAGGCGGCGCGCTCGCGGACGAGGACCGCGGCCTCCTCGGCCATGAGCTCGACGGGCAGGCCCATGAAGACGCTCTGCGACGGGGCCTGCGGCATCGTGCCCACGAACGGCGAGCAGATGTTGTGGTGCCGGCGCAGGTGCATGATGTCGTCAATGTCGAAGAGCAGGTACCGGTCCGTGACCTTGGAGATCCGGACCGGGGGCCTGCTGGGACCGTCCGACGACGCCATGGTAGCTATTTTGGAGAGCTTCCTGCTTTCTATTCTGTTTTTGAGTCCAGTTAGCCGCGAGTCCGCTGAGCGCGAGAGTGCAACAAGAGAGGGCTGAAAAGGACGATGATCATTGGTTTTAGGATTGAGATAATGGTGTCAACATGTTCGCTTTCAGGGGATTGACAGATTATTATTTGGTGTAATCAGGTCATCTGGCGGTTTGGGAGAGGCAAAAGAAATATGCGATGCGACGTACCTTTTCAGTTGTGTTGATTGACAAGTAAAAGAAGAAGGGAAGGTGGTCTGGAGCTCAAAGCTACGAACAAATAATAAAATTTCGGCATCGTGGGGTCGGGCACAGTGCCAGTGTGGGTCCGTCGCCGTTTGGCACTGTTAGCTATAACGAAGCCTGGTGACTGACGAGCAGAAGTGGTCTTGGTCTTGTTATGATTCGTTTCAACATCGCATTAATCTCAAAACTCAATGCTTGATTTGGTTGTCGATGCTGGGTTCTTCTCTTTTTCCTCGTCCTCCAGCATTGGCGGAAGCACGAAAGGCTTGATGATGAGTCCTTTCGAACGGCTTAGACTGAAGGCCATGTCTTCGCCAGTGTGGCCATCGGAGCCACCTCCTCCCTTCTCATGATGAATGGGTAGGCTGTGTACTTTGAGGAGACCTTGCGTTTTCTCATCCGACTTGGAGTCGGACTTGGCGTCTGGAGGAGGTGCGTGAACCTTGTCGAGCTGCAACGGGATGAGTTCCAGAGCGCCGTCGCATAGCAGCTCCATCCATCGTGTCAGTCCGGTAGATCGTGGGTACAGCGATAGTGGCACCGTAACAATGGCAGTGAGTTTCCCTGAGAACTGCCTGAGGAGAGCTCGTAAACCGTGCAGGAACTGTAAAACTTCCTCGGGTCGGCACAGGGAGCTCGGGTACATTGTTGGCGAGAGCAAATTTGGCACAACGACCCGGTGGACTGACGTTGGCGGCGAGCTTGCCAGTCTCGTGCTCAGGTCCTTGAGGAACATCTGGAAGGGAGATTCTTTGGCTGGTCTCGCGCCCGGCATGCTCATCGACGGGTGGAAGCTCATCTGGCCCTTGATATCCTGAGAAGACAGGCGTTTTGTCAGATCAAAAGAGTGACAAAAGACACTTGCTGAACCAGAGGAATTTCCCGTCGATCTTTGCGGTGTGTCTATCATGGTGTCAGTGAGTAGAGTTATATAGTTTGGCCGGCAATAGAATCAACGCACCTCGAGGAGTTCCCACTGATCCCAGACTCTCATATCGCCATGCGATCTTCATCTTGTCACCGCCAGCACCTTCAGACTTTCCAGAAGATGACTTGGAGTCGGTCAGAATACCTGGAAGCTCAGTCTTCCAGCTCTCGTGCATTCCCAGCACATGCACCTGGTGGCCCTGGACGAGACCTTCGGCGGCATAGTACCGAAGCAGGATGCCAGCAAAGTCCGTCGTCCCATGCTCTTCGACGAGCAGCGACGTGCCCATCGGAAGCCCAGAGTGGCCCGCGAGAAGAGTATCCAACGAGGCCGTGCCTGTCGATGTGGTTGCGCGGCCGTCTAGTGGTGACGGCCGGAGCCCAGGCACTGATACATTTTCCGTCTTTGCCTGCGCCGCTGCCGCAGACGAGGACGTACTGATCACCGTATTTCTCTTTCTCAGTGACATGGCGCATAAGCGTCACACTTTTATTCCAGCAGAGCGCAAGAGAGGACCGGGAAAAGGAAAAAGAAGAAAAGCTGCGCGCAGTATGTAAGCGGTATGATCGTAAACCGCGTATAAGTGCTACTGTAGGTAGGATTTCGTCACTGGGCGCATCGCGGGGCACTGAAATTTCGAATCTCCAATTCCGCAGTGGGCGGAAAATGCACTGAAGCTTCCCCCAGACCCCTGCACCACTGTCCGGCCTGTCCAGTGCAGCGGGAAGCCCCGCAGGCGGTCGAGCTGCAGTCTGAACTTTTGAGCTTCTTGGGTGGAAAAAAATAAAAAAGCGACTACCCAGGTATCCGGGCGCATTCCAGTCAACAAGTCCCGAACCACGACACTTGTCCACCACTCGACTCCTCACTTGTACACCTCCCCTCCGACCAGCCAATCGTTTGAACAGACCGCAGCCATGTCCTCCGGCGACGCCCAGCTCTTCGAGGAAACCTTTGTGGTGACCAACTACGACCAGGCCAAATACGACCGCGTGGCCCGCATCACGGCCACCTCCAACGACAATGCGACGCAGATGACCCTGGACATCAACATTGAGCTCTTCCCCTGCCGCGTCGGCGACCCCCTGAGCGTCGTGCTCGCCACCACCCTGAGCCTCGACGGCAAGGCCGGCGACGACGAGCGCGGCTGGAGGGACGTCAAGGCCGGCGCCGAGACCGCCAGCCTGGCCGACAACTACGACTACGTGTGCCACGGCAAGATCTACAAGTTCGAGGACGGCGCCGACGGCCAGAGCATGTAAGTCGATCCCCCCTAACGATCCCCCAGCAGAGAGCTGGAAAGCCCATGTGGAACAAGCACGCGCTGACTCGAATCGCAAAAACTACAGCAAGGCATACATCTCCTTTGGCGGCCTGCTCATGATGCTCGAGGGACCCTCCAAGAAGCTGCTACCTCTGAGAGTCGACAACACCTACCTGCTGGTCAAGAAATAAGCAGCCCCGACGTAGAGGGTATTGGGTCCGATTCAGCATGCGAGAGAGGAATCACCTAAGGCGACGCAACAGAAAGGAAACGCAGATAAATACCACACGACTTTCTGGATGCCGCCGTGCGATGGACGAAAAAGGGTGTTAGACTTTGGCGTTTTAGGCGTACCGGAGAAACTACAGGAAGGCTCTGTGTTTCCGAAAAAGATGAATGTCACTTTTTTTAATCTTTTCGACGAGACCAAGGACTCGCGCATCCAAATCTACCATGGACGGACATCAGGAGCTACTGTAGCGACATGGACGGTGCCGCCGTCTGGTGCGGGCCGGGGAGGGACGTCTTTCTGTGCATCCGGCGGAGGATCTCGTCGTAGTCGGGCTCGTTGTCCCTGGTCAGGATGCCCCTCCGCATGAAGAAGTCGAGCAGCACCACGGCGCAGTTGGGCTTGAACTCGCCCCGGGCCATGGCCTCCTGTATCTCCTCCACGGTCCACAGGTAAAACTCCTGGACCTCGCCGTCCTTGGGCGTCGGCGTGACTTCAGCAGGTAGCTCGATATCGTAGACCCATTGAGTCTCGGGATAAATGAGATCCTTTTCACCGCCGGCCCTCTCGTCCGTCACGTAGACGTAAACCACGGTGCCGGCGAGCTGGCACCTCTCCCGCATGAGCGCCTCGGGCAGGTCGGCCTCCTCGTCGGCCTCGCGGATGATGCACTCGGAGGGGTCCTCGGCCGTCATCAGGCCGCCGGCGACCGTGTTGTCCAGCATGCTGGGGTAGTTGCTCTTGTTGCTGGCGCGCCTCGGGACCCAGACCCTGATGCCGTGCTTGACGCCCTCGTCCCGGACGTACGCCGTCATGTGCACGCCGTAGCGCATGACGCCCAGCAGCCCGGCGCCGGCCCTCTCGACGCTGTAGAGCAGCTCCCCGCCGTCGGTGGCGTAGACGGGCCAGGGCTCGTTGCGCCACTTCTTGACGATCTCCCAGGGTCCGTTGGTCCGCCAGTAGTGCATCACGTCGCCGACGACCCTTGTGCGCTCGGCCTCGGTGGGCAGGTCGAAGGCGCGGACGGTCCGGGCCTCGGGGTCGACCTCCACGGGGCCCCGGACGGACTCGGGGATGGACAGGAACGACTTGACCACGGGCGGGTGCATGTATCCCAGCGTGACATCCTTGCCCGTGGAGATGCGATGGATCAGGGTGTACAGAGGTTCCGGGAATGCCTTGGCGAGATCCTCCTTCTCGTATGGGAAGCTGGCATGCAAGTCAGTACATAATTGCGTAAGGATTTCAGTTTTCTGCCGAGAGAAAGTCGCTTACTTGTCCACCTGCTTGGCGAGGTCGAGGTTGCTCAGAGGTGCCATACTGCTGAATATGTGCGCAAACGGATGTTTGCTACTCTGGTGCAAAGAAGTGCTGTTCGTGAATGACGATGCTCCCGAATGAGTAAACTGCCTTGCAGAGGATATGGAGCAAATTCGATCTTGCCTGGTGTTGCGAAGCCTTGTGGTATGTTGCCTCACGTGCCCACGAGAAGTCGTGTGGTGTGACGAGGGAGTATAAAGAGCCTTTGCAGAATAGCCAAGCAGCCGGGTCGTTGATGCGTTTTTATACTGGTTCCCAAGAGGACGTAACCAATGTCGCCTGGGGTGTACCATGAGAGAGAGAAAAAAGTCTCCTCACTTGGTTCAAGCAAACAGGCTTATGCGGCAGAGGCAGAAATGGTCAGTCGCATCTACAAGCGAATGCAGCCTTCTGTACAAGTATTGGTGTATGTATCGATGTATGATATTGCCTCGCTGCAACAAGCTGGAAAGGTGCAAACTGCCTTTCAGCTGGGGTTGCCTTTAAGGGTCGTTTGGGCCTTGGCTGCTTAGATCTGGTTGGCTAAGCGCTCTGGTTGGCTCTAAACTTTTAGGTAGGCATTTCCTCAAATGGCGGGGTCGTTGCACGCCAATGGCCGCCTGCCAATAGTGGGGCTCATATTTTTACAGGGTCCTTAGCCATCTTATGTGACGCCAATTTTCCTTTGTTGCCGTAGAAGTTTCGAGCTGCAGCTCGTGAGATCGCCGAGCTGCCTGCTCATTTATATGTGTAAACTCTCCCAGCTCTGAATTACATGATGGCTTCATCTTTATAAGCCAACTCTCAGCTGGGCAATTCGGCGCCACAAGTCTTGTCTAATTTCATTATTCAATATATTATAATTTTTGCCTCCGACCTTTCGAAATTGTTCTTATTATATACAGACATATATAAAATACACGGCACAAATATGGCAGACCAGCAACCCCTCTTCGGCGTGCTGCCGACCGGCCACCCGCTGATCACGGCGCCCTCGTCGGCCCCGGGCCCGGGCTCCTTCCTCTACGTCATCCCGTCGACGACGCCGACCAACCCCAAGCCCTTCTCCCACCTGTCCGTCTTCCTGCTGCCCGGCGTCGCCCTGCCCCCGGACACCGCCGCCGCCATCTACCTCATCACGAACCCCGAGGCCCTGGCCGCCGGCACCGCCCCGCCCAACGCGCGCTTCCTCGGCGGCGTCGGCCCCGGCAAGGAGAGCGCCGTCTTCAAGCTCGGCGGCGGCCGCGAGGGCGTCGTCCTCGGCGTCAGCGTCGAGGACGCCGGCAGCGTCGCCCAGAGGATCGAGGAGCAGCAGGCCGCCAAGGCCGGCGCGGGCGGAGGCGGAGGAGAACTCGTCAGGGCGGGAGGCGGACAGCCGCCGTCGACGCAGGTCCTGGCGCAGCGCATCATCAAGAACGCCTTCAACTTCCTCGCGAGCTTTAGCGGCCAGGCCGGCGGCACCGAGGTCGTGCCGCTGCGCGCGTTCGAGGAGTGGTGGAAGAAGTTTGAGAGCAGGGTCAGGTCCGACCCGAGCTTTCTGGAGAGGGAGGTCGATTAAAAACTGAGAGAGAAGTTATTTTTCGTCATTTTATTTCTCGGGGGATCAGCAGATTTGAAAGACGAGCAGACGTGCGCCCGGGTCCCCTGTTCCTCGCTGGGGTTGCGAGAGATACCAGTTCAGGGACAGCGCGCAGAGGACATGATCAGATGGGGACGACATTTGGGACGGCCAGACGGAATTGCCTCGAGTTCCAGTTGTGAAAAGCATGGCAGACAGCCACTTCGGAGAGCAGAGACAGAAGCACTGGCGGAGCCAGCGATCCCACCGACTGATCGGGCCACGGACGAAAATACTGACCAACGGACTATTTCATCGTGAGGCAGTCGTCTGAGCTTAATAAAGCTGTGATGGAAAATCTGCGGACATCTGAGACATATTATATGGGACGTCGCTTTTATGGCCCTGATTTATATGTCATATACACAGCTAGATCTATACAAGACCGAGAAAAGGGTATATACCCAAAACCATGACAGCATTCGATCGATGCGCTCTTCGCTCTCGGATTCGACTTTCGTGTCTACTTATTCATCTCTCCGGGAAAAAATCGACTTATCACGATTCACTACACACCCCGAAATCCTCCCTCACCCGCCCATACCGACCTCCTCTCCGCAGAATGCATGACACGGCACACCGACAATGTCAAACGGCAGGTTCGCCGGGTACCCGGCGCCGTGCAGCTTGAGCATGTGGCACCACAGCAGCACGTCGAGCCGCAGGTCGCCCGCGCCGAAGCTGAGCGTCCCGCCGCCCTCGACGTGCGGGTACCGCACCCGGACCCGCGCCGGGTCCTCGCGGAGGTGCCGGATCCGCGCCCACGACCCGCTCGCCCCCGGCCCCGTCGTCGGGTCCGCGAGGACCTGCAGGACGGCCACGTTGCGCGTCGACAGGTTCGCCGGGGGCAGGAACGCCGACAGCGGCGCGTCTGTCGGCGCGGCGGGTGCGGAGTCTGATGACGGCTTTGCGGCTCGGGTGAGTATTCTGTCGAGTATGCTGCGAACCAGTGGCTCGCGGGGATCGTCCTCATTTCCGGAGGCGCCGCCTTCGATCTCTCTCTTGTTCTGGTTGTAGTATGCCTCGCCCCGGGCCCAGGGGAACCAGACGAGTCCATGCCTCCTCACGAGCTCCTCGATATCCTCAGGCCGATCCCCATCGCCCATAACCCGGCCGACGACGCCTCTCTCGCCCTCCTCGGACTCGAACCGCGTCGTCTCGGGCACCCGGCACAGGCGAAACCTGAGGACGCGGCAGTCGCTCGGGTTCTGGACGCGGACATCCAGGGCGTCGAGCCGGCCGCCGCCGCCCAGCACGCCAAAGGCCAGCACCTCGAGCAGGTCGGCCATGCACGGCACGTACTCGACGCTGACGCGGCGCACCGACAGGCTCGCCGCCAGGAACAGCGGGTGCACGAGGGTCCGCAGCTGCGCGTCGCCGCAGCACGCCCAGCGCCGCGGCTCCCGCCACGCGAGGACGTCGCGGTCCGGGTTAAAGCGGGACCGCCGGCGGCCTTGGCTGCCCGAGAGGAGGCTCTCGAGCAGTTTCTTCGTGGAGGATGATCTGTCTCCCTTGTTCGCTTCGGTGTCGTCGTCGTCGTCGGAGGAGGAGGAATGGAGCTTTCCCGATCCCGGTTCGAGGAGCGACTCTAAAATATTCCGTTCAATCTCTAGGCAGCCGTACAGACCGCTGAGCTCCCTCCGGGCCTCGTAACAGGCATCAAGAACCGCAGGCATTGGCGAGCTCGGGAACTCCTTGTCCGGGACGACGGCGTAGGTCGTCCACCAGTCCTTTTCCGTGCTCCAGTTCCAGGCATCCAGGTCGAGTCTGAGCCGAACGGGAACCGTCCTCGGTGTGAGAGCCAGATGGTATATCTTCAGCCTCAGCTCCACGGGGAGCTGCGGGAAGAGACGGAACGAGCTGGGTGCTGCCATGTCTGAATTCGTGTCCTTGGATGTATATATTGCTGCAAGATAGAAGAGCCAAAAAGACCTCTGGAGAATTCGTCCTCACCAACTAAAGCTGATGTTTCCTGAAAATGTCATCGATGAGTAGTTTCGAATTCCAGTATTTAGATACAGTGTCCGACAATGATGGCGACATATTTCAATTACAACTTCCCATAATACCAGGCGATGATCAATGGGCGAGATTCCGACGCACAGTGCCCATCAGGGTTGTCAAAGGAAGTCGTCAGTGTGCCGCGGGAGTGGCCCAAAGGGTAGCCATCAAGGTAGTCGATCTGCAACGAGCGCGGCGATATCTAGACGGAAAAAGGAGACCAACTCTTGACAAACCAATAAGAAATACAAATAAGGAGATAGAAGTTTGCCGTGCTACATTAAACCCCAGTGTTGCTTGATCCCTCATCTAGTGGTTCGTCAGATGGACTTTATAAGGCGATGGAACTAACCTACAAGTATACTTTATTTCCTGTCTTTTGTTGCGTTCCATTTTTTGAGCACCATGTACATTGGCAAGAAAGAGGTTAGAATGCAGAAAGAGTTGTTCAAAAGGTAATTTATTCTTGAGCCTCGTTGGCCGTAGTCGTCGTCATGAACTAGTCGTCAACCCTTCGTACTCGTAGGCGACACATCTTAGTCCTCCGTAATTATCAACATCGTAGTCTCTAAACGGCTTGGATTTTATCCAAGTCTCGTAGCACCAGAAGACGCCGGGAAATCCCAATGCAATGCACACAAGTCGCGTGTCGTCAGTTGACCCCTTGTAACTCCGATCCAGTGAGCCCTTATGGGCATGCAATCCCAAACGCTTAATCTCGAACATGTTGTTTAAACAGGGGTAATGGTGAAATGCAAAATATGAATGTTAAAAGTGTGGACATTTTCAGTCCTCATTGAGCGGGCCCATCAGGGGGCTCTTAATCCTCGTAGGACTGCCCGCTCGACTCCGTCTGCCTGCATGTAGCAGTTGCGGAGTGAGCCTTTCGCGGCTTTCGGTTCGGACCACCAGCCCGGTCCGATCCAGAGCACTGCCGGGGTGTGCCGATTTGGTCAGGTCGTCAAAGGACCCCTTGACGTTGAGTTTGGGCGTGGCCAGGCCAGATGTGCGCCCCTGGCGGGTGGCTCCGCTGCCGTCCGAGGTCTCGCCTTCGTCAGAGTCGACATCGCCCAGCTCGAATTGGTAAGCGTCTCCATCCTCCAAGACGCGCTCGTAGGTGTGCGAGTTGCGGCCGAAGATCTTGTTCGTGAAAGCCGCCGCCAGACCGCGCGTCGACTTGCTTCGTGGGCTGCCAGGCCGTCTTTGCTGCCGTCGGAGCAGAGAGTTGACCTTGCCGTATACGCGCATTCTCCGGTCCTTGCGGCGGAAAAGATACCCGATGAACAGGGCAATCAGCACGAAGAGCAAGAATCCCGAGCCAGATCTTGTCTTGACGTGGTCGACCAAGTCATCGGCCAGGTCATCCCAGTCATCGTCACCGCTGACCTCCAAGGGAAGCGCCGTCCAATTCGATCCTGCGTACTGAAAGTCCTTCGGGATGCCCTTGACGTTGCTGCCGAATCCAACAGGGTGCTTTTCGGTCCCATCGGATGGCGGTACTTGACCAGCCGCATAGAGCACCATTGGACCGAGTGTCCAGCTGACCTCGATGTCGTCAATCTTGTCTACCGCCTGGAAAGCGTCCAGGAATCCTTTTTCTTTCGCCGCCTCCCCAATATTCTTTGTAACGTTGATATCGGTACTGGGCGTCTCCTCAATACCAACGCGCGGGACGCCGATACCGTCGTGAAGCACATTGATCAGCCACGAGGCCTTGAAACAGGCCTCTTGGGCGTCTCTCGAGTGGTCCTTTTTCTTGGTGTTCGCAGCCTCGATGTCGCTCCAACTTTGACTGCAAAACTCGTCCACCTTCTCTTGATACGTGTTGTAGTCGTACACTTTCTCTCCCTTGTCCGCAAAGACTCCGTGCGTGGTGTGCCAATATTCGGATACTCCTACAAAGTGATTCACGTCAAAGTCGATTCCTGGTACATGCTGGCCATTGAGCAGGCAAGGCTCGTCTTCGCACGGCATGTCCTTTCCGAGCAGCGGCCTCGTCATCCGCAGGCAGCCTTGGAAGTCGCCCGTGCCAACCAGCTCCAGCTTCTTGGAAGCTCCCTTGATCTGCTCGCCGTCTTCGGTCGTACGCAGGCCTCGAGGCATGCAGGGGTCTGGTACCTCGTGCTCGTCCTCGATCAGAAAAGTCTCGACAAGTTTCTCAATGTACCGTTGTCGGGCCTGATGTACGCCGAATCCCAGCCACGTAGTGGTAAAGACTTTGTACTCGGAGGAGGCGCCGTTCATGGTCCGCAGCCTTAGAAGCTTGAGGTCATTTGCGTGCTTCTCAGCTTCTGTGCTGTTGGGCGCGAATGCGATTTGGGCCGAAGCGCCGCCCATATCCAGGAAGCCGTACGTGTGGTGGTTTTTGCCGTGGGCATGTCCCTCCGGATTGTCAAATCCACCCAGCAGGTAGTTGGCGGCGATCCAACCATACAAGCCCTCGGTCTCGCCTGGAATGACCTGGATATGCCTGTCGCAGTCGGGAAGGGAGAATTGTGTATTTTGGCGGAAATAGGTGCAGACCTCGGACAAGACGGCTCTTTGTTGCAGAGGCTGCAACAGTCGCATGCCGGCGGTGGCCATGAGGAAGATGGGCGTATCGGCATGTTTCTCCTCGGGAATAGTCGCGGCTGCCTGCTCAACGAGCGCCTTCATGTAGTCGCCCACATCTTCCGGGTGGTCGCCAAAGGTGGAAATGCCGGGCTTGATCTTCTTGGTCCATTTCTTGTCCGTCTTGACCTTGGGAAGGCTCACCAGGTCTTCATCGTCTGCATCGTGGATTGCTCTGGCGGGATCTTTCCAGCGGTAAACGTGCAGCCGCGTGCCCGAGGAGCCAGCGTCAAAGATGACGCCCCATCGCCCTGAAGATTAAGCATTAGGTCAGCTGAGGCTCGTATTGCCAGAGTGGGTTTCCCAGGTTGCGGAGATGATCGTACATTTCGATTTGCCCATCGGGAAAGAGGGAGGATGTTGGGCTCGAGGTGAGCTGGTAGGAAGGGGTTTGTCGATCGGATCGAAAGCTAACGGCGATGACGGCGGAAAGTCGTTATGACAAGTATACAAAGTCTATCGCATCTCAGCCCGCGCGTGCCGCCTGTCGCTGTCTTCTGGTTCTGTCTTGTCGGTAATTCTCTGTCTTTCTTTGGGGAGGTCGAAGGCGGTTTGCCAAAGGATAAGAGAGTCGGGGCGGATCAAGCTGGGGACGCGCAAATTGGCAGAGCTTCGTTTTTTGGGTGCGCTTCCAGAGTTGAAGGGCAATTCAAGGTTCGGAGATTGCGCGTCGGGTCTGTGCTGCGATTCGTTAATCAAAAGGGGGATAGCGAAGGGCGAGCAGAAAAACAATAAGAACAAGGGCCGGGCCTAGACGCAGCGACGATAACGAGAAATGGGTCAATGGAGCAGGGGGTGAATAGTGTTTAAAAAAACGAAGGTGGAGGAGGAAGAAGAGGGACTTTGAGAATTGCCAAAGCGCCGGGCGAGGAGCCCAAGATTTGAGGTTTTGGGTTTCTGGTTTTTCCCTCCCTCGAGGCGACGAAGGGGCAACTGGGGGATCGCAGGAATTGACCTAGGATGGCGAAGCAGCCAGCAGGAAAAACAGTTACGAATCGCTACGTACCACTACGTATTCCGGGCTGGTGGTGGGCAGCTCTTAGGGATGATTGATGGCGATTCGGGTACCTGGCGATAGGAGGTGGATGCGCAGATCTCCAAAGTACCTTTTGCCAATACTACCTACAGCCTACATAAACCCACCAGCTAAGCTGACGCTATCTGTGGGTTTGGCCGAGACACAACCAGAACCTCCCTGGCTAGGTGACGCTTAACCTGCCCAGATTCGCCAGCTTGCCCAGCTTTTGGAACCTGGAGGGGTGGATCCAATCCCATCCCATCCCGCCCAAGTTCGCCTTTTGCGGGATGAGAGGATTTCTGACAGTGGGAAATTCTTTTTTGGTCGGCACTTGTTACTTAGCTTAGAGCGCAGAGGCTTTAGTGTTAGTGTACCACGATCAAGACCAAATCGTTACATACTCTACGTTCACTGGTCAGAAGGGAGCGATTGACTAAAAACAATGGTGCCGTCGTCCTATTGTTTCTCTTGATAGCAAGAGCAAAACCTCCAGTGGGCAGCAAGAGTCAGGTCCAACACATGAGACGAGACGAAGAGTTGTGCCGTCGTGTTTTGCAGCTTGGGGGTCGTCGGTGCAGCACGAAGCCAGTCGCACAGTGGCCGACCTATGTGGCCAGGTCAAGTCAGGTCAGGTCCCGTCCAGAGTAGGCCAGAGGTCTCACATTACGAAGCAAATGACCACCATCCGGACAAGGGAAAGACGGGCAACACGGG
This sequence comes from Pestalotiopsis sp. JCM 9685, assembly GCA_001599175.1. Lineage (NCBI taxonomy): Eukaryota > Fungi > Ascomycota > Sordariomycetes > Amphisphaeriales > Sporocadaceae > Pestalotiopsis > Pestalotiopsis sp. JCM 9685. Next base: position 4,905,530 of record BCGF01000001.1, on the reverse strand, counting down.
AGCGACAATTAGATACACATACTCTGTACTATCTATCGGGTACCACAAAGCTGCTGCACTCGACTCACCACTGCAGCTTGACCACGGCAGGCGGCCAGATAGGCCAGATAGACTTGCATGAAGCCAAGAAGCACCCGAGATGCACAATCGTCAACGGCACTACGAAGAGAGTAGACTGGATTCTAGCTACTAGTCTAGTTGGGCCGATCTTCTATACTTCGTATCTTCTCCCTTCCAAGCTGGAAGTTGGAACTATTCTGCCGAGAACGGTCGTCTTACCCATGTATTACCAGCAGCATCTCGTGTTATGTGTAAATAGGTAGCCCACCCACCCGACCACCGAGCCTGCCTACCTAGATCTCAACTAGGTAGATCTGCTAACCTAGGTACATATGTCAATATCTGTTATCTATCGACCTACCTACCTAATAAGCAAGAAGGAATGCCGAAGTGGTGATGATGAACCAAATAGAGTTATTTAATCATGATGGCCCTACAGTAGTGCCATTTGGATCGTGTTGTTGTCGTGATCGTGGGATATCTCTCTCTCTTTTGTCCGTCATACCACAAAAACACGTTAGCTACTCCGTACATACTACAAACGTCAAAACCGGGCCGGGGTTCACAGGCAGACAGAGCAACAAGTCGACGTCGACTTGAGAGTCGTTCCATCTGATCGTGATGTCGGCAAATACCGCACATAACACATACGGAGCAGTGTACACAGACATACGTAATCGCTCCTCATCTTTCTTCGCGAACGGGTGTCGCAAAACATGGTTCCCTGTCGGCCCTGGAACAGTTACAGAGGTTGAACAAACCAATAGGGCTGCGTACAAAAGGAAAGAGATCTTCGAAAAAGGGCCACCTCTTCTTTAACAGGATACGGGATTTCTTGGCGGATCTGCACAATGGACGTTGCTATCATCGACACAGACTTTCTGCTAGCTGTCAATCAGTACCACGGGTATGCAAGTCTTGGAAAGCCATATAATTCCCGTGGTCACCCGTCCACACATCATCATCATCATCATCATGGGCCCTGTCGGTTTTTGGTTGGGGGAGGGGGCCTTCCCGTTACGCCTCTTCTCTTGCCCCTCATCTGTGTCAAACAGATTGTCTTGCGCACTCTGTCTTGTGAGAGAGGGAACTTGGTAACCCCCACCAATTGCCTCACTGGCCGGATGTTGATGCATGTGGGAGTTGTCTCACTTTTTCTGGACGCCCCGGCACCCATCTATCCATCGTCGTCGATTGCAGGCATCTCCCTCCTAGTTGCCCAGCCAGCCGTTCAGAGAGATCGCCTCAGTCGACCCTAGAGGCGCACTTCATTGGGCTGGCAGAGTAGTGTTGGGGAAAAAAAGACGTGCATTCGAATCCATTTGAACACACCAGCCAGTCAAGACTAATGTACGTCTCGCATGCATGATATGCAGAGGAAAGCTTTTTAGTCGTCTTTTCTCCAAACCCACAAAGCTTGCCAAGCTCCCGTCGAGCCATAGCCGTAGCATGATGGAAAAGCTCAGCAACACGAGCTTTTTTCCCAAGAGTCGAGAACGCCCTAAAGAGGAAATCGGCTTGCCTTGTTGTATAATCGCGGCTAAAGCAAAGCTCTGGAACACTGGAAATGCTTCACATGTGCAGGTGAGTCGCCAACCGCGTCTACAGCGCACAGCGCACACAATCTCATATTCGATTTCTTTTTTTATCTCTTGCTCGGTCTTGTTTCCCCAGTTTTTGCTCGGTCGCTCACGGACAGATGTTCGTCTGGTGTTTCGATGGGCTTTTCTCCACAGCGAAATGTACTCGCTCCTACTCTGTACAAGATGGAGTTGTTGTTTTACGAAGAATGTGGATTCTGTTCGAGGGCATCAGGTGTGATCGCTGCAGCGGCCTATGTCATCGGTTCCACTTCCACTGAGAGACTGCCCCATCCGCCCAACCACGGCTGGCAACTGCAAACTGCAACTGCGATGCACAATGGCAACCTCCCTCGGTCGGCTGCGTCGGACTTGTTCGTAAGCTGCCGAGCGAGTGCCCCAAGGTGAGTGCAGGTGAGGCAGGGGTGCTGATTCGTGAGAGAGAGAGACAGAGAGCATACATGTCCACTAGGGCAACCTGCAGGCCTGGAGACTAGAGATCAATGCCCGCCAAGATGGAGGTTGGTGTTGATGATTGACAACTTGGATAGTAAATAACTCGTCCAATCAAAGAGTGTAAAACCTGGTCATATTGATATTTCTTATCAGAGCATCGCTTGTTCGGCAACTTCTTGGCAACAACGTCGAGATAAAGAATCTATCATTTTCAACGCGCAGAAAGACAATGGGGTAGTCCGTTAGTTGGTATCTGTTCCATGCCGCTTGTTGCAAAGCTACACTATAGTAGATCTGGTCCAACTCGGTGTTCCGTAGCGTCTTCGATAAATCAACATCGTACACATTGCCGCGTCTCCAGCCTTTCGATGTCCGGTCACACGATGCGGCAAATACCTGAGTGCGCAAGCAAGTATGCGTTCGTATGTAGACGGGCGGATCGTCGAGGACTGAGCTGCAGTCGAAACTGCCCGATTGTGGGCCAATGCAAGTAATGGCAAAAGGGAAAGAATACATTTCCAACAATGCATGGGTATTAGGAAGCAAAACAAGAAAACCGTTGGAAACGTGCAGTTCACAAAAGTACGAAGTATTGGTTGCGATTTGGTCATGTTCTCATTTCAAGTTACAGTAATGTACAATCGCCACACTTGTGGCGCATCATGAGCCAAGCAATTGCTCGGTGCTATAGACAATTCCTTCCGTGTGGTTTGCCCACACATCCTCGAGATATTCGCCGTCTGAATATCGCCTTGAAATCTGTCAAGCCGGTGCAGACTTGTTCCATAGACTGGGAATCCAATCTGTTCACCTCGTCCGTCTGATCCATCTCCAGGGCAGTTGTGGCTTGCGCCTGTAATTTGGTTGTGTTATTGGGGCGCTTCGCTGCCTCGCTGCTCAATGTGCACTTGAGCAGACGAGGTCAGGCCCCCAGCCATAAAAAAGTGGAAGAGCAGGAGACTGCGAGGTGGTGATATCTCAGCTTAAGACATCATCTACAACGCAAATCTCGAGCAAGGTGAGGACGCTTCGCTGACTGGTGTTGCCTTGTGGCACCACCTAGTTCAGGCTCCTCGGCCGTTGGGATACACGGCAAGACAGTAGAATGAAAGTACCCTAGCTTTGAGTCTTTCATCTTTGGCTTGTCCGCAAGAACAATGAGAATTGGCAGAGCAGATCGTTCTTTGATCAGAAGAACGTCCACCCATACCATTCTCAAGTGCCTGGATGGATGATCCTCTGATCAGGAGAATCTCCACCCTGAACATCATCGACCAAGTGGCATGGCGAAGGTTTCTCTGATCAGGAGAGCCTCCGCCAATATAATGCCCTAGACTTGGTGAAGAAGTGATACGTAGTCGCTGGCTGTCTGCAACTCTGCAGCGTTGCTTTTAAACAGGCCAGCTACTGATGAATGATTGCCCTGGATCTGCTAAAAGAACATTCCTAGACAGAGGAATGTCGACTTTCGTGTGTATCTGGTGTGTAAGACGGATCGGCTGACGGGTGGAACTTGCCACAAATGCCAGCATGGGCTTGTCCAGCTTGTAGGTATTCGTAGTGTCGCCCTACCAGAGGGACTACCCATACAAGAACCGAGTGCCAACCTGGGCTGTCTCTGTATAGCCCTACCAGAGGGTCTATACAGGGACTGAGCCAACCTGGGCTTTCTGAATACCCTACCAGAGGGTTCATGTTTTGCTGGAAAGTCTGCCTTGCGCGGGACAAGAGTCTGTACCGTCCGGTTCGTCTTGAAAGGTGATAAGGTGATCTTGTATCACCCTGCCAGAGGGCTCATACAAGACCAACAAGAATGGGCTTTCCTGATATGGGGAGAAATAGGAAATACAGACGGAATGAAAATTGAGGGGGGTGAATCAAAGCAATGCAGACAAAGAAAATACAAGCGCGGCTAGACCGTACGATAACGGTTCACGGTATGCCTCGTTTGTCTCCGTTCTGTACGCACCTGCAGGCCCGTGGAAGAATTCGTGGACTGGCTCATGGATCCCACATCATGAGCGTTGCCTGTCACTGGACAGGGCTTTTGGATCGAGTTTCGCCGGATCTGCTTGTCCAGCATCTTTTCGTACATTCCCTTGAACCAGGTCGCCGAGCCGCGAGCTTGCTCCATGTCGATCCTGTTGTACTTGCGCTCTTTCAGGATCATCTCCAACACCTCGAAGGCGCCCTCCCAGCTGTCCAGGTGTGCAAAGTCCGGGTCGCTCTTGATGAGGTCAAAGGCCTTCATCAGAGGCTTGCAGTAGTGCAGTACAAGCTCAGACTCCTCCCGAGCCCGGTTGGCTTCTCTTCGAGACTTCTCGGCAATTCGCTTGTAGGCATCGGAAACCGTGAGGTGCTCGTTAGACACGAGACTTCCCGATCGCGCACGAGTCGGTGTCGGCGGCGTGATCACAATCTCAATCTGCTGGGGGTTGGATGGCGAGCTGGAGTCCTCATCGCGAGGAGAGTACTCCGGCTCAAGCGACACCGAGGAAGATTCGACAACCGAGTTCTCTTCGCTAGAAGTATAGACCTCAAGGTTGTCATCCTCTTCCTCATAACCCTCACCAGCAGCGCAAGATGGATCATACAGCTGAAACGACTCGCTCGACGAGAAGACCATGCCACGTCGGCGCCTCTGCTTCTCCGATTCCAAGTCTGCCTCCTCTGTCTCGAATGAGGGCTCGGGAAAGGACATGTACGCATCGTACTGGGGCAGACGCCAGTTCATGACTGACTCGCCATTGACGACAACCTCTGTGGAAGCTCTGCGCATATCATCATCCTCGTACTCCGCATCGAGATCATAATCGTCCTCCTCTTCATCTGATGACCAGTCCGCAACGTGCGGCTCCTGGTCACCGTCGTCTGCCAGCACAGACCAAACACCTGCACTCCAGCGTGATTGATCTCGGGGTTCCTCGACGGGCGCCTCCTGTGGAGCGGACGATTGAAACACGGGATTCGAAGTCTTCCACTCGGAGGGGAGGGGTGGAAGAGGCTTCTTGGCTGGAGCTGCATGTGGTCGTCTCGGAGAAGGGCGCGGGGCTTGATGGGTCGGTACAGAAGGCGGCGCACTCAGGAGCTCGATAGGAGCAGAGATTGCCGTCTTGTCTACCCTTGACTTTCCCTTCTTGCCACGTTGGTATACACTGGTCAGTAGTGACTTGAACTGACCAGGTTCCTTGCTCCTATTGTCTCGCAAGTTCGGCGCCTGAGCTGGGGCCTTGGCCATCGCGCGAGGAACGAAGTCATTCGAGGCCCACGAAGGGTCCACGAACTGCATCTCGCGCGGTAGCTCCCGACGGACATGGCTGGACACCTGAGGGACAGGCTTGCGAGGGATCTCGCGGAGAGGGCGTCGCACTGCACCGCTAGGTGTAGCAGACACCCTCAGATCCGCGGGACCAGCCTTCTGCGGAACCTGTCTTCTTTGGGCGAACATGTCGACGTCGGTTTTGGAAATTGGTGGTTTTGGTTTAAATGAGTGTGAGTGAGTTGTAGTTGTAGTTGTAGGATGAATCTGAGCAGTTTTCAGAATACAATTGTCATCGCGCCGGCGCATCTTATATATAAGTGTTCTTCCTTTCATAAATGAGATAAAGAAACTGTTCAATTCATAGTTGAGCACGCTCTCAAGAGCCGCCATCCTTGTGCCGAGTCCCCTTGTCGTGGTTCAAAGGTCAGTACAAGTGCTTGTCAATGATCGAACAAAGCTGGACTCGGATAAGCCCGAACCGTCATTTGTGATGAAAGCCGCGCCATACGTGAAAGCCAGATGTGGCAAAAGCTCATGGTCCTACTCACCGCTCATGAATATGGGCCCAAGACGACTGACTGCCTCTCTACTTGCCAGGCATAGAACAGGCACCGTATTATGGCTAACGAGACATGAAGCCGCTCGCCATGCCCCCAGAGATAGTCCCGTGAGCGGTTCCCAAGACCGATTCCGGACGTCGGCCTTGTCCTAGATTGGGTTGACCATGGGTTGGTCTTTGGATCGCTTTCGGCACGTCAGTCTGAGCTATTATACCATGAATGAAACCCGCGATGGAGCTATGCACTCGCACCTTGAGGCCTTGTGGTGGGTATGGTAAAATCGTTGAAGCCGTTCCCATTGTGACTGGTCTTCAGACCCGAGCTAAGACCTACTGCAGGTAATCTGCTATTACTCCGAAAAGTGTTGGACAAATCTCCCAGTGGGACTCTGCCAGTTGCCACTTGTCGAGGTGATCGTATCTCAGCCGATAAACCAGGCACTGTAGTCAATCCAATTCCAGAAGATAGTCCAATGCGTTGCCGGTGTGTTGAGGGAGTCAGAGGTATCTCTCCTGTTATTGTTATAAGTAAGTGACATCGTCAATGGCAGTTGGATACTTACCACCAGCGCCGCCGACTTGGTCCCAGGTTTGTGGTCTGGCCTCTCGGTGAGTGAAGGGGCGCGTAGAATCCGCAGTACCGCCATTCTCATGGCTGATTCTCGTATTGCGCGATTGTGCAAATGCTGGGCCCATGTCTTCGTGCAATCCATGAATCGGTCCGTCTGCTCCTCGGGACAGCCTTTGGCCAACATTCTCGCGGATATCAAAAGATTGAAGGTCTGAGTCGACGGCATTTTCAGCTGCGTGTTGCATCTGACCCATCATGGCTCTTCTCTTCAACTTGTCATAGAGCTCTTGAGTCTGCATGAGCTTTTTGTTCTTTTCCTTGAGAGCGAGGGCGAGCTCCTCGTTTTTCCGGCGAAGAGCTTGCTGATCCAGATCCAGACCTTGGGCTTTGGTCAGTGACGGATATGCAATCAACACCGATGCGTGGTCGCTCACTCGAAATCTTGTTGTTGAGTGCCGTAATCTGACTATTGGCATCACCAATAACCTTGTCAAGGTCGACAGTCAGATTTGTGTACTTGTCTGCCAATGCCTTGCTCACGTGTTCCTGGTAGATACTGAACAGTGCTTGTTAGCTTTATCAGATCGAATTCGACACTATCCGCGAGGCTTCCTCACATTTGTTGTATGGTCTGATATGCCCAGAAATTGAGGGCTCGACTGGCACATTCAATGATGATGTTTGGACTAAGCCCGCTGAGGACGCTTGTCTTGTAGTCTTCCGTCGGCTTGAGATTGGCTACGACTGCATCATCCGGGTTCGTCAGAGAAACATTACAGGCTGGACATGACTGTCTTCCATTTGGGTCCGTAAGTCCAAGACGGCTTGCACAATCCGTGCAGAAGATGTGGCTGTATTGAGACTATCAGCAGTGACCCCGCGTGGAAGAATATCATATGAGCACGAGACAGCTTCACATCATACCTGCAGGTTGTAACCAGAGCTTTGTCGGTCAGCTCTCTTCGGCATTTCAAAGAATTGCACCGCAACATGTGCTCCATTGTAGTGGTCTTGTGTTATTGCTGAGCTCGCAGTCAAAGGTGACAGACAGTATTGGATGCGTTCTTGATTGTATATGGTGTTTTATCAAGTGAAATTCAAGCGAGACGTCTAGACAAACTGCGTCGAGTCCATTGTAGTTGCTGCTTGTGTCCAATGTTCATCTTTGTGAGGCCCTGGGTTATTGCAGGAAGCGACAACTGGGTCGTGCATATAGAAGGGAAGGAACTCCAGGTCTTTGAGCTTAGGCGGCATGTTCGATTCGCCACTAGCTGTGCCTTCCCTTCAATATTTCTTTTATGAAAGTAAGATCAAGATACGGCATTTGCATTCGTCTCGACTCTCGACTCTCTTCGTGTTAGCTAGTAGCTACCCATTGTCGACTTGTGCTTCACCCATCTGGATCACCATACTATCTAAAGTTTTGGGGATTTTCGTTTTTCTTTCTGTCTGAAATTCAAGACAAGAGAAATGAAAAACAAATATAGAAGCTTTGGTGCTGTCTTTCTGTCTCGGTTTCGTGTAGTTGCCTGTTGGATGTTCAGATGGTCACTGTATGCAGTCCCCACCCCAGGCTTCCAGGACTCGAGCGCCGCCAGCGGGCAGAGCATCCTTTGCCAGCTGAAACTCTCACCCCACCCCTGATTAGATAAGAGCACCGCCAGCTCCCAACGTCATTGCCTGGTCGGTATGGAGAGGTGCCTGCCCGAGTTAAGCTTCACCCTATGGTAGGCAGCGTTTAAACCGAAGAGGAACCTTGTTTACCACCAGCCTACGCACGCTCATTTGCGCCTTTCGACTTTCACTTTCGACGAGGTGACTAGGTATGATTTAGGCCTGTCCTGGTGTTTCTGCAAGCTCCAGAGGATATCAAATCACTTCCACCTAGTCACTCACGGTTCTGCTTATGAACCGTCACATAATTCACCATGACTGAGATCGTGACGAGCCAAACGCCCCCCATCCTACATGGACCTTCCGACAAGGAGAAGAAGTACGACCGGCAGCTCCGCTTGTGGGCTGCTAGTGGTCAAGCTGCTCTCGAATCGGCGAACATCCTGCTCCTAAACTCAGGCAGCGGCACTGTTGGCACCGAGACCCTGAAGAACTTGGTGCTTCCAGGTATGGATTTGTCATCCCATCGCCGACGGCCCAGAGCTTGCGACATGCTGACTTCAGCGCAGGCATTGGCTGCTACACTATAGTGGACGAGAAGGTCGTCGAGGAGTCGGACCTGGGCGTCAACTTCTTCGTAGATGAAGAGTCCCTTGGAAAGCCTCGGTCGCAATGCTGCGCCGAGCTATTGCAGGAGTTGAACCCAGAGGTCCAGGCTGACTGGTTCCCCAAGCAGAAGGTATAAAGGACATGCGACACGTCTTGTCAGAGGAGACTAACGATATGGTTAGGAAAGTGTTGATATCAAGCAAATACTTGCTAGCTCACCTACATACACACTCATCATGTACACAATGCCTATCAAAGCCGAGGACATGGCCACAATCGAGGAGTATGGGCGACAACATAGTACTCCGCTAATCGCCATCCACAGCGCTGGCTTCTACTCGTATTTCCGGATCAGCTTGCCCGGTGCCTTCCCCATCGTCGACACGCACCCCGACGTGGAGAAGACCGTGGACCTTCGTCTCACTCAGCCGTGGCCTGAGCTCGTGGAATTTGCAAAGGAGATGACGCAAGACATGGACAAGTTGAGCGATCACGAGCACGGCCACCTGCCCTATGTTGTCATCCTACTACACTGCCTCGAGGAGTGGAAAGCTACGCACAACGGCGAGTGTCCCACCGAGTACAAGACGAAGATCGAGTTCCGCAAGATGGTGGCCGCCGCTGCCAGAACGAATAATGCGGAGGGTGGCGAGGAGAATTTCTCAGAAGCCGTCACAGCAGTGAACCGGAATATCAAGAAGCCTCAACTTGAGTCTACTCTGCGAGAGGTCTTCGAGCACCAGCTGACAAGCGAAGTATGTATGATACACTGCCACACTGGCCTCGCCTCTTGGCTAACTCGGACACACAGGCTGAACTACACTCGTCGTTCTGGGTGATCGCAAGTGCCGTCAAGAAGTTCTACGAGAAGCATGGGTGTTTGCCACTGCCTGGTAGCCTGCCGGATATGAAGGCTCAATCCAACGTCTACGTCAAGCTGCAGGGTATATACAAGGCGAAGGCCCGTAAGGACGCGCAAGAGGTGCTGGAGATCGCCAAAGCCCTCAAGGGTGGCAACAAGGACGTTGATCCTGTCGAAGTTGAGATGTTCTGCAAGAATGCATCCTTTGTCAAGCTAGTGAATGCAACGACTGAGGGGCGGAATCTGGCGAGTATCTACGGTAATTGTCATATTATCCTGCATGTTTGGACCACCCGCTGACGAGGCCTCGACAGAGTCGGAGATGGCGAACGACGAGATGGCCGAGGACATCGGACTGCCGCTCTCGTCATTGCCCATCTACCTTGCACTTTCGGCGACAAGTCACAACCCTACCGCGTCTGCTGACGAAATACTGGCTGAAATCGGCGGCAAGATACCAGGTGCAGCCGACAATATGCGCGTCGAGCAAGCTGCTCAAGAGGTGGCTCGTGCTGCCGGCGGCGAGCTTCACGACACATCCGCCGTGCTGGGCGGCATGGTCGCACAGGAAGCGATCAAGATCATCACCAAACAATACATTCCCATCGATAACACATGCATATTCGACGGCATCAGCAGCCGGTGCCAGGTCCTTCGCTTATAGAAGTGGAGTCATAAAAGAGGCCGCATGAATAGACATATGAACGATATCATAGGATAGATACCCGGCATTCGCCTTGCAAGATCCGGGATTGGCTTGGGGGAGCTGGAGCCATGTGGATACATCATAAAAAGCCTGGAAGCTTGGCGGGAGCGGAGGATACTACATAAGCCACCCTTCTCTGCCGTGTGGCAGCCAAATATGAGACATACATCGGATCGCAGGCCCTTGCAGTAACCTTGTGTTGCAAGCCCTTGCAGCCCAGTCGATGTCCATGGGGGTTGAGGGACCAGGGCGACTATCATCAGTATTGGGGTTCTAGGATATGTACCTTGACTCAGGTGTAATTCAGCAGTAAGCTGAACAGTCAAGTTGTCTACCAAGAGGAATTCATAACACAAGCTTCTCGAGGCGATTCATCGGGCAATTACACGACCGGGCTTATAGAAATGACAATACCAAATGCAATATTCCCCGGCCGATGCTCCGTTTGTAGGCATGTACTCGCGAAGCGGAGCTAGTCATTGACGTCCGCGGCGCTTTGAAGCATGGCTTATGTGGTCGGAACGGACCCAAGGCTCACCGGCTCGGTGCTTTATCAGTATCACGTTGGACAAGAGCAGTTCTTCTTTTTGGGGCTCGATAGGAAGCAGTCGTCAGACTGCACTAACCGTTACACAGGAACGCGCAGGCGGGGTGTATTTTGCCATAAGATGTCTGCTAAGATATCTCGATGAGTTCCCAGACACACGATCTAGAAGCCGAATCGGTACATGTACGATGAGCATGCCCTTTCTCTTCCCCAAGTGACCCCAACAGTTGCGCTTGATCTGCTGGGTATGTGGATAGGTCTGTTCGGCTAGTGGGGATGATCGGCCCTCTCAGATCCTAAGCAAGGTTTGAGATTGGATGGAAATTCGCAGCATCTCGGACTGTGAATGGACCAATGTTCTGCATGTTATGCTTACCTGCTTTTGTGCATGGGCCATATGAGACATGACATCCGGGCGATCAACATCTATCTCCAAGTATATACTTTGAACAAGTATAGAACTATATGGACTTCAAAGTTGTGCAATACACGCAGCACTTCACAGGTTGTATAGTACTCGTAGTCGTCGTCATGATATCTCTCCCTCCAGTTCGCTCGGACATCTGCAAAAAAGTAAATTGACGCAATACAGCACACGGCCGGGGGGGGGCTATGTTTAGATCTGGTTTAGATGAACGTTATATGCCGCACAGGAGTGAGCGCGTGGCGAGGCCCTCTCATCTAATCTCGCCAGATCCTCAATTGTGATATATGTACGAGTACGCAGGCAGGAAGCAGGATGGAAGTGCCGCCGCTGCGCGGCAGCAGGGGAATCTATCTCGAGGCGCACCGGGCGCCATGAAAGAAAAAAGGGAAAAGAAATGAACTTGGACATGGACGACCCAGACTGCGGGTGTCGGAGTTTAAAGGGAAAGCAAATATACTGGGGCGGCAAAGAAGAAAAAGAAAAGCGAGGAAAATAGATACAATCCATGATTTTCTCGAACACTCTCGGCTCTCAGGATCGCGTCCGCACCCGGCTTCCAAAAAGGCCCCCTGGACGTTCGTTTGACGCCCGCCTGTTTGGCAGTGGGCAGGGGTTCGGATAGGAAGAAATTAGTCGATCTTCTGGGTGTAAGCCGGGCACGCGGTGATCCTGTCGAAATAGATGCGAGGAGGTGTTGGCTCGGGTGTGTCATTTAATATATGCGGCTGTCAGTCACCAAGGATGACGATGATGTGGCTTTTTGGCCACTTGATGAGCAGGTGGTGAAGTGAGGGGGAATGAGGACAGTTTCGAGAGTGTTGTCATCGCTGCCTGAGGTTTGTTGGACGACTCATGACGAGAAAAGTCAGTAACAGAAAAGATGGGAGGAATGTTTGTACACTGAGTTGCTGAGTAGGTAGGTAGATTCGGCCCCGAGACGCAGTCCAGAGTATCCATCAACATGGGTCGTCAGTACTTGGTCCCAAGATCTTGTCACCCATAGGTGGCTTTAATGCCCATGCCGGTGAAACGGGCCAAACAAAGGTCTCTGCATAAAATGACGGCTGCTTCAGTCTAATTGTCTCGGTCCTTGGTTTTCTTTTGCCGCTCGGCCACGACCAGAAGTTTGGTTAGCTATGTTCTTTTTCTCTTAAGCCTCATGTGTGAGAAGCACATGCTTGGAACTGGACTTGTGTAACTACTATGCTCATATCTCATGAAAAACAAAAAACTTGGCCATGTATGTAACGCGAGCAATGCCCAGAGGTTCTGGGTTCTCGGAAAATGTGGGGAGACAGGATCAGGATTCACATAGGCTGGGACAGGAAACAACGATGCAATTACTGCCGGATCGATTGAGGGTTGGTAGCAGTGGGCAAAGAAACACAGAAAAGAACAGGTGGACAGAATTACACACGTCAGTCAGGCTTCATGTAATATGGGTGAAGGACCAGGGGTTGATGGTGGTGGGGAGGGGGTGGAGGAGGGCCGGCAAGATCATGAGCCTCTTCTTTTTTTCTTTTCTTCCTTTCCTTCTTCTCTGTCTTTCTGTCTGCTGCAATGCAGGATTTGGCGAAGGCGCATCGTGGCTCAGTCCGGCTGTCACCTATATGACAGAGAGATAAGATGCACTCCACAAAAGACGGGAGCATTGTGGCTTCCCACCCCTCAGCCGAGCTGGCGACTGGCGAGCAGGGGCCGCTTTCGAGGAGGAAGAAGTACGGTATTATGGTAGGTGGGATCAGTGGTGGGATAGGTACATAGAGAAAGCAATCTGTGGGGTAGTGTAACAAGAGGAGAGGGAGAAAAAAAAAGAGTGGTGCATGGTATCCAGACAGGAAAGGGCGCGGGATGGCCGGATTAGGAAGTTGGGCCGGCCAAAACGTCCAATGGACGCTCAATCTGGATACAGGCAAATTGGGACGGAGCTGAGAAGGGATGAAAAACATGGGTTTGCGGCTCTTTGGGATACACAGAAAGTTAAAAAAGCCTTAACTCTAAACCAAGAGGCCGAGTCAACTTACGTACTCTATTCTCTATTCAGCGGATGCGCTCGAGTTTCAGGCTCCATCGCGCCCAATCCAAGGCGCCGGATTCGCCCCGTGTCTTGGTGACGAGGAACTGTCTACAGAGTTTATTACATTGCAAGTTCTCGGAGCTGTCATAATCCTTCAAGCCACAAGTTATACCATTGCAACGTATAATCGAAATCATATTGTCGCTGTGGCTTATGTATACTCCGAACTGTTGCACACTTGCACGGATCCCGGCTGATGTCATGTTTTTGTAAGCTTCTCACATCGGATCAGTGAACAAGTTTGTCGGGCGAGACGCCAGACAAAGGTACCTCTTGTGTTGTACTATGTATGGAGTTGACTGACTTTTACATGTATGGATCTGTTCTGCAGTGTCGTTCTCATGGGCAGATGCGGCACCGAAAGCCGACGAGACTGGAGAGTCGACAATGTGACTGAACACGCGACCTGGCCCTTTTTGCAATGATCTCCATTTCCACTTGGATGATTAAGTGCTTACCTATTTACTACTACTTGGTATGCCTGGCGGCCTTGTCCCGCCTAGGCGCGCTATACCTCGTTCGACTGGCATCGAACACTCTCACTTACTCACGGACAACTCACCATGAACCCGTGGGCAGGCAAGCGGGCAGACTGGACGGCGACTTGACCTTGGGACCCCGTCTCTTCGGAACGGCTCCCGTGGTAACGCCTATTCTCCCATGATCCCTTAATCCCTTAATCCCACTTGGTGCCGGCACGATCAGAAATGCCTGCAGTACCTAATCTAGCGGGTCGACGTGTCACTTTTTCGTTTTTTCCCCTTCTTGTACCTGGGTGGAGAGGATTCAAGCAAGAGTGATAATTTGTACGACACAATCTTGCTTGACTCAGTAAACTTTGGGAAACTAGATCACAGTAGCAGTGATAGGTGATAGAAACTACATTACCGGTAACCGAAGATGAACAAAAGAAATCAAGCAGAAGAAGAAAACATGAGAAAAGGCCTGAGATCACAAAAGTTCTGACAGACGTGCGCGTATTGTGGCGTACAGTCATGGTCGGCCATAGCCCGGAGATCTGCTCCCAACTTTTTTTCCCACAGTTCCACATTGCGCCTGCAAAGTCTTGTAGCACACAACTGTCTGCGTTATTGCCAATTGGTGCGCGGCTCGCCAAAGTCGCCCGATGTGAATGTGACAAGTATGGGGTGCATGGAGTATACGTGTGTGCCTGGCATCGCGCGTCGCGCTGGCCTGACTTGTGGTGCGTCTTGTATATTAAATAACCACGGTCATGTGGGGAATTTCACCGGCATCTGGATCTTCAGTTCCCGTTACACTTGCATGGGTTATACCTTCGTACATGGGGGCCGGCCCACGCACCCCCCATACCCATCCCATACCTTTTACTTTACCTTACCCCAGGACCTTGACCATGCCCTGCTCATGCTTCCTTCCCATGCCCACATGCTCTGCCCTGCTTCTATTCTAGTAGTCAAGGTCGAATCCGGCGAGATGGTTGGCTGTTCCAGAATTCTCTGGCACGGCGCACTGCAACCCCTTCGGCCCATCCAGCATGGCTGATGCCTTGGCTCACTTGTTTGCTTTCCCCATCTCTTTCCCCTCGCGCCTGTCCCTATGTAGCGAGCGGTTGTTGGACCAGCAAAGCAGGCAAAGCAGGCGGCCGGCCGGATCGACAGTGAGTATGTATGTGCCTGTAGTAGGTATATCAAAACTTCTCACTTACAACACATGGTTGGCAGCCGCTTTTACTTTACCCCTCGGGATGTGGAGGCGGGCCAGATCTCTGCAAAGAAAGATTTGTGTTACTATTAAGCTCGTGGTCTTTGTGTCGATCGAACGGCTTTTACAGCGGGTCTCAATGGTATTATACTACTATAGTCGAGTGCCTGTCTGGGTAATGTACTTACAAGAATAAGTGGATTGATTTTCAGCTGCTCTTTTATCAAGGTAAGTCGAGTCGAGCCGAGTGGAATATCCGACCGAGTACGAACAAAGCCGAGAGGCTGTTATGTGAAATAATTGATCTATCAGTCCATTTTTGCTCGCATAGTGTCATTGTGATTTCTTCTGGGTAGTTGCGTTATTACAGGCCTGGGTAATAACACTCGGCAAGAGCCAGAGGGGAGTACCTTCACTGACTCACTGACTATTCGAGTAGCACTTGCCTGTTGGCTACTAGCGCCGGCATTGCAGTGGACGAAACGCTAGTCCCTCTGGGCAACATGTACCTGTGTATATTAGGTATATGGAATAATCAGAAAGGAAGGGGGGAAATCATGCGGCGCTTTGGTGCAGAAAAAAATCGTCCAGAGTCATCAGTCACTAAAGTGAGGTAAGGTAAGTACAGGCAGACCCATGTCCGACTTTCTTCCTTCGCAACTTGATCTTAACTCGGCTTAAACTCAAATTTTCTGTCCCAAATCTCGCCCATTATTCTTTTTTCCCTCAAGGTGACATCCAGCCAAGGGCGTACTCTTTGCTCCTCAGGCGCTTGGCCTGCACATCTAGCCGTTAGCCGTCATGTAGGACAATGTATCGTCTGTCCGGACAGTGCGTTTTGCCTGCTATTCTATCTATCGTACAGCTCGGGCGGCCAGGCCAATATGGCTTTGTGTGAAACCAACGCCACCCAGCAGACTCCCGCCGTCATCCCCTGGGCCTGATAAACAACAATACAGTGCCATCAGAGTATGTAGGCCTATCACCTCCAGTCTACAGACAAGCCAGGACCTTGGTTATCTCCTCGCCTCCTCGCTTGTCTGGCGAATGATGCCCACATCACGCCGCAGGACCAAGAGACGTCACCCGCCTTGCCTCGGCCGGCTCTGCCCTGGCGTGCTGCTGCCAGCAAGCAAGCAAGAAGCAGCCATCCGTCACGTACGTATGGGTGAACCACCTCTGGGATATCCGGCAGTGTCATCTTGATTCGCCTCGACACGGCATTGATCTCCACCTGCACGTTGTCACCCGCTCTCCTCCAGGTACCTTGGCTTGCTTGGGCAGAAGACCCAGCCATGATCAGGGTCCAGCACTAGTCAGTCTCTCATGGTCGTGCCATTATCGTACCTCGAGAGGCCCGCCGATCCCCTAGTATGGGGGTATACCTCATTCAGGTATCGATCGACTGTGTACCTGAGCAGATGGGTGTGTCTGTCCAGGCCTGCCCAGGGGGCGGCAACTTACCCCACAAGATGGATCATCATCTTCTACCACATTTCCATTCTCCGCATATCCCATACTGCGCGGCTCCAACGAGCATGCATCTATATAAATCTTCAACATCTGCCACCGTTCGCTTAGCCGTCGCATTGGTTCACGGCAAGGCAATGCTGCTGATCACTCCAAGATATTCTTATACAGCTTGAGAGAAACGAGACGACACTACTCTATTTCACATCTTACCACACTTGATCTATAGTATACCATTCTCAGAAGTCAAAGCCATGGCGCCGTCGATTCCCATCCCGACGCAGGGTGGGATGTTCCACACCTGTGAGTACCATTGATCTCTTGGGCCTCGATCACAGGTTGTCTAACAGCCTCCAGTCCAAGGAGTCACTCCTCGGAAACAGTCTGTGGACTCTTCAGAGGGCTCCAAGTCGAGCTCCAGTAGCGCTGCGAAGCGTATCACAACACCTCATGCATGTGCCGAGTGCAAGCGCCGTAAAATGTGAGCAGTTCTCCGGTGTCTCAAAGTTCAAAGGTTTGCCTGACACGACAAAAGCCGGTGTGATGGACAGCAACCATGTGGGCAATGTCTCTCAAGCCGAGCTCCCAAGCGTTGCTTCTACGACAAGCATCGGCAACGAGTCATTCCTTCTAGAAAAACGCTCGAGGCACTATCACAATCTCTCGAAGAGTGCCGGGCGATACTCAAACGTCTCTATCCAACCCACGATATCCAGTCTCTGCTGCCACTGTCGCGCCAGGAGTTGCTCAACGCCTTGGACCGACCAGGCAACGACCCGACCAATGGCATGCCATCACCACCAATTCACAGCTCTCCCATTGAGGACGGATTACAATCACCGCCTCTGTCCGCTACAGAGCAGGGCCTTACTAGTCTCGAGCAGATGCCAACGCGAGATACAGAATGGGACGAGGAACGCCGAGGGAGGGACCCAATCCCAGTCGAAGCAGACGATGTCAATGCTCTATCACTCTCAGTCGATCGACAGGCATCCTACCTGGGCGCTTCTTCCATTAAGGCAGCTCTTATGGTCATGCTCAGAGTCCAGCCCGGTCTTCGAAACTCGCTGACGACGCCTCTGAACAGTGTGGAGATGACACACAACTTGCCAACCATGAAACAAAAGACAACAAACATGAAAGAGCCCCAACGGGTACCGTGGTCCTGGAAAGGCCAGACTCTCATTGATGCGTATTTCAAGAGGATACACGTATTCATCCCCATGCTAGACGAGGCATCTTTCCGAGCCGACTACCTTGAAGGCCAGAGGTGCGACGCACCCTGGCTCGCCATTCTCAACATGGTGTTCGCCATGGGCAGCATTGTTGCCATGAAATCAGACGACTACAACCATCTCAACTACTACAACCGGGCCATGGAGCATCTCCCATTGGACTCCTTCGGAAGCAGCCACATCGAGACTGTTCAGGCATTGGCCTTGATCGGTGGCTACTACCTACACTACATCAACCGCCCGAACATGGCAAATGCTGTATTGGGCGCGGCCATTCGCATGGCCAGCGCTCTGGGCCTGCACCGGGAGAGCCTTGTAAGTTCTCCGTCCGGCAGCAGCAACGAAGCCGTGGCCGCCGAGACACGCCGCAGGACTTGGTGGAGTCTCTTCTGTCTCGATACTTGGGCTACGACTACGATGGGCCGCCCATCCTTTGGCCGATGGGGCCCGGCCATTAACATTAGAGTGCCCGAACCCGGCATCAGCTCTGGGCGCGACTCTGCACAACACGCCGGTATACTTCCACTCATTGAAAACATCAATTTCTGCAAGATTGCGACTGGCGTACAAGATATGCTTGCAATTTCGCCACTACTGCGAGCAGAAGATCGTTGCCACCTAGATGGGCAGCTCGTCAACTGGTACAGCAATCTGCCTTGGCTACTGAGGACTACCGACCCTTGTGCAGAGCCTCTGTACATCGTGCGTTGCATCATGAAGTGGAGATACCAGAACCTGCGCATGCTTCTGCACAGGCCTGTTCTTCTCAACTTGGCCAGCAGTGGCGCATCGCACGCAGCTGAGCATGATATTGCGGCTATTGAAGCATGCCGAGATCTCGCCAAGGCTACAATTGAGGACATTTCTCGCGAGTGGACGCGCAACCAGATGTCAGGCTGGAACGCCGTATGGTTCCTGTACCAGGCGGCCATGATACCACTGGTCAGCATCTTCTGGCAGTGGGACAGCCCACGTGTGGCAGACTGGCAGAAACAACTCGACACGGTCTTGGAGCTGCTCGAAGCCATGGAGGACTGGTCCCTGGCAGCGCGCAGGAGCCGCGAGGTTGTCTGGCGCATGTACGAAGCCTCGCGGCAGCTAGAGCCGGCGATGCGGGCGCACAGCCCCCTGCAGCGGCTGGTGACGGATCATGGCATGCTCATGGGCGACGGATCGGACTTGCACATGTCGCCCATTGGGCTGGAGCCCGAGGGTTTCGGACTGATGGGAGCACTGGACCCACAGGGTCTCTGGGACCTGGACGGTATGCTATGGGGTAACCAGGAAGAGATGGAGTATGCACAATTCGGCAATGTTCACGACGGCATGATGCAGATGGACTATGGGATGCTGGACTCTCACCATGGGGCCGGCGGCATAGGCGGCGCGGCTTACTCCTTCGTTCAGTAAAAGCCGCAAACGGGCATTGGCAGGCACAATCTGGGGTATGTTGCATCCAGCTTGTTTTTAAGGTTACTTTCGGGATCGTTCTGGAAAAAATTGAGATACCTTTTGCCTTTACTGGGAATCTACACGGGCAGAGCCAATCGGCGGGCATGGTCTTTCGGGGTACGATACTTGGTACTATACCGCGTTGCCTTCCGGAGGAGGAAGAGAATGACAGAAAAAGACCAAGCAGCGAATGAAGATTTGATGAGAGCATGACGTGTTGCAAAGAAAGGGGGGGCTTGTTTGTCTCAAGATATGTACATAGCCTGTCACTTGATATGTCAAGAGAATTGCAGCAATCAAATGAAGAGCTCTTACTCCACACCAGTGCATAATCCCACGAGGCATGAGGATGAATGAATGATGGCCGCCAAGGTTCAAAAGAAGTTGGTGGGGACCCCGAAGGCGGACGTGAAATCCGGGGTACAGGTCGATATCCATGCCAGGTCTACCTCCACGACGATTGCCATGCTGGCAGGAGATTGCTGACGATCTCGACTCGGCAGGCTTCCCCAACGGGGACACATTGGGGTCCATTGAAACGGTAGGACGAGACAGAAAGGGTGAGGCCGGCTCTCCCTCGCTCATAACCGTCAGCATGGCTATGTAACTTACCCGTTCGAGTCTCTTGCTCCTCGGCTGTTGAGTTCTCATGACTGAGGGTGTGGAGGCGAGAGATGCAAGCTACTCCGGACTCAGCAGAGCTAGCGATGGAGCGGCGGGGAGAGAATCACGAAGGACTGGCTACAGGCGCTCCTCTCATTTCGTGAAGGGGTGTCTCAAGAGCGTGGGAGCATTAATTTTTCCGGCCGAGTGGTCAAGTCTGCCGGGCTCAGATCAGGTACATACATGGTCGATTACATGATTCCCCTGGGCCTGATCAGTGGCAAGGGGGATGTATGGGATGGGCAGAGTATCATAATGTCTCGCATGAAGATGCTTCTGTAATCATTCGCTAATGGGAATACCAGGGGATGGGGGAAGGCGAGAGAGTGTGATAGAGTACGTACCTACTTGCCCGGTGGTATGTAGTAATAACTTGAGAGCTCGAAGAGTAAAAAGAGGGGACAGAAAAAAAGGCCTCATTGCGATTGGGCGGGTGTATTACCACAAGGGCAGCCAATGGAGAGAGACTTTTGAAAATACAGCAATATGGACTGTCGGCCCGCAGCGAGAGACCATCCAGCGTCTAAGCAGGGGACCCCCCTGTCGCGAGCCAGGCTATACTCAGTTACGTGTATATAGTATACTACCCAACTTTACTCCCTGTGCCACGATGTCACCCACGTCAAAAGATAGCCGCCGCCGCGATCCAGCAGGGCCGCTGGCAATCGATTGGGCTTCGAGTGTAGTAAGTAATTGCAGGTACTATGTAGCATGTATCATCGCTCTTCAATGCCCCTGGTCACGAGCCGCGGTACCTACCTACCTACCTACCTAGCCTTGGTAGTATGTATGCCATGTCAAAACCACCAACAAGAATATTCTTCCCCCCTCCCCTCCCCTTCCCCCCTTGAGGCTACCTCCCGTGCGGGGAAGGAGAAGAAGGAGAAGCGCGGGGAACACGAAAACGAGCCATGTCTCCATCAAAGGACATTTTTTTCCACTCCCGCAAAAATCGTCAAGAAGAGTTGTATGCACCTAGAGGACAAAAAGCTCCACGATCTTCGCGGGTCACCAGACCACGCGCATCACATCACGATAGGTTCGCTTGGGGAGAGGACCATTCAGTGTGGGTTGATCGGCTCCGGTGGGCGATGGACCCGGTGATGGGTGCAGGCTAAGAAAGTAAGTAGGGACGACATTGCGACGGGCAAAATGTAGCTGCGCTGGGGGAAAAAAGGTCAAGATCGCGAGCTGTTAGGGGTCGAAAAAGGCAGGGCGATGATGGGCATGTGCTCCGAGGCGGCGGCGGGGCAAGAAGGAGGGGGAACAGGAAAAAAAGGAAGAAGAAATGAAGTTTCTACCTCTGACCAAGGCCTTTGTGTGATGCCATTGCCGTCTCGCTTTCGCGGTCGTGTTGTTTCGAGAAAGACATCACCTTCTCCTGTAGCTTTTTTCCTGTCTTCTTTTTTTCTTATTCTTCCTTGCTGCCCATCTCGCGTGCTGGTTGTCGCTGCTGTCGTGCCACCCGACGCACACGCGGCGGCCGAGACAGAATCACAGAGCACAACAGCCGCCGGTGGGAGGTTCGAGACCCTCTCGATTCGACGCCCTATTTTCCTTATCATACATACACTGTCTCTTTCTTTTCTTTTTCTCCCCTCGGAACTTTGCGGCAGAATTTGACAGCTGCCGCCATCAACCCAAGACCAGGTCTCGGGTAAGTGCTTGTCACCAGTCTCGCCAGTCACGTCTTTGGTGTTTTTCTTTTTCGTTTCTTTGCCATGCGGTGACCCGTCGCCTGGGAACCGAACTGCGGCCACGGTACCCGCATCTGGGATCCTCGTCGTCATTGTAGCACGAAATAAAAAAGTAATCATTTTTACTGTCTATAACTACTGCACTCTCTCTTGACGCCTACGACTGTGAACTGATAACTTCTTATAGCTGATGATACAACATATAGCCGGATGGCGTACGTAGACTATAACCCTCATACGAAAGCACTCCTGTTTTGTTTCCTTTTCCCGCGGGTCTCGACCAACTATGATAAGCAAAAGTTCCTTTGCCTGATCATGAACAGTCAAAGACTTGATTGCATCCCGATTCTCTATGCATCTCCACTCAGCTACCCGTGTGCGCCCACGCAGCACATATCACATCATCAATCTTCTCCATCATCGATCTCAGGCTCGTCAGAAGACATTCCGTGAGCTGCTGTGCTATGCTTTGCTGCGGGTCCCCTCATTGCTAAACTTTTGCATCGGATTTGTAGTACTATACTTGGCAGGGTGGATTTCTTCTTCGCGAACGCACTGACGGTTACCAGACATGACGAAAGTTTGGTAAACCGACTGCCGCTTCCCACTTCGTCTCTCGCTCTCTTCTTTCCCTCCAAACCAGAAAACAAAAAGGAGAGAAAGATCGCTCTCCCACCACGCATTTAGCCAACCGAGAACCCGGATCCGGCAGAGCACGACAGGACAGGAGTGGGAAAGGGGGGTCGAACCATTTGGCTTCCCACTCTCTCCCGGTCTATGGCTCTCGCCAAAACAGAAGATGCCAAAAATAATGTCCTGCATGAGATGAACTGAAGGGGTGCGCCTACAATATGCTGGATATTAGAGAAGGAAACACAAAAACGTGACGAGGCGAGAAAAGTCAGGAGACGACACGCGGTCTTGCTGTATTTCGGCGTCACTTTGCAGCCCGGGACATTTGTGATCCGGATGTGGCTTTTTGGCTTGCGATCGAACGTTTGTCTCCTCTCCCCTTGCCCTTGTGGAAAGCCACCGTTTTGTGGTATCGCGTATACCTGCTCTCTTTGTGCGAGGAGACGATTTGTACCTGACTTTGTGTGTATTGTGGTAGGCGAGTCAGATGGCACTTCAATTTCCCTCCCGGTTCAGCTGCTTGTCATTGAGGCTTGGACCTCTGGGGCTGATATGCTGCCCGAAATCCCTTGTGCTTCCTTGGCAGCAAGGCTGCCTGTTCGTGCAACATCGTTTGTCAGTTGATGGTATTAGTCAGAATCTTTTCATCAAGCCTCGTCCAAGCTTTTTATGAGACACATGATAGTAGAGATAAACTTGGTTGCTGACTCAATGGCAATCTACTGGTCATCCTTGAGCGCCAACTTGAATTCTCCTGCAAATGATATCCAAACCCGCACTCCATATGATTCATTATGGTTACATACGACGAGCGTGTAACAATAGTCGTGTTGTTCACTATTTTACTGCGTGCGAGACATACAACATCTCGTAGACATATAGACTTGCAGCTTCAACTATCATCATGCGACGTCTTGTCAAGTACTGAGTAAGCCATTGGTTAGCCTTGAGCCGCCATTTCATGATCGGCCAACCGGAGTGGTTCCGTATCGATTCAATTGATCCGACTGCCTATCTAGTATACCATTTCCCCAGATATAAATGCTGAGATCGGGATCTATCCGTATCTCGTAGATGCGGCATAAGCGCGGCCGTCTCCGGGGCGCCCCGGCCGACTTGTCTACAATGAGACCCCGCGCAGCTCGGGCATCGGAGATTGTCTCCAGATCCCGCAAGACCGTCGCTCATTGCTCCTCACACCTTCCTACCTTGTGAATATCGAGCATCCTCTTTCAGGTTTTCTGTGACTATTTTGCGCACGCTGCAAATCCCAATACGGGTTTTCCTTTTGCGATTCGCCTGCTCAGCGTAGAAAGTACCGACTGAGGTCTCACGGTACCTAAAACGTCATTTCTGTGGGACAGGTCAGACGGAGCCGAGGGTGTCATCAGCACTAGCTCCGAGATGACGACGTCTCATTGAAAGGATCCATTGCATTTGCTCATCACGAGAAAGGAATCGCTTGAAAGTCTTGCCAAGACAACGCCTTATTCACAATCATGAAAATCATCATCATCGGCGCGGGTCTTGGCGGGCTCGCGGCAATTGTAAGTACCTACTCTCACAGAAACGCAGCTTTGCAACACGAGCCTCTGGCGAGCGCGTAGTACCCTGAAAAGATCATGTAGTGAACAAAGGGGAAATCACGTAGAACGAGATATTTCATTAGACAAATGAACGGCTCATCTACCCATCATGATTATGAAAGTCAACTGCTAAGTTCAGAATACTATAGTGCTTCGCACGCAGAGGCCATGACGTCGAGGTTCTGGAACAACACAACAGCGTCTCGCCCTCGGGGAGCGGCCTCAACATCCGGTCCAGCGCGTCGCGGATCTTGCACACATGGGGCCTGCGGGAGGACCTCGAGCGCATCAGCGACGACACCCCGGCCAACTGCTTCCGGAGCCTGCAGACCGGCGCCGTCGCCACCCGGACCGTCGCCGCCGACATTGCGGAGCACCCGGACTGGGGCACGCACCGGCAGGACCTGATACGGCTCCTCGAGCGGCGGGCCCGGGACGCCGGCGCCCGCCTCACGTTCGGTGCAAACGTGACACAGGTCCGCGACGACGACGGGAAGGCGGTCGTCGTCGTCAATGGGCAGGAGGTCGCGGCAGACCTCGTGCTGGCCGCCGACGGGATACGGTCCCGCACCCGGAGCCAGATCCTGGGCGACGTCTCCGCGCCGATGGAGCCGCTGCTGAGCGACATCACGTTCTACGGCGTCGTGCTCGACGAAGCCGAGATGCGCAAGGTCCCGCAGCTGGAGCCGCTCGCGGACAATGCCTACATCAACATCTACATGGGCCGCCGGGCGTTCGTCGTGAGCCGGCACAACACCAAGCTGCGCCGCTTCGGCTGTCTCTTTGGGATCAAGGGGGAGACGGATCAAAAGGTGCTCTGGGACGAGAAGGGCGATATTGACCATGTCCGCAGGTTCTTTGCCGGGTCGTGTCCCGAGATGTGCAAGGTCCTCGAGCTAGCCCGGAGCTGCGACCGATGGAAGCTGGCCGAGATGCCTGACCTCCCGCGCTGGACGAGCCGGGGCGGCAGAGTTGTTTTGCTGGGGGACTCGGCGGTACGTGGTACTTGGGAGGCATGTCGAGTTTTTCTATATATCATGTCGCTGACTATAATCTTAGCACGCCATGCATCCCAACGCTGCCCACGGTTACTCGCAGATCGTCGAGGATATAGGGGTACTTGATTACCTCATTGCGCAAGATGATAATACAGTAGCCAACATGGCGAGCATCACCTCGGACTGGGAGAACATTAGGATGCCACGGGTCGCACGCATCAAGAGGTGGGCAAAGGCCAACAGCGAGACTTTTATAGGCCAGCCACCCACGGGCACGAAATCCGCCGACAAGTGGCACATCAAGTCTCTCAAGAATACAAAGCCAGACATGAATGCCAATATGAACAGCTCGGCGTTTTTGAAATGGGCCATGGACTATGATGCGGTCGACGAGGTAAGCTGCCCAAGCCAGCCCATCGCCATGGCAATCACATAGCTCACCCACTTCCAGGCTCGCAGCTACATTGCGAACAAGAGGCCGAAGCTCTAATGTTTGTTTGTTTGTGTGCTTCTTCAACAGCTCTGCAATCCATCTCATGAGCAAACAATTTCGTCTCTTTGTCTTCAGCACATGTCTAAGCTCGAACGTTCCTCCCGACACATTTTCACCACCATTACAGATAGCCATTGTCATATGGAAAGCTGTCGCTTTTCACTTCCCATGAGTCGAGATCCGATCGTCAAGTTATATTCTCGTTTCCCTTGAACAATACTCCAAGAGAAAGCAACTCGATATTCAAGACACCGGACGAAGTCTCACACCACTTTCCTTTGTGCACAATGACGGAAATGGAACGACAAAGAGCTCAATATCGTCCAAAGTTCCGACGACAACGAGAGATACGCCGCGACAGCTTGGGACGAACAGGCACATCAGATCAACAAACCCACGACCCGAGACTAAGACAACTGATTCTAGTCCGCCAGCTGAGAGCGAAATCGGCCAGCCAACGATTGCCATCCGAACCCACCCCCACGAGTCCTGAGGGACCGCCCGATCTTTACGACGAAAAATCCGTCCCAAAGCTGAGATCAACATCCTCCTCATCCTCCGCGTCCGCCCTCCGGAGCAGCAGCGGCGGCGGCATCCACGCCCCCCACGCGGCCCTCATGGACCGCATCTGGAACGGCTACCGGCGGCAGCCCAACAAGGGCAGCTACCGGCTCTTCGAGATCCTGCGGCCCAACGTCGAGGCGCTGGCGCGGCGCATGTACGGCGACGCGGCCGTCGCGCGCGTGCGCTACGGCCAGCACAAGCACACGGCCTACATCCTGGTCGAGCTGCGCGAGGAGCCCGCGGGCGCCGAGGGCCACGCCGCCGACGAGTTCATGCGCCTGGGCGCGCGCTTCTACGAGGTGTTGAGGGACGGCCAGGCCGGCGAGCGCGACGCCCTGGCGAATCCGGAGTGCGTGCCGGCGGATCTCGTGGCGAGGGACGGCCTCGCGGGTCTGAGTCTGGTGGATTTGTACGAGGTCCAGGTCGAGCATCCCATCAGCGGGAGGTTGCTCGTCGGGCCTATTGAGAAGCAGAGGAGGTTCATGGGGCTGTGATGGAATCAAAGTTCCCGAGAGTGGATAGAAGGGGGGAAGTATATACCAGATGGGTGCACTTGCACTGGGGAATGCGCTCGAGAATTTGAGGAGAACTTCGCGGAAAGGAATGACACAATACTCTCGCGGTAAACTTGTCCGAAAGCGTTGGAAAAGGGACAGAATTGTGTAAGAGAGAGATGGGTACAGCATACTTGAATAAATGAAATCGAGGTTTCTGTCTCGAAGCATTCCACCTTGATGATTATTTATTAGATATGTAAGTGACTCAGGGATAAGTATGTCCTAGAGCCAACTTTCGGCACATAATGCACATCCCATAAGAACTCCGGCCATCCCCGTGATTATTCTTGAGTGTCCTGCACTTGTGCTTCCTCCTTGGTAGATCCATGTGTGTCCTCCTCAGAATCCGAAAGACGAGACCTGCTCGCCGGCAAGGGGCTCTCTCGGTTCTGCTCGGTCGTGTCCTGTGCGAGGTTGCTACAGTCGACAGCAACCCTTTCATGCCTCTGGTGGTCATCAAGATACCTCTTCATCGCCAGCGACGAAGAGGAGAGTTGATCGTGGCTCGGTGCCGCTTGTTGAGCAAGACTGGTGTCTTCGCCAGAGTGTAGGATACAGTGCTCTTTACCCCAGCTGTGGGTGCAATGGACACCGTTACCGTTGCCACCAGCGATGACTGCATGGGGCTGGTCGTCGGCCGTCGATGGTCGACTCGGGTCTGCTTGGTGCAGAGAGATGTGGAGGTGATAGCTTTCCTCTGATTCAAAGGTAAAGGAGTGGTATCTGGTAGTGTGTCAGCATGTTGTAACAAAGTGTAAGACATCATTTGTTGAGGGGAACTCTTACTCGGGTTGGTAGATGCCGGTGACGGACCAACTCCCTTCAGATGCAGCACGGTAACTCATGATGTACACAGCCGTTGCCTCGCAGAGGCTTCGAGTGATATGTATATTGTTGAGCTTGTGGGCGGCGTGTGCAGGGAGACTTGGGAGAGACGGAATATCTCAACGCGGTGGCCGGCACGAGATGGAATTGCTGTAGATCGAGTTGGAACAGCACCAGCGAAGCTTTCTTAAGGACAGGGACTCGAAATGTGTCTCGAAAAACTCCTAGATGTGGATGGAGTGTACCTGATGGTTGTCTAGACCTTGCCAGACAACAGAGGAAACATGAGTTGTACGTCGAGTACGGTGAAGATACAATAGAAACAAGAGGTGCTCTCCAGAACACCTCGAGGTTGCTGTATGTGGTTGTTCTGTTGAAGAACAGGAAGGAATGTTATGGCAGAAATAATTTTCCATTTGAGAAAGCCGCAACAGGAACTATCCATGATATATGTGCAAGACACCTCGCTCGGGGAGCTCCAGGGAGCTTTCTGATGGTGGTCAGGCTGCGTCATAAGCACGATGGTTCCGTGCTTTGGCAAGATAACTGAAATGGCTCGCTCGACTTGCACGAAACACGCTATCGCGGTATATGCGTCTACATCTTGACGTCTCTAATCTCGTTTCGGAACTTTTTGTGTAGTGCAATGCACCATGGTGATCTTCTTGATGACCACGCGCAGTTCCTTGCTGCGCCGCAGCACACACAGATAGAAGCAGGGCGGGCCAGTCAGCAATCCACCCAAGCGCTCTCCTCATTGATACCTCCCAAGCCGACGGCAGCATCATTTGTGTAGTCAATTCTGTTAAGTAATTGTCAAATAACAATGAGCTCTGCTCCGATCCTGGTATTTCCACCAATTTGATTTGGATTCGGCAATGCTGTATCGCAAAATTGACATTGTCAAAAATGCCAGAATAGCTCTTCCATCATAGAAAGCAGATCATCCCGGGCTCTGGGCAGCTGAGCAGCGCTTGCATGGGTGTATGCACGGAGAATGCATGGAAGAGTTGGCGAAGCATTCGAAGCAGGCTGCAAGGAGCAGGCTGGGCGTTCTACCATATCCATTCGAGCATTGCTAGAGAACCACGTCAACTGCTGTGTGATGAGCCCCTGGGACATGCAGAGATGGATATCTGGCAGCAGAGAAGAACAGACCTGGAATGATCATCGCTGCATCTCTGCATCTCTGCCGACATGCGTTCCTCTCCGCCCTTCTCGTCTTCTCAAGCGTCGTGTCAGGCAGACGTCAAGGCTGATCGACTACCATCGTCCTCGTCACCAAATGCCAAATCCAGCAAGGACATCATAAGTTGAGATGCGCGATGCACGGATTGATCAAGATGCCCACACATATGGGCGCATTCCAAAGATCTCTTCTACTCACGCGACATGCTAACCTTTGACAGACTAGCCAGGCCCCCATGAGCGCTGCAGCTCTGTATGCAAGCCATCCAGAGCCTTGCGACGATGTTGCATTCAGACAGGAACAATAGTACCGGTCAAGTATGCCATGGAACACACTCCGGAGAGGCCGCCGGTACACACATGCACCTAGACAGATTTGACCCCAAAAGGTGAGTTGACGCCGAGATAGTCGAGGTACAGGACGTCTGTGATGGTGTTGTCAACTAGAGATGCGATGATCGACCGCAGCCGTTTCTCAATATATGGTGTGTTGGAGTAGGAACGGCAACATGGATCTGTCTTACTCGCCAGTAAAGAGCTCCGTAGGCTGCATTATTTGTACGCGTGTTGCAAGAGTCAAACAAGCAAGCACCCAGCACCAGAATGCCGGCAGCAATACTTCATTGGGGGCATGTGGTAGAGTGTCTGTGAGAACTACGGAGTACAACGGTTTCGGCACATTTCCGGAAGTCAAGTCAGCCCACCCGCCACGATGGAGACTCGAGTCGGCCGTAGAAACCCAACGTCAGGAAAATGGACGGGAATGGTTTCGTAAGGAGTGAAAATTTTGCCATTCGAGCATATAAATATTATAGGTGGCCCATAACTCAACTTCAAGAATTGCTTGCACGGACAGCCACATCCTTTTTAAACGCTGCAAGGAAGAACACGGCACTTTTCTTGTGTTACCATTAAGGTATAACCATGAACCTTGAGCAAGGTTGCCAAGCGAGGCGCCTGTCTCACAAACGCACCTGTCGGATCTCTCGTAGCAGCAGGAGGAATGCGGCCCGGACCCTGCAACTTGCCGTCTTTTTTTGCGACTCCCGGTCGAGATAAGGCAGGACACCGAAAGTTGTCGTTGGCAAGAGGCCATCGTCTATGAATGATTCATAGTCCGCACCAGGACTTCTACTAATAGTATAGCCTTTTCAATATGGGCATATTCCGGCCAGATCAGGCCACGATGCCGATCATGCTACCATACGGATGAATAATCAGAGACTTTGCTAACCTAGATGCGGCTTTCCATCAACGGTTTTCCGCACACGTGTAGGTGTCGGTAATAGTGTGGCATTTCTTCGGGCATGACTCGACAAATGGCATGTTCTCGAGCTGCAGCATAACAGCATTCTGTTTAGCTGAAAAAAGGGTCCAGTGGCTTCTGCGTCTTGCTTGGCCCTTTACGGCCGTTCAAGACAATGGCGGCGCCTCCAAAATGCCAATTCTGGTTCAACTTGTGGGGCCGATCCAAGTGACTGGGTAATAGTCTGTTGAAGCGAATGCGAAAGGCGCTTCTGATAGGACGACCATCCCCGAGTCCATACCTAGATAGAGCGAGCGTCAACGTGATGCTGACCATGATACTTAATTGCCTGTCCTCCTCGATCATGTTGGATTCGTATCATCCAGTGGTGAATGACGCCAGCCAATTCACAGTCCCTATTCTGGGTAGATCACAGCTTGCGTCTGATTCTATCTGGCGATCTATAAAACTTGCGCCTCTGCTGGACTGGGCAGAGTGTTGTGATTCTGGAATAATCATCCTTCATGAAGACCGGCGGAATCGAGCGCTCCCATCGATCTTCTGGTTGGCCCGTTGTACCAGCATTGTTTGCTGCATAGTGGCTTGAAAGCATGGCCCGGACCTCAATTCCTACAAGATCTCAATGACACGCCGCATCTGCCGTGTTGCCCAGTCAATATTTCATTAGGCCACAACTTTTTGGCGCGTAGGCAATTCACCCAACTCCGTCACCCCCCAAAAAACTCTTCTGGCTAGAAACATCAACCGCTGTCTCGGCAGATCACCAAGGACTCTGCTCAAAATGGAGGAAACAAAAACCGAAAGGCCAGTCGGCAGTGATCATGGCTCCTCCGATCTGGAGTCTCGATCCGAGATACCAATCACACGTTTCTGGTTTCTCGCTTGGAGGTAAGCAATTCTGTGCAAGTTAATCATGATCGAACGGTCATCTGACGGGAAAACATTACAGCACCTGTCTCGGCCTGCTCTTGTCGTTCATGGACAGCTCGATCTTGGCGGCGAGTCTTTTGAACATCGGCGACGAGTTCAAGGCGACGGACGATATCAATTGGGTCGCGCTCTCCTACACCCTTTGCTATCTCAGTTTTGCCGTCTTCGTCTCTCGACTGTCCGATATCATTGGCCGCCGCACCGCTTTCACTGGCGCATATATCGTCTTCGTCGCATTCTCCTTGGCATGTGGTTTCGCGCAGAACATGACTCAACTCATTGTATGCCGGGCTTTCCAAGGCATCGGTGGATCTGGTGAGTTCTTTTGCGCGGGTGCTGTCCAGGAACAAAAGGCTCAATTTCGCTAGGCTTGTATTCCTTGACCATGGTCATACTCCTGGAAACCGCTCCAGAGAAGGTCAAGCCAACCCTAGGCGGTGTCATTGGCGCAGTCATCGCTGCTGCCGGCGTCCTTGGACCTGTTTTGGGTGGCATCTGTAAGTGACTTTCACTGCGAAATGCTAATTGGTGTTGCCTATCGAAGTGTATTTGCAAATCGATTTCTGAAAGGAGATACTTGGAACATAACTGTGAATGAAACAGCCAGGACGTTGCCCAATGTATGCTAACTCTTACTTTGTAGTGACACACTATGCGAGCTGGAGATGGGTGTTTTGGATCAAGTGAGTTGAGACCACAGAGGTATGGTTGGATAATACTTCGCTGACAACACCTTCAGTGGGCCATTTGGAGCCATATCTCTTGCCCTTTTCCACTTTGCATGGCCGAAAGCTGAGTATTTGCCGGATATCGAGAAACGCACCTGGAGCGAGCTGGACTTTCTGGGCTCCGGACTGCTCATTGCCGCCGCAGTCCTAGTCGTGTTTCCCTTCCAGAATGCCAGCCAAGAAGCGCTTTTCGAGACAGCCGTGTTTCTGGCACCACTGTTGACGGGCATCGCCTGTTGGTTCGCTCTCATCTTCTGGGAACTCTTCTTGGACCGACACTGGGGCGACAAGCTCGCAGCAGCGCTCCCCATCCGTCTGCTGCGCAACCGCATGTTCGCCGCGGCGATTGCCAACAACACACTCCTCGGCTTCAGCTTCGTCATGTTGCTCTACGCATTCCCGCTCCGCCAACAAGTCGTGAATGACAAGAACTCTCTGCTGGCTGGTCTCATGCTGCTGCCTTTGCTCGGAGCAAGTGCAGTCGGGTCTGCACTGTCCGGTTATATCAATAAGAAAAAGGACAGAATCTGTGAGACCAGTATCCTGGCGAGTAGTCTAGTTGCTCTGGGCTGTGGGCTTGAGACTCTACTATCGGACTCGGTAGAGGTCGACGTAAAGGGATTAGTTTTCTTGGTGTTTATTGGCCTCGGATTCGGCTTGTCTGCTGCAGTGACCACGATGGCCGGAAACTTGCACGCCTCGATCCGAGATCATGGTAAGTGATCACGGTGCGAGATACGCACGAATCTCTTCCCCCCTTGCCCGAAATACCTAGGTGTTGACCTGAAATATAGCACCTGCCCAAGGACTTCTCGCGCAGACTCGGGTCCTTGGCGGAGCTCTTGGGGTTGCAGCGTCCTCGGCCGTCTTGGGCGTCACTGTTAGATCACAGCTCACCGGCGTGGTTGATCTCAACCTGCTCAACAATCTCGAGAATGCCACCTCTACGATGACCGATGCTCAACTTGCTGCTGTCAGGCACGCATACTCAGACGCCTTCAGCAAAGATATGCTGATCGGTGCCATCGTCGCCTGTGCTGCGTTCATTTTAGCCTTCGGGGCGTGGTCCAACCCCAAAGTCCGTCCAACCGTGCAGGAGCACACCGAGCGCCATCTCGAGGAGGAAGCCGAACGGCGAAGGATAGCTGTAGGCGCAGAAGTATGAAGACTGTTCCTTCCGACGGACGGGACCAAGAGCGTGACCACACACACCTACACATCCACGGCGGCAGAATAGACTTGGCTTTTACATAGACTTTGGCAAGAGTTGCATGGCGCGGCGTTGGGAGACTTTCTTTTCTCAGGATGCTCACCGAGCGGGCCAGCAAAAGGAAGGGTCGCCTAAAGTTGCTCTTATCATACAGATTGGAGAAAGAAAAAAAAAGATGATACTGCAACGGCTCGGGGTCGTCATGTGGTGCTATGTTTTACAGGAATGCTGATAAGTGGATATGATTTTCTAGTGCGAGCCCTGTTGACCTCTAATAACGCCAGCGCAACCAATGTATGAACGTTCGCCAATCTGACCACAGTATGCCAGTTGCTAACCGCTACCGAGTGTCTGCCTACAACGGAGTTACACATTACCTCGGAGATGGCTGACCCCCCACCACGGTTGGTACACGCGGTAAGCTGACAATTACTCAGATAAGGATTTCCAGCCTCGCGCAATACGGAAATATAAACACCTAAAGGGCATCGAGTGGTCTGCTGCCAGTGGACGCAGCCAAGTACATACGCCTAAAACCCAATTATACACGTCCCTCTGAGACATGTCACCAAGTGGATGTGCAAACTTTAATATAGGATTAACCCCGGGTCCGTGGGCGGTCGGTCGTATTTGACAATCGGTGTCGAATTGTTTCCGCCTGCCGCATACGAGATTCCATACCTTCCGCTAGAAGAAAAAAGTTGTTCTTTTTTTTTCGTAGCCTCTGTCTTTCGAGTTTCGATATCGCAGAAGCCAAGTCGCATCTCTCTGCTCTCTCGCTGATCCATCTCGACCTGGCCAGGCAGTACCTAAGGTATCATACAGCAGGGTCGCCCTACGTAATTTTGGCATTCCAGTCCACTGGCTTGCTGGTTCCCAGTTCCAGCGCTCCACTCCCCAGGGGTCGACAGCTCTGCTCTGCGCGCGCTAACCAAATAAGCACCACCCTGGCCTGGGTGCAGTGCAGCTTAAGTAACACTCTAGCTTGGCGCTCCCTTCTCACCAAATTACGATAGAGGATCGTCTGAAAGCGACACCTTTTATTTCAGTTCCTCCTGTGCAACGCCGCCCTTGTATCGAAGCATAGCTGTCCCGCCAATCTGTCTCGCTGCCTCCATGCAGCTCTCGCCTTCCTCTGCATGCGCTGTCCCTGATACTGCTGTCGTCGTCGTCAAATGACACCGTAGCGCTCCACCAGGCCGCCCTGCTCGTTCTCTTCTCTGCCTGCCTACCGTACCGTCCATTATACCCAGGTAGCAAAACCCACCCCGGTCGCCGCGATCACAGGCGACTTTCTACTCCTTATCCCGCCAACCTACAAACGTCTCCCCTTCGAAGCCGGCCTGAACCAATCCCTCCAGGCACTCCCGCAAATCAGTCAATTGTCAGCCACGGGCTGGCGCCCGCCAGATGTTGCCCTCATATTCATCGTCCGGGGCGTCTAAAGTGACGCCCCGGCACCAGTCGGGGGCCTACGCCAATGGACACCCTCGCGGCAAGACCTTTGACATATCTCCCGTCCCGTGAGTTCTTCCTCGCAACGGCCGCTCCGGACTCGGGACCTTTGCATGGCAGACACTATGACTGACATTTTCTCGCTGTTCGTTAGATTCCAACCTCGATCTTCCACGCCCGCGACCCGCCGGAGACGGAAACTCTTGATACGACTCGGCATAGCCGCGTCCGTCGCGATCCTGTTTGGATTGTTTGTGTGGCCTGGCAGCGGCGTCTTCGTCTCCATCTTTTCTCTAGGATTCATCAGCAGTAGCGAAGATATCTTGCTCGACACGGTGCGATACTACGACTTGACAAACGTGCAAGGAACCGCCCGCGGTTGGGAAAGGGAGGAGCGCATTTTGCTATGTGTGCCACTCAGAGACGCCGAGAACCATTTGAACATGATGTTCTCCCACCTGCGTAACTTTACGTACCCGCACCATCTCATCGATCTTGCCTTTTTGGTTTCGGATTCAAAAGACCGTACTCTGGATGTCCTAGTTGAAAAGCTGGAGGATCTACAGGCCGACGACGACGAGAAAATGCCGTATGGCGAGATTCAGATCATCGAAAAGGACTTTGGACAAAAGGTCAATCAGGATGTGGAGAGTCGCCACGGCTTTGCTGCGCAGGCGAGCAGAAGAAAGCTGATGGCACAAGCCCGCAACTGGCTCCTGAGTGCCGCTCTGCGCCCATATCATTCCTGGGTCTACTGGCGTGACGTGGACGTTGAGACCGCACCTTTTACTATTCTGGAGGATCTCATGCGCCACAACAAAGATGTCATTGTGCCAAGTAAGGATTCTTAAACCTCTACTTTTTGCCATTTGTACTAACAGAGCCGAAAGACGTTTGGCGACCTCTGCCCGACTGGCTGGGCGGAGAACAACCATATGATCTCAACTCGTGGCAGGAATCGGAAACGGCACTTGCTTTGGCAGATACTCTCGATGAAGATGCGGTCATCGTGGAAGGTTACGCCGAATATGCTACGTGGCGTCCTCACTTGGCATACCTCAGAGATCCGTACGGCGACCCAGACATGGAAATGGACATTGACGGTGTTGGTGGTGTGAGTATTCTTGCCAAGGCTCGTGTCTTCCGCTCTGGTGTCCATTTCCCGGCCTTCAGCTTTGAAAAGCACGCCGAGACAGAGGGCTTCGGAAAGGTATGTTTTCCCTCACACCCTAAACTGAAGCAGCCGACTAACATCAGCCTAGATGGCCAAACGCATGCAATACTCAGTTGTCGGACTTCCGCATTACACTATCTGGCATTTGTACGAACCAAGTGTGGATGATATCAAGCACATGGAGGTAATTATCTACCACAATTCTTGGACATAAAATTTGAGCTAACCCAAGAGTAAAGGAAATGGAAGAGGAGAAAAAACAAAAGGAGAAGGAGGAGAAAGAAAAGGAAGAACGAGAAAAGAAGGCCAAGGAGAGCTTCAGCGATAGTACCGACCAGTGGGAAAAAGACAAGGCCCAGATGGGTCTCGATGACCAAGGTAACGAGAAGGTGGTGGGCTCTCAGGAGAAGAAGTCCGACGACGACACGAAAGATTCGGCGGATCAACCCAAGGCCAACGCGAAAGATGGCAAGCCAAAGGCAAAGGCCGCAGACTCGTGATCGCGGTGATTTTATCATCTCCAAATACCGTTGCTCGACTTACACATCAGTACCTCCCGGGTTGAGACGGTCTTTGGGTTGGACCGCCCACGTCGTTCCATACGTACAATCGCTAGGACTGCTGGACATGGTAGGGATCATGATTGCAAGACAATCGAATGCCCCGAATGTATAACACTATCCTCCGAGGCAGAGACGAAGGGAAAGAAAGCCTCGCTGGTGCCAATGAAGCATGACCGTGAAGCCATGGAATATTTGCGGGCAAAAAGGACATTCCCTTGGTTTGTATAGAGCGGTACGCCCGGCGTTATAGGAAGTGCTTGTTACGTCTTGAGTAACGGAACATGATGGCAAACTTTCATGGATGATCCATTGCAAGATGAGCCAGAATCAGTAACGGAAATGCTTAAGTAGAGAAGTATGTATAACTGAAGAATTACAGACAAGATGAACTCTAATAGTTTGTGAGAAGAAACCTTGGAATATTGCGCAACCCGCCATAATACATTGACTCACGGCTCATGGCCAGGGTAATTAACACGTCATGTGGTAAGAGAGCAGGTAAATTGTGTTATAGAAAACACGTACACATTTTCCATCTTCTAATTATAATAAACACCTTTTGGCAGTCAAAGGGTCTTCAAGGGTCTCCGGTACAGCGACTATTAGGTGGTCGGGTGGGTAGCAGGTAATGTGCTAAAAATGTATTGGCCCCAGTGCATGATATTAAAGCTCCAGCGGGCACGCGCTGCGTGGTGGCAGGCAGCGAACCGCCCGTGGGCAGTCAATGTGGCATCTTCGGAAAAACACCGAGCGCCGAGGCCAGCACCCTGGACGATTGAATACCAACCTACCTAATAAGCATCACTATTAGCCAATGCGCGGGCGTGTAAGCAAGCACCTTTGGAAGCTCCCATTGATAGACGGATCTGCGCAATCGGTCTGAACATCTGTCCAGACTTTTGACATTTTGTTTTCTTATTTGTTCCACGAACCACCTTCTGGAACTCGAGCCAACGCCCTGTACACTTTTTGCCCTTTTCTGATAATTTCTCCTTTCTGTTTCCATCGGCACTTGTGTTTGCAGGAAGCAGGAGGCAAGGTGGTTGGAGCTTCGCCGATCCAATTGAATTTCGTACTACCAGGCCCAAACCCTCTTCTGGGGAGAGGACGAGCGATCGTACTGTTGGCTCTGTGGTCGCGAGAGCGAGAATGAGTCGAGATGCGCAAAGCGACGACGCCCCCGCCAGTCAACTAGCGACCGAGTCTCAAACATACTCCTTACCGATTCGATCCAGCGGCCCAGAGACCATGGCTGCCAACCCCGACCAGGCGCCAAGTGCGCAGTTCCGCAGCAGACCGGTGTCTGTTGCGGTGAACCCCGTATCGCTGGTAATCAACGAGTGCATATCCGTGACCTCGGTCATGCGCAAGCACGCACGATGGGCGCAGTCCTCCGTCTCCTCGATACTTGGCGGCAACCCCAACCCGGTGCAGCTGGGCCCGCCGAGCCCTCTCCTTCGCCCCGGCAGCAGGAGCTCCAACACGACCAACTTGAGCGTGGACGGGGCGTCAGACATTGGCGTAGCAAACCGATGGGGCTTGCGAGGAAAGAAGGGCAAGAGCATGCAGGATAACCCCCTGATGGCTGGATTTGGGCGCCTGCGGCATGATCTTTCAACCTGCAAAGGTCAGTACGGTCACTACCCTTCAGGAGGTGTGGACAAAACCAATGACATTTACTAATATGACCAATACGGCAGATATCCATGACTTTGACGCTCCCGCCCTTCTGAACCCTTTCCTACAGGTCATTCAGGCTTCTGCCACGTCGGCCCCGATCACGATACTCGCGCTCAAGGCCATTCGCAAATTCCTCGCCTATGGCTTCATCAGCCCAGAGTCCCCCCGATTCGCGCTCGCCATGCAGTCACTCTCCACAGCCATAACGCATTGCCGCTTCGAGGCCAGTGACTCGGCACAGGACGAGGTCGTGCTCCTCATGATTTTGAATCTGATGGAGGATATGCTGTCCAGCCCCGGAGGCGCCCTCCTGAGCGACGAGAGCGTCTGCGAGATGATGGAGACTGGCTTGACCATGTGCTGCCAATCCAGACTGTCGGAGCTCCTGCGAAGGACAGCCGAGGCTGCCATGGTTCGCATGTGTCAAATCATTTTCGAGCATCTCAAGCATTTGGAGGATGTGGCCGGTGACGACATGGAGGCGTTGGACCAGCAGACGAATGGGGACATGGATGCGGTCAAAATGGTTCCGTCGACCAATGGAAATAACGTCATTGCATCGACCGATGGCCCTGACAATGTTCCGGCTGAAGAATCGAGGGATTCCTCCAGCTCGGCTGCGGCAACGCCTCCTCCGCCAGTGGAGGAAAGCGTCGAAGAGGAGGAACCCTCCGACCTCGAGATCAAGCCATACTCTTTGCCGTCGATGAAGGAGCTCTTCCGAGTTCTTGTAGATCTGCTGGATCCGCATGACAGAACACAGGGAGACAATATGCGTGTCATGGCTCTGCGTATAATTCACGTGGCGCTCGAGGTGGCAGGACCGTCTATTGCTCGGCATCCAGCTCTCGCCTTCGTCGCCGAGGACAAGCTTTGCCGATATCTGTTCCAGCTGGTGCGATCAGACAACATGGCCATTCTGCAAGAGTCTCTCATCGTTGCCGGAACACTCCTCGAAACTTGCAGGGGCGTTCTCAAGCTGCAGCAAGAATTATTCTTGTCATATCTCGTAGCGTGTCTACACCCGCCGGTGGAAATACCTCGCGAGCCCGGTATCGACCCCTCGCTCTACGATGGCATTCCACAGGCACCAAAATTGGTCAAGCCGCCTCCTTCGCAGCCTGGCAGTGGCAGGGCGACTCCAGTGCCGGTTAAGGATCGCCAGAAGCTGGGGTTGGAAGGCGGCGCACGAAAGCCCGATGCCCGACAAGCCATGGTCGAGAGTGTAGGCGCATTGGCCCGCATGCCGAGTTTCTTGGTAGAACTCTTTGTCAACTACGACTGTGACACGGACCGGATGGACATGTGTGAGGACATGATCGGGCTTCTCTCCAGGAGTGCTCTGCCGGACTCTGCGACATGGAGCACCACAAGCGTCCCGCCCCTTTGCCTCGATGCTCTGCTGGGCTTTGTTCAGTTTATTGCCGACAGATTGGGTGAAGAGCCGTCCCTCGAGGGCTACCCCGACCCCAATAAGCTGCGAGAGCAAAGGCTACGCAAGAAGACCATAATTACGGGCGCCAACAAATTCAATGAAAAGCCTCAAAAGGGGCTGGTCTACCTGCAAGGCGAGGGCGTCATTGACGATATCACAAATCCAGCGTCTGTAGCCAAGTTCCTCAAGGGCACTACGAGGATATCAAAAGCGGTTCTAGGAGAATACATTTCCAAGAAAGGAAACGAAAAGCTGCTCGAGGAGTACATCAGACTTTTCGACTTCACTGGAAAGCGAGTTGATGAGGCCCTGCGTTTGATGTTGGAGAGCTTCCGTCTGCCTGGCGAGTCACAACTTATCGAGCGCATCATGGTGACATTCTCCAAGGCGTATATCTCCAGCGACATTCCTCCGGGCTGTGCTGACGAAGACTCCGTGTACGTTCTCTCGTACGCTGTCGTTATGCTCAACACGGATCAGCACAACCCCAACATGAAGTCGAGGCGCATGACGATTCTTGACTTTTCGAGAAACCTCCGTGGCACAAATGGTAACAAGGACTTTGAGCCGGAGTATCTCCAAGCCATCTTTGACGCCATCAGTTCAAACGAAATCATTCTGCCCGATGAGCACGACAACAAACATGCCTTCGATTATGCCTGGAGGGAACTGCTTCTGAAGACAGAGTCGGCAGGGCCATTGGTTCTTTGCGACACAAATATATATGACGCTGACATGTTTGAAAAGACCTGGAAGCCAATCGTCTCCACGCTGTCATATGTCTTCATGTCAGCGACAGATGATGCCGTTTTTGCCAGAGTGGTTACTGGGTTTGACCAATGCGCCAAGATTGCATCACAGTACGGCATTACGGAAGCACTAGACCGCATCATTTACTCCCTCAGTCGCATGACGACCCTTGCCACCAACAGTTTGGCCAACACGGCTCTGAATACGGAAATGAAGGTCTCGGAAGATGGCCCGACGGTCATGGTTAGTGGTCTTGCTGTCAAACTCGGCAGAGACTTCAAGGCACAATTGGCCACTCTAGTCCTGTTCCGCGTCGTTACAGGAAGCGAAGCGGTGATAGCTGATGGCTGGCAATACGTGAGTTTACTGCTGAAATCATTTACGACCGCAGGGTATACTAACCTTTTATCCCCAGATTGTGCGCATTTGGTTGAATCTTTTCGTCAACTCTCTAATCTCTCCATCATTTTCCAATGACTCTGAACGACTTCCTATACCAGCGATACCCTTGCAGCCACCTTCTCAGGTCATTGACCGAGGAGCCAAGGCTGTCGACACTGGACTTTTCTCAGCCCTTTCGTCGTACATTTCGAGCTACGCGGCAGATGACCCACCAGAACCTTCGTCCGAAGAGCTCGAGAGCACGTTGGCCACTGTAGATTGTGTGAACGCCTGT
This sequence comes from Pestalotiopsis sp. JCM 9685, assembly GCA_001599175.1. Classification (NCBI taxonomy): domain Eukaryota; kingdom Fungi; phylum Ascomycota; class Sordariomycetes; order Amphisphaeriales; family Sporocadaceae; genus Pestalotiopsis; species Pestalotiopsis sp. JCM 9685. The sequence continues at coordinate 4,865,288 of BCGF01000001.1, read as the reverse complement.
CATATCGATGATGTTCTCGAAAACATTTCGTAAGTACTCCCAAAGCGTTGTGCGCATAGATATCTGACAGCCATTGCAGTAAGCTTCCCGCGAAGAATCTCGAAACTCTCATCGAGGCGCTCCTAGATGAGTTGCCGGACGACGAGAGCTCCTCGGTGCCTGCCATCACCGTGAGACCAGATACCATACCATCGTCACCTGGAGCAAAGCCAACTCGCAAGCAGAGCTCATATGACCCCTCCGTGACCTACATCCTCGAGTTTTGTACACATCTCGCTCTCCGTGATGCCGAGACAGTTGAACTGCTCGGAAAACAAGTCTCGGAAGCACTTCAAGCCATTCTGCGGGAGCCCAGCCGGCATCATGCAATTCTTGTGTCGAGGGTCGCTTTCTATCAATTCAGTATTCTGAAGGCAAGCTATGTAAGTGCCACACTCAATGATTGTCCCCTGTCTCTCTGATCTAACTTTAATATAGGAACATGACTTTGTTCGGGCCCCGGTCCTGCTGCACACGATTTCTACCATGCCCAAGGAAATCCTGGGCAAGACCTCGCAGCTTGTCCTGCAAGGCCTGAAATCATGTATTAGCGAGCCAGGTCCTCTCCGGAGTGAGATCATGACTTCGCCAGATTTCTGGGTGTTACTTCGGAACCTTGCAGGCAATGCCAGCTCATCTGCCGCGGTTTTCGAGATTCTCGAAGGTGGTGTATCGGGCACACCGTCGCCGATCATTGCAGACAATTACGAGGCTGCTATATCGCTACTCAATGACTTTGCGTCCGCTGCCAAGATTGGGGCTGTCGCCGAGCAAAAGGGTGATGCCGCCAACAAACGGTCGAGAAGCGCGCGGCCAAAGAAGGAAGTACCAAGGTAAGCGCTACATGAGAAAATACTTACGTATCGATTTACTGACCGACCCGAATAGTGACAATGCTGTCGTGTCCAGAGGTGTCAAGGCTATCAACCTCATCCACAACATGACCTCGCGTATCCCCCATCTCATGAAGCAGTCTCATCTAGAGGCTAGCGAAGGTAAGACTCAGCTTCCAGTAAAAGCCAAGCTGGGATTCTTGAGGCTAATTCCACCACAGCATGGTCAGCCTACTGGCTACCCATCTTCCAGGCACTCACGACACAGTGCACCAACCCGTGTCGGGAGATACGCCACTTGGCTTTCTCTTCGCTACAGAGATGTCTGCTGTCTCCAGAGCTGATCAGCAGCGGTCACGAGGAATGGACGGCCATCTTTGGCGAAGTTCTCTTCCCTCTGATCCACAAGCTGTTGAAGCCAGAGGTGTACTCTTCAGACCGTGATGGCATGAGCGAGACACGAGTACAAGCTGCGTCGCTGCTGTGCAAGGTCTTCCTGCAATATCTGGTCCTCCTTTCCAAGTGGGATGGAATGCTAGATCTGTGGCTCAAGATTATTGACATCATGGACCGCTTGATGAACAGCGGTCAAGGAGACAGCTTGGTAAGCAATCCCTTTTCTTTAGATGAAGCGTGAAGGTGGGAACATAGACTGACCTAAAACAGGAGGAAGCGGTGCCCGAGAACCTGAAGAACGTTCTGCTGTTCATGTCCAGCAGTGGCTATCTGGTGTCACCCAGCAAAGACCCGTCGCAAGAGAAGCTTTGGGTGGAGACATGGAAGCGGATCGATCGATTCCTACCAGAGCTGAGGACCGAGCTCGCATTGGAGGAGCCAGCATTGGATGAGAAGAAGATAGAGGAGACGGTGCCGGCTGAGAAGGCAGCCGAGGCAGAACCGGCAGCGGCGGCCGAGTAAAGTATCTGAGACGTAGTTCGACTCTGGCGGGTTCGAACTACTTGTTCATAATTGTAGCATAAGAGCCTCTTGGCAGTCACGAGCGGAGATGATGGAGATGACACGATAAAAGTAGACCGGACATATATTCCCACGGCATGGCATGTTTGTCCACGGTAAACTGATAAAAAGTTTGGAGTACTGGGCGATCGATTGAGTGGTATGTATCGCTTTCCAGTCATTTTTTGCGAATATAGATTTATGCAAATCTGAAAGAGAATTCATTCTTGCAAGGTCCATAGTGACAGATGCTTAGTTGTACAAATCTTTGACCATGATGAGTTTGCGAGTTGCTTGGCTGTATGATGGCGCGATACCAAGCAGTTGACTTGTATGAACGCCTTGAGTTGTCCATGAGCTAGGTTTCAGGCAGGTACGAGGTAAAGCGGACACAACAAACATGAGCGAGATCAAGGATCTCAAAATGTGAAATACAATTGGTGTGTCCGAACTGACATTGACTTTGGGCAGGGATACGCGAAATGCCCAAAGGAGCAACCACTTTACGCGTCCAGTCGCGGTCTGGTCGCGCGTCAAATTGGTGCTAGCTAATGTAGGGTCGTCGTTTCCCCCCCACTATGGGCGGCTGGACGAGAAATCGCCTAAGATTCATGCAAGACCGAGAGACGCAGACAAGTGCGCATTCCTCTCCTCTGTGCACTCTGCCCTGCTTCCTCACCCATTCCCTTTGAGCCAGAAAAGCATCGAGGCAAGATGGATACATTAATGCTGCGCGATGAAGCGGCGAAGGAGCGCATTCGCCTGGCTGAAGAGTTTCTCGATCCTCGTAAGTTTTCATTTACCGCCCTCTGCCCTTACGAAGCCAGAAGAAGAGACCGCAAACTGACGCTCGCACCTCGGCACAGATGACCAGCATGCACGAAGCTATCGCGCCGACATTGCCTTGATGGTCCAGAAGCAGCAGAGGCGGCTGGTAGTCAACATCGACCATGTGCGCGACCACAACCCTGAAATCGCCGAGGGCCTCCTCTTCGACCCCTTCGACTGGTCCCTCGCCTTCAACCACGCCCTCAAACAGGTCGTTGGCACCATCCCAGGCACCAACGTAGATCCAGAGTCCCTGTACTACTGTGCCTGGGCTGGCAGCTTTGGTCTCAACGCCTGCAACCCGCGGACGCTCTCGTCCCACCACCTAAACCACATGGTCTCCCTCGAGGGCATCGTCACGAGGACCTCGCTGATCAGGCCCAAAGTCGTCAAGAGTATACACTACAATGAGACGAAAAATATCTTCCACTTCCGCGAGTATCGCGACCAGACCATGACCAACGGCCAAACGACATCGAGCGTGTACCCGTTGGCGGACGACGATGGAAACCCCCTCATCACTGAGTACGGTTTCTGCACATACCGCGATCACCAGACCATCTCCATCCAGGAGATGCCCGAAAGGGCGCCTGCCGGTCAGCTGCCTCGCGGTGTCGACGTGATTCTGGACGATGACTTGGTCGACAAGGTCAAGCCAGGTGACAGGATTCAGCTGGTCGGTATCTTCAGGACGCTGGGTAACCGAAACACAAATCACAACAGCGCACTGTTCAAGACGGTCGTCCTTGCCAACAACGTTGTGCTCCTGTCCTCCAAGGCCGGTGGCGGTGTGGCCTCGGCGACCATCACCGACACGGACATTCGCAACATTAATAAGATCGCCAAGAAGAAGAACCTGTTTGAGCTTCTTTCGCAGTCTCTCGCGCCGAGTATCTTTGGCCATGACTATATCAAGAAGGCAATCTTGCTTATGCTACTTGGTGGTATGGAGAAGAACTTGGAGAACGGCACACATTTGAGAGGAGATATCAATATTCTGATGGTTGGTGACCCTTCAACAGCCAAGTCACAGCTTCTCCGTTTCGTGCTCAACACGGCGCCCCTCGCCATTGCCACCACCGGTCGCGGCTCGTCCGGTGTTGGTCTGACGGCCGCAGTCACATCGGACAAGGAGACCGGCGAGCGGAGGCTCGAGGCCGGTGCCATGGTCATGGCCGACCGCGGTGTGGTCTGTATCGACGAGTTTGATAAAATGTCAGACATTGACAGAGTCGCCATTCACGAAGTCATGGAGCAGCAGACGGTCACCATTGCCAAGGCCGGTATTCACACCTCCCTGAATGCCCGCTGTAGTGTGATTGCCGCTGCCAACCCCATCTTCGGCCAGTACGATACCCACAAGGACCCGCACAAGAACATTGCGCTGCCAGATTCGCTCCTGTCCCGTTTCGATCTGTTGTTCGTCGTCACCGATGACATTGAGGATATGAGGGACAGGCAGGTATCAGAGCACGTCTTGAGGATGCACCGCTACCGCCAGGCTGGTACTGACGAGGGTGCTCCCGTTCGGGAGAATGTCTCACAAGCTCTGGGCGTTGCACTTCAGAGCCAAAACGATACGCAAAGGCCGACTGAGGTCTACGAGAAATTCGATGCCATGCTGCACGCTGGTGTCACCATCACTACTGGCCGTGGTGCGAACAAGCGTAAAGAGGTCCTGAGCATTCCTTTCATGAAGAAATACATCCAATACGCCAAGTCAAGAATAAAGCCTGTTCTTACCCAGGAGGCCTCAGACCGCATCGCCGACATTTACGTCGGTCTGCGCAACGACGAGATGGAGGGCAACCAACGCAGGACCTCGCCTCTGACCGTCCGTACTCTCGAGACCATCATTCGTCTCGCGACCGCCCACGCAAAGGCACGCCTGTCGAACCGTGTGGAAGAGCGTGACACGGCGGCTGCGGAGGGCATCCTGCGATTCGCTCTCTTCAAGGAAGTGCTAGAGGATGAGTCCAAGAGGAAGCGGAGGCGGACGAGAGCTGTTGAGTCGGACTCGTCGAGTGAAGAAAGCTCCGACGACGACGATGATGAGGGTACACAGCGAACTACGGCTGCACGCAGCAGTGCTGCTCGATCAGCTCGTGTCTCTGCACGAAATGACCGACGTGCCGCTGCCAACGGTACCGCCGGCACCAACGGGCCGAGCTCGCCAGCTGGTGGAGAGGAAGACGAGGACGAGGAGCTGTACGATGCAACTCCTAGACGCACCCGTGCCACTCGCTCTAGCGCAACTGCGCCGTCGCAGTCGCAAGCCACATCTTTTGCATCTTCGCTGCCGTCGTCGCAACTGCAATCGCAGAATGAAGAATCTCAAGACGATGCCGAGCTGGCATCGGGCGCTGCCGGCCTCAACCTCGACGCGCCCATCAGCAACGAGAGGCTAGCGGCGTTCAGGACGTCGCTCGGACAGCTTCTCAACACGGACCTATTTGAGGACGATTCGGCCGGCGTCGATGAGGTCATCACAGCGGTAAACGGTCGCGCAGGCCGCGGAAGTGGTGGCGCCTTTAGCCGCGACGAGGCTATCAAGGCGCTCAAGAAGATGGACGCAGCTAACCAGATCATGTAAGTTGACCCGAGGGTTTCGAATGTGGACACTGAACAGAAGCTAACGCGGTCGCAACAGGTACACGGACGGAGACATAGTATATAAGATTTGATGAAGGATGATTGGACAATTCAGGTCTGGAGTACAGCAGAGGGATACCTGGGTATGAATTTAGAGGCGCATGGCATAGTGTTTGTTGGCAATGTCCGGATGTTCTTACAGTAAAGGCTCCCTATTTGGAAGCCAGGCTTTCCCTGACTGGACTGGCTACATAATGCCTAGCAGTCGGCAAATGACGGGGGAGCCACATAGATAATGCGATGAACGACTGTTCACATACGAAACGATGGGTACCCTGTTGATTTGCTTTTTACGCACACGAGTGAGTCAGTCTCGGAGGCAATCGCGGTAGGGCACCAGGCATGCATATGGGATTGTGAGCACATCTTCGATTGCAGCAACAACGTTGATCCACCACACGGCAAATGATGGCGCGGAATTACCTCGTGGCACACGGGAAAGAGATGGAAGACAGAGGGAAAGCGGATCATAACATGGGCTGAGCAAGCAAGTCAAAACGGGCGCGACTGGATGAGTGGGTGAGTGGACGCGCGAGCCACCAGCCCGTTCGCTGGCAAGCTTGAAGCAGTAATGCCGTCAATGGTACGGGTCGTTGATTACTTTACTGTAATCCCGTACCGAATCTTCCAATCCTTTCCCTTCCTCTGGACTGACGGAGCTGTCAGCCAGCAGGCCAAAGGCTCAAAGCAGCAGCATTCGCCAGGGGCCAGGGCAGTATTCGAATGGGCCAATGCTCGCCGGGAACCGAAGGCGGTGAGAGAGGAGACGCCGGGGGCGCAGGCCCCAGAGGACAGAGGACAGCAGAAAAAGACCGCGCCTAGACGTCGAAATAAGCAGTCTCATTTCCATAAACGACTGGAGTCAGAGAATGGAGCCCAGCAGGACTGCTCCCCAGGCCCAATCGTGGACATGTCGTCGTCCCAAGTTGGGAAATCCCCACCGCTTGCTGCTTGCTGCTTGTTCACTGTTCAGACGGCTGAAGCTTAATTGGAGGAGCTGGGTCCAAGATACCCCTGGCTAAACTGGGTGTACTAGACGGGCGACCGGGGTGGACGGTGTTCGTATTGGTCGGGGGTTCTCGTGTTCTGCATTCGAGCTCATTTGCTTCCATGCATACTTGAACAAGGGGTCCTAGATGGGCGAATAGTGTGTGTTCTGGGTTGGCAATGCCTGAGTGACCGAGTCTCTGGCGCAGTGAGTCCTTTTGACTGACCGGCTTGGCATGGAAAAGGTGTGTCTCCCGATCGGGGCAAGACTCAGGCACAATGTGATGGGCGTACAAACTCGCATACGACATGTAACGAGCCATTGGCCGCCTCCTGCATAAGCAGCGAGGCCAGCAGGGGGGACCCTGGATCTGGTGGCGTCCATAGGATTTGACCACGGCGAGGTTTGAGAGCGAGAGCCTTTGAGTAAAGTCTTTCCTTGCCAACGGACTGGAGGCGGACTCCTCTCATCAGAGCGCGACTCTCCTAAACTAAGCTTATTGCCTAGTGACCGCTCATCAGCCCAGCCCGGCTCGAGACTGGCTGTATATATGGTGGTCCCCCAAGTCTCGTTTCGTCTGTGATTCTTGTTTCTAAACCATCAACTCTGATCGTTCCATCACATCTCGTGAAAGTCATTCGTTCTTTAACCAAACAAACCTGCGCTGTCAAAGTACATTACTTAATTACTTTTCCCAACGCAACTTACATTCATTAATAACCAAATCTTTTCCAACAAGAAAAAAACAACCAAATACATAATTCAAAATGCAGTACCGCATCGCCTCCGTCCTCGCCCTCGCCGGCCTCGCCAGCGCCGCCTACAAGGTTGAGCCCACCACCTCCGCCGAGGTCTACCCTACCTCCTCCGCCGAGGCCAGCTCTTCCGGCTACCCCGTCGAGAGCTACCCTGCCTCGTCCGCCGAGTCCTCCTCGTCCGCCGCCACCTACAGCGCTAGCTCCGCCTCCACCACGGCCTACACGACCAGCACCATCTACTCCACCAACGTGTACACCGTCACCAGCTGCGCTCCCACCGTGACCAACTGCCCCGCCTCCTCTGGCAAGCCTCACGTCACCACCGAGGTCGTCAGCGTTTCTGTAACTATCTGCCCCGTGACAGAGACCGAGGTCAAGCCCAGCACCTACCCGGTCGAGACCGCTCCCTCCTCGTCTGCCTCCGTGTCCAAGGGCACCTCCAGCAACGGCGCCTACCCGACCGAGACCCCCGTCTACCCTACCACCACCCTGAGCACCGCCAAGCAGACCTACCCCGTCGGCACCGGCTCCCCCTCCTCCTCCACCAAGACCGAGGTCGGCACGACCTACACCCCCTCCAAGCCCACCGCCAGCTCCTACTCGGCCGTGCCCACCGCCGCCGCCGGCCGCACCGAGGTCGGCCTCGGCTTCCTGGCCGCCGCCGGTGTCGCCGTCGCTCTTCTGTAAATGGGGCCACTCTTCTCTCTTAGGCGCTATATAAAACTATAGAACTTTTGGGCGACGAAGATGTGATACCACTTGTATAGAACGAGACACACGGGATACTTGGGGAGTTTGTCCTCTGGGGCAAACACGGTGTAATGAAAGCGTTGGATTCAAAGCAGCAGGGTAGATGAAAAACGACGACAAAGACTCGGGGATTTCTAGGATCAGTCACGGTGGTTTGGAGAAGACATGACACTGCAACATGTTTTATGTCATTTTTTTAACTTTCTTGGAAAATATTTATAATAAATAATTAAAAAACCCAAAACCTCTCGAGTCGTATCAATGTTGTTGCTGTATTTGTGATTTCATGCCAATTTTCACAACCGTGGTCGATGAAGTACTATAGTCGCAGTATAGTCGGTCGCGCCTTCCGTCGATCACATTCCAATGGATCGGCTGATCACGGACGATTTTATGGAGTCGAGATGGGGCTCTGGCAGTATAGTCGACACCAGCTGAACGAGAGATCAACAGTACTCCATACACATGGACGAGAAAACGACTCGTCCGAACCGGGCATTTCTTTCCGAGTCATAAAATCACTCGACCGCTGTCAATCATCATCGTGTGTGTATTATGCCTACTGGGAGATAATATCGCGAGACGCGCCGACCAACTCTAATCGCTAGGTAGAATAGGCGTGCGATGTGGACTATGCAGCTGCTCCACCTGTGCTCGGAATCCACTAACGGTCGGCTGTTTCTTTTTCTTTACTGTTCCCCTCTTTTGGTGCGGCTTTTGCACCGTCCAATATGGAGGCCGTGGCTAAAAGGACAGAAAGGATTGAGCAAGAATAATCATTACTACTGTCGTCAGAGTTGCAGTGATGCAGTAAGATAGGGGTTGTGTCACAATAGGAAAAAATATTCTCTGTGGTGCAATAGGATCAAATGGCAATTCAGCGGGCAAGCAAGCGCCCGCGGCTCAGTCAATAGGCGGGCAAGAGCTGATCAATGAGAGAGAGAATGAGCACGAAAAGGCGGCACTGTCAGCCGTTCCACGCCTAGGAGATTGACAGAAGAGACGCGCCCGGAAAACAAGATCGGGATCTCTCTCTCTTTGGTCTGTCTGGGCGAACCATCGTCGCACCACACCCACCACTACGCACAAGATCCAGATCCCAGATCCAACCTATCCAGATGGCAGAAGCCAGAAGAACGCAAGAGACGAAAAGACTGGGCGCGTGGTACCTGCATACGGGCGTCGCGCTGGCGCCGTCGTTGGTTGCTTTCCCCCCTGGCGCTAACCGACTTGGCGCATGGAGGACAGACAGACAGGATGGGATCATGGATGTGTGGAGAGTCTTTCTTCTTCTTCGTCCTGTCTTTCCTTTTTTTTTTCCCTCTCACGGACGGGTATGTACATTGTAGCAGACCGTAGACCGAAAGTACGGACGAGAAAGAAGATCAAGGTTACAGCCGCGGATTGCATATGCTGGGGCGGCTGCTGGCTGCTCCCCCGAAATCTCACTCAATTGCTTTTACGTGTACTGTACTGTACTGTACTGTAGGCTGCGACTTCGATGGTTGATCCGACCGGAAATATTGCAGCCACAGAAACTGATCAGCGCGATCATCGAGTTCTCGACCGCCGAATCGCTCGGACGTAGCCGTGACTTCCCCCAGGGAAAGTACACTACGTCCATCAGTGGGCAATCATGAAAGAACAGCGGTCCGCCTCGTGTTCTCGACTCCCTGTGATCTTCTTCCCACTGTCCCTCTTCAGTCCCCCGGTCGGTGGGCTCAGCAAGATCGGACACCTGCCGCTATGGGGTAAAAGAGGAGTCCTCTGGATTGTATCCACCTGTGCACCAGTCAGTCGAAAGGTCCTTGGAAATGAAAAGATGAATTATTAGAACAGCTTGGAATAGTACAGCAATGCCACACGGAATTCCGCGTGTATCTCTGTCACGTCTATTCTACGCGAACCCTCTTGTACCTGGTAAACGTGCCCTGCTGGCACTGCATACTCCGGAACATGGATTGGCGCACCCCGAGTTCCGAGGAGAAGGAAAACGGCGCGTCGAGAATTTTGCAACGCTGTCACGACCCCTGCCCTGTCCGACTCCCAGCTCGATAGAGCAGTTTTCAGAGTTGATCACTTGCCTATTTCGTCTTCGTTTTGCTGTTCTCGTCTCTGAAAAGTTTTCTTCTTTTTTTATTGTGGCTTGACATGCTGCTCTATTCATCGTCGTGTACGGAAATGAAGCACGGTCAAGCCATTGTGTGCCATGACGATAAGACTATTCGCTATCACTGCTAGTACCGACGTCTGATAAGTCTAGAACGATGCAGGGGCAAATAAACATTAAAATAGAGGAATGACATCAAAGAGGCCATTGCTTTTTTGGTGCCATCGTCGTCCCGGGTGGCTGATGTGCTAATGGAGATGGTATCGGCTGCCCAGGTGCTATCTCACTAAGACCGATATCGCGGGATAACTAGACCAAAAACAACATTTTCGCGAAGGTGGTATAATTTCGAATAGTCTGTTCTCTAGTGCAGTCCGACGTTGCCCCAGATATGAGGCTGTCCAGCTCTATTGTACGTGGTGTGGTTGTACACGCAATGATACGATTCTACCGCGAAGCTGAGTTGATTGTTGGAAAAGGGGGTAACGTCTTACACGATTTTCGGTCGTTGTGGAATGAGACACAAGTAGAATTAAAGCAGTGATCTTGCTTCATTTGACAAACGAGTAAGTGGTCCAAGTCTCGCAACGGGGATACTAAAGGATCAATACCCTTGCTGATAGCAGAACCTCAAAGTGGTCATCAACACGATTTTCAGCATTGTTCCCTGACGTACACTTCAGAGTATCGTTGATGATATTTGGCGTGACATACAGATGCTGTTCCAGGCAATCATACATCATGGAGTGGTGTCAAAAGCCGAGCTCCACGTGGAAGGATCGCAAACGCGTCTACAGCTTTCGTCGTGTCCAAGTCATATATGCAGGCCTTTCGTAAACAGCGAGAGTGTATAGAAGTTGAAAACTCAATAGAGCTCCTTTTTGGAGTCCCCAAACCTACGCAGGTAGACCTAAATCTAGCACTCAAGAAAAGGTTTTTTCTCGGATGACTTTTTTGTGCTATTTCTGCAAAATGAGTTTATTCTCAGAGTTGTCGAAGGAGGGGGAAAAAAGTGTTTTTATCGACAGAACCTGTCTAAGTACGGACACTCTTGTAAGATCATTGTAGGAAAATGTTTGTACGTTACAGTCTTCAACCACTGCTGCTTCGATGTGCTACATGAAAGGAATGATACCTCTCAGTTCACGACAGTATAACGGTCCTGAACTCCGGCTTTGAATCTACCCAGCCTTGTAATGCCACCCATCCTAGGGCCACTCGGCGCGCAACTGGCCCTTCCCATCTGACGGCCATGACAATGATACCAGGTTGGCTATATTTCGACCAGGATTCCGGCTGTTCCGCGTGAAAGCGATTGTTCACCAGTACATCCGTATCCATCCAATGTGCTACTGTCCATGGCATACTTCCCACGGCTAGGGCGATGAAGTCAATGTCACGGGCCCTATCAGAACTACCCGCGACGCGTAATTGATATTCGGTTTCGCCGAGCAGCAAGCCAATGCGCTCACCACCTCCGACTTGTGTCTTGAAATTGTAAACCTCGTCACAGTACTTGGTCCGTTTGACACGAAGAGCTGCGCACTGGGTGCGGGTAGCAATATGTCCAGCACGGAGATAAGGTGAATCATAGGGGTAATCTTTGTGGCGGATGCTGTTCTGTGCCTCGTTCCAGAAGTCTTGAACAGTGGGCCAGCGACACGCAAGGCTTTTGGGTGCCATGGAAGTTTCAGTCTCTTGGCCAAGCAGATCGGTGGGGACATCAGCTTCGATGCACCCTTTCATCCATGCCAGAGCGAGAAACTGTCGATAGTCAGGTTCACCGTGGAACTCAGCTTCAGGTTTTCGTCGTGTATCCTTAGTTGACCATAGGTTATCCAGCTGTGCCCATACCATTTGATCGTTCTTGGAACTGATTCTGCGGACTCTCCCAGAGGTTTGACCAATAGTCCGCGTGGTCCATATGCAGAGTGAGCAGTAGAAGGAGCCGTAATTCAGTGATCTTAAGTAGTCACTTCCATAAATTTCGCCAGTTGTGACTCGCCCGATCAGTGACGCCCAAGACCAAGAGGGTAGTGTCATGTCTCGATCGTTGCACTGACGCTCCTGTAGTCCCGGCAAGTCGTCCGGGTACCACGTCAGAGCGCGGTTGAAGTCAGACTCGGGCAGGCCAAAGAGGACATCAGATTCGGCGTAGAATGAATCTTGTATGCCGCGAAAGGCGTCGTATATATCAGATGGATAAGTAAGAATACGTCGCGAGTACTGTTCCAAGTGCTGCCTGTATTGATCGTAATCGTCCATGTATGACCCAGATTCCCTTAGCCCGCGCGCTTTCAAATGGTTGCCCAGGGACTTTGTTTCGTCCGGTATGTAAGAGAAGACGTTTTCGCGCTCAAGACTTTCAGAGCACTCGAACCAAAGCTCGGCTTCTGTAAAGTATAGCTTGCGCTTTGCGAGGACAGCCTCCTGGTAGGTCCAGCCTCGTTCGTCCCAAGCACTTTTCGTGGCTTCTTCAAAATGGTGGAACATATTGGCCATAGTAAACCCAAATATGTTGGTCGAAACTTGATATTGCTCCCTTGGAAATTCGCTGTGAACACCGCGCAGGCCAGATTGCATGCTGTCTCCACATGCCGCCACAATGACAAGGTCGGCGCGGGAGTATATGGCTTCCATGGACTGTATCTGCCCATATTTGTCCACCTTGTCGTCTTGCACGATACAGAGCCTGTCAACCCATAGATAGGGCTGATTCAAGGTTTTGCAGACGTCCATAGCATGTGCGATCGTCCGAGGTAGACCACGTAGGCTACCATGTTCCTTCAGGTCCGCCAAGTTATCTCTGCGCAGTTCTGCCTTCGAATCCCCTGGATTGGCGCCCCAGACGTAGCTAAGTGCGAAGAAAGAGATTGGGCGAAAGTTGACCTCGATGACAGACTTTGACTCGACATCTATCAGACGAAAGTTGGAGGGTAGCTGCTTGCGTGGTACTCGCGCAGAACAGATGCTGTGCTCCTTTTCGCACACAGCTTTCCAGCGGCGAATTCTGTCCCAGTCAACGAGGGGTGACTGAGACGAGAAATCCTTGACTTTGGGAAGGCCCAGCTTGGTTGCAAAACTACATCCACTTGCAGAAGCCACCCCTGAAAGTCTTTTATTATGTCCAAGTTTGATGACTTTAAATCCGGGGAGACTGCTGATACGGGACGTCATGGTTTTGAAAGACAGATGCGGAATGCTCCCGCAAGATTCCGAGTAGTCGATGATGCCGGCATCATGATGTATACCCTGACGCCGTCCATCTCTTTCTAGCACAAGTTGTTCCTTTTCGTTAACTGTATACTGACGCATTTGGGAATCTGCTTGAACAACGTGAAGGCACCATCGACAGAATGCGCAACGATTCTGCCTTGCTTTCAACTCCGCTAGTGTCCCAAGCTCGATTTCAAAGTCCTCGGAGCTTTTCAAAATATCGTGGACAATGCTACATGTGAGCAGATGAGCGGGGCGGATGTGAGCGCAAAAATGACAGAGTTGGCTTTCGTCGACATCAAATTCATCGCAAACCGGACATTCTTGATGTACCAATTGATCGGCTGGTAGATTGTAGTTATCAAGATAATTTTGTATCCTTACTTGGCCATCAAGTTTCGAACAGGTCAAGCATGATACAGTCGAAGAATGACTCGCCAAGGAAGGCATGGTGTAAAGGCTTCCTCGAGGGCAGTAGTGAGGGTGAACGAGACAGAAAGAGCGATTCCTTCGTCATGAGTAAATGAAATCCAGCGTTGACCGGTAGTGCCTGCTTTGGAGCCTTGCGGCCTGCCTTTTATGCTGACATGCAGCGATGGGCAGATGGATCATGCAGCTGCAACACATTGCGAATGTGCATTGGCTCGAAACTGTTTGTTTCTCCACGCAGTGATGCGGAGTAACCCCAAAACTATTGGGCAGCGGTGCATGCCATTCCGGTGGCCAGACATCGGCAGGTGTGTTAGGCCTTTCGGGGGCCAGCTGTTGTGCGGCCAACCACCATTGGAGGCCCGTCAAGCATCGTCAATGGTCGCAAATCAGGCTGTGCCCAAAGTGTAAAAACCCGAGACTACTGTCAGGCTGAGCAAGTAAAGACACCAACGATTATTGTTGTTACAATGATCTTACCAAAGTCTCCGTACCTAGGTTCTGTCGGCAAGAATACACTTTTCCCCCCTTGAGAACACTAGAAATCGAATCGTTTTTACAGAAATAGCACAAAAAGAGTCCGAAATTTTTTGATATTTCTCAAAATCATCTGAACATTTTTTTCTCTTAAGCAGTAGGTTTGCGACCTTCAAATAAAGCATATTCCGTAGTCCGTACGGAGACTTTTGTAAGTTTAGTATAGATCATTTTGACGAGTAGATCTGAAGTGTCATACCGCAGTAATTGGTAAATTGCTTTGTAGAATCATTATTTCTCTCTTTCGAAGATCCCGTCGCATGTCGCCGTTGCAGCACAGAGTCCCATCACTTATTTGTGCAGACTCCTGACTGAGCCTCATATGTACTTATGCTCAGAGCCTCCCCTTTTCTCTCGACTTCGCACTCTCGAGCCCCTCTCTACTCCCCTCAAACCGAATATGCCCATACTCGCGCCAGCCCTCGTTTCCCTTGCTCAGCTATGCGTGACGAAGAGGTCAGCCTTCTGCGATTTCCGCCAGACGAGAGCCATTCGTATCTCTGAAGAGTCGACACTTACAATGATCCTATTCTTCGCAAAGTGCTCCTTATGGTGGTACGCATCGTGCTTGGCGATGCTCTCCCAGCCGACGTAGACGACGTAGCAGCCCCCGCGGCCGTCGACGTCCTCCTCGACGCCGCCGCCCGTGCACCCCAGACACCCGTCGACGTGGCGCACGACGTGCGTCCACAGCGGCCAGGCGCCGTCGTGCCACGCCGCCGTCGTCGAGACGTAGACGGCCGTGCCCGTCACCGGGGCGCCCCGGGCCAGCGCCTGCGGGGAGGGCGTGAAGTCACGGATGTGCGCGTGGCGGACAAGGAAGGAAGCTGGCTCTGAGGATGAGGCTTGCGATACGAGAGACTTGAGGAGAGTCTTGAACTTGGTATAGTCTTCTGAGGATAGAAAGTCCTTGTGCTGGGCTAGTGTGTCTCTGACTATTGGGTTGTTAGGGACGGCCACTCAGGGGATACTCGACTCATGCCATTCGTCTTTCTACACTGGACTGTAACGATCAAATGACTTTCCAGCATACTCACCGACGTGGAGCTGAACTTTGGTCTCATCCTCGGACGACCGGCCCCAGTACAGACGACGGAAGCCGGGCTGGGCCTCGAGCACGTCTAATGCTTTGCTCCATACTTTCCCAGCGTCTGAACTGACATCAGTCAGATGCTTGTCCTCGGGAATCGTGAAATAATGGATCTGGGTCACTGCAGATTCCATCTTTGTTATTCAGAATTTGTGCTTCGTTCTAGGCTTATAAAAGTTTGGTGGCTGATTAGACATGCGTTCCTCTACAGATGGACTGCACTCGATTTGACTTTTGGCCATCTTTCCAGACACTCAGGGTCGTACAAACCAACCCCACTCCAAGAAAACGCGGAGAATCCAACATAATTGCAGCTCATTCTAGGAGACGTGCCGAGGATGAATGTCTACCTAGGCATGGCGTTCGCATGAGGAGGTGAGAGTTGGGGTAAGGTTGCGGGGAGGGGGCGACCTGTCACTATGCCGGAGAAGCTGAAGTTCGGCCGAGATGACGACGCCAATGAGCACATGTAGAATAGATGATATTTCCGTGACTATGAAATGACCATTCAATCGCTATTACTGAATACTGCCACCTATTGTCGAAGAGAAAGAGGCCGGTAATACATATCACAATGGCTCCAGTAACGGATTTCGCTGTCAAGGAGAAATATGAGTATTTGGACGGGCTTGGAAGCTACCATCAGTATGTCTTGTTGTTCTAGAGGGGCAAAGGGATTGAAGAAGAAGAAAAACTGATACGGAGAGGCCAGGTCAGAGGCGATACCAGGTGCCAACCCACTCGTCAACAACAGCCCGCAGAAACCTCCCTTTGGCCTGAGGACAGAGAGGATCAGCGGAACCTCGTTTACAGCTCCGCGAGACCAGAGCCTGCAGACATGGATGTATCGAGTGAGCTCCTCGCTCAAGCATGACGAGTTCGTTCCCTACCAGAACCAAGGCGTGCCAAAGAAGCCCAGCTTCATATCGCCAAACTCGTACCTGTGGCCGAAATATCCCGTCGATGAAAATGCAGACTGGCTATCTCAGAAACTTCTGGCACAGAATGGGGATCCAGCCACAAAGACTGGTCTTGGAATCTGGGTCTTCTCGATAGCTCAATCGATGAAGGAGAACACGGTCTTCTCCTCTCTCGATGGCGATGTACTCATCATCCCACAATCGGGCGCCCTCGATATCCAGACAGAGCTTGGCAAGCTTCTCGTTCGACAAAACGAGATATGCGTGATTCCCCGCGGCATTCGATACCGTGTCACTTTGCCAGATGGGCCGGCAAGGGGCTATATCTGTGAGCTATTCCAAGGCCACTTTCGGCTGCCCGAGCTCGGTCCCATCGGCTCGACCGGGCTCGCCAACATACGGGACTTTCAGATCCCCAAGGCCTTTCTCGACGGCAGACTCGAAAAGGGAACGGCGGTCGCCAACGACGCAACCTGGACCGTCATCTCGCGCCAGGCCGGGCGGCTCTGGGCGGCCAAGCAGGACCACACCGTCTTCGACGTGGCCGCCTGGCACGGGACCAACTACCCGTACAAGTACGACCTCGGCCGCTACTGCCCGATGGGCAACCTGCTGTTCGACGAGCACGACCCGAGCCTGTTCACGGTGCTCGCGGCGCCGTCGCACCGGGAGCCGGGCGTCAGCGCCGTCGACTTCGCCGTCATCCCGGCGCGCTGGATGGTCGCCGAGGACACGCTGTGGCTGCCGTACTTTCACCGCAACACCATGAACGAGTTCTACGCGCCCCTCGTGGCGGTCCAGGACCCGGCGCACCCCCTCAACGGCGGCCAGCAGTTCAGGCCGTTCGTCGCGGGTCTGCACGGGACCATGACGACGCACGGCGCGGCCGAGGAGGATTTCCAGAGGGCGAGGAGCGAGCCCACGACGCCGCAGAAGGTGCAGACGGACGGGGTCAACATATTGCTGCTCGAGACGGAGATGCCGCTGATGTTGAGCGATTGGGCGGCGGAGGCCTGTCTCAAGCCGGCCGATGCCAAACCGCGCGGAGCTGCCAAAATTTGATCATTCTGCCAATAAGAACTCAAAAACAGCTAGCCGTCTTGTACCTATTCAGTATTGTGTTACTGTCTTAGTTCAACTGCGAGGAAAATTCACCACAACTTCATGACGTCCAGCGATGACACTTGTTGATGATTGGATCTCTGGTCATATTGCTTGCCATGTCCCTCTAGGAGATCATTACTGATCTTCTTGATCAGGCATGGCATTTTGAGGCCCAACTGCTCCAGTCTTTCCGCGCTCGTGGCATCGCCATGCGGCATCGTAGCGTACCAGAGACCATCAAGATCCAAGGGACATGTTGTCTCGGATCAGTCAATATTGTGATGCCGCCTCATTGTACCCTTATCTCCCGTCTCCTGGTAGCGACCAGTTCCGTCCCGGCTTTTCCAAGTCAGCGGTTTCACCTAAACATAGACACTGTGACGTAGTAGTCAGGCCTTTCCGGGGGGCAAGGTTGTTTGTTGGTCGTCCAGGGTACGCCCAATCGAGGCTGAGAGAAAAGTCACGGGTTCCCGGTTCCACGGTAGTTAGACATGAGACGGAGCCCTCTTGGTCTAGACTCTGGAGTTTCTTGGTAGGTAAGCAGAAACCGGATAAAGAGCATCTCCGTCGTCATACTTTCATACTTGCATGTTCAACGGAACCCGGATCCCCAGCTGGCAGAAGCATGATGGATTCCCTGCATGTGAGTTGCCAAACCTGAATATGCAAGGACTCCTTCCAAGCCACATCTGGAAGACTTTAGTGGCGCTCAGCCAAGGTACATGAAGGGTAATAAACAGAGATGCTGACGTTTTGGGGCTATGTAACTTTAGGGTCATCAGGCGACCCCTCCAACGTGCGCCAACATGAACAGCGGAGGAAACACACGGCGTAGTCTCAACGGCCATGATTGGAGGGATCTATTATAGCACACTATGAGATCATCGGCAGAATCGGAATTGTGCGAGTGCATCGCTGTATTGTGATTCGGTCCTCTGGGACGTGAGGAATGACAGGTGCTTGGGTAGTTGGACGTGATTCTCGAAGGTATAATGGCAACGGCATGGACCGATCAACCATTCAGGTGCTGGCGGATTGCCATGTGAAGTTGCCGTTGCCGTGGAAGCTCTAACTAAAGGTGAGTAGCTGCATGGGGGATCTGCACGCTGTCGACCCTATTGTGCGACCCCCAGGCTCGTTGGATACTATGCGGTGATGCATATTTCCTTATTCGGTGCAAGACTATAGATCATTGCGATGATCATTTCGAGCTGAAGTTGTTAGACCGTTGGCTTCTGGCCAAAGTAGTAGACGGGCCAGCAATAGTTCAGAGATGTATTCGTGTCTACTGCAGCGCTTCATTCCGCTGTCTGGACATTCCAGCTCGGCTGTGGTATACGCGAGCTGCTGGAACCCCTCGGGAAGAGGAAGGACCAAGAAAACGAGCCGAAGGCCAGTCATTCTCAGCTCATTAGCGATCCTGCGCGATAAGAGCCTTGTACTTCACACGCCTGCATGTTGTATGACGCCGGCCTGGCGAGTCACCCACATACGCTGGTGACTGGAGCCTGTGGGATGGTCCAGAAGAGGACATCCGAGGGTCCTCCGAGAGGGGAGAGACATCGAGGCCAGCCGCGCGCAGGTCGTGACAAGGCAGGAGAGGCAGATGAGATAGGATGGATGGGGGGACTTTCGCGTGTCCAAGCTGCCTTGGCCCGGGCGCCGAGGCACATGGGAGCTCTGATACGCCATGGCTTATCGTGCACGCCGCAAGGAGGGTGGCCTTCGATAACGTGATGGAGGGGGCGTTGTGTAGGCATGGTACTATGTATCAGCGACAGATTTGCCCAAAAGGGGACTGGTTACCACTGTCCATTTGCTCGCTACTCTTGGCGGTAAGGAGAGAGACAAGTGATCTATGCCATCAGGGTCTCATTTCGCTGTCCGATGTTTCCCGAGGAGCTGGATGGACGAGTCCAGTCCAGTCTTTGAGGAGATTATACCGTAGCTTGTATCTGGTAGCAACACGTAGACGACAGACATTGGACTAATCAGGGCTCAGACCAGTTACCTAAAACGTAGCACTGTATTATAGCATAAAGATGGGCTAGTCGAGCACGTATTTACACATACCGACCTTGATGCTAGCTAGTGTGGGGAGAGAAGCCAGAAGCATGGACTCGCTAACCTGGGCTTAATGCGACTGCTTCGTCTGTGTTGTGTTTCCTTGATCTGGGGACGAGAAGATCCCAGTTGTTCTCGGCGGGCAGTGTAGCATGAATGCCGTCCATGTCGAAACCCTCCGAACAACCAGTCGAAGGCTGACGGGGGATTCCGCCGCTGTATGTTGTGGTTTGAAGAAGAGAGAGAGGAAGATGATGTACCTAGGTAAGGTACAGGTTACAGGGGGCGAAGGCAGCTGGATCCCCGGACTATCGGCTGATGGCATCACGCACTAACAAGCGCTGACGGGAGCGAGCAATTACACGGTGCCGCCTCGCTCATCAGCGAGCTGCCTTGGAATCCAAACCGCCAGGTCGTTACCATACAGCTGGTGGATGATTCACATCAGTAATGAAATGAAGGGCAGCGCACCAAGGCATGTAGTGCATGTATATACACATAGAAAAGGAGCGAGACCATTCCGACCCGGGAACAGGTCAAGGAAGGACGGACAGGAGCAGAAGCCAGGAGCCAGGAGCACGTCACTAGTCACACGGCCTCTGCTCAATGCATCATCCACCTTATCCGGGAGGAAAACGTACCCACACGCCCCGAGCTTTATCGTACAGTCATGGCATTACTGTATCGACCCGTACTGCCGGCACGCCCCTCTGGAGGTCAAGTACGGAGTAGATACCTACGTACATTATTACCTAGGTTATTTATTCTAACTGTATTGATGTGATGACTCCAATCCGGGCCTCTGCCATCACCACGCGCAGTGCCCACCTGGCGGCCGGTGATTTATCTGTCTGGTTCCAGAGGATCTTGTGCAAATAATGTCATGTACCTACATTACCCTCACAGTAGCCTGACACGATCACGATAAGGGTCCTCCTCACTCTCCTGCTACCAACGCTCGCCCCCATATGACCAATGCGCTCTGCCCTCCTCCTTCTTCCCCTTTCCCTCTCTCTTTGATCTTGGACATAACGATCACGTAAACAAAAACAAACAACAACTATTATCCTCTATTCTTCTTATTGCTCGTCCTCGAAGAAGAATAACGAGTTCAACTTTCTGTGTTGTCTTTGGTACATCCTATCATCGACGGCCACTATACTTACAGTACTTGCATTATCGCCTTGCTGATAACGGCTTGTACCTGAACAAGCATCCGCTAGTCCGCTTGCTCATACCTTAGGGCCCCCAACATACGGGATTACCATACTCGAACCTCCATCTGAGTCACTCGGTCTGCGCAATAGATTCCCGACATCTCTTTGTCTTCAGTTGGACGCCCATTTTTTTTGTGTCTCTTTTCTTCCTTTCCTCGAGGAAACAAAGACCTAATCTACTTCTTATCGGCCTTCCATCAATCAGACGAATCGGCTCTTGGTTACTGCCTTCTTTTGAAAAAGAGACAAAGGCGCAATCATCACCCCGTAGCCTCTTGCAAACAGCACATGCCTTAGGCGACAAGGCCGCTCTTACCTCATATACCTTCTTATTAATCCACCGGGCCTTGCCGCCGTGTGACTCGGTTGTTTGTCTGCAGTTGTCGCCCTCATTCTAGAAAAGACCCGACTGTTTCCTCTGACAAACTCCTCGGACTCTCTCCTCAACAAGACCGCCCTTCTTCATCTCTCTCCGTGCCAGCTATTTATTTAGTTGTCCTCCATACTTCCGCCGCGCATAATACTTAATCATCTTACTCATCGTCCTCTGTCCAAGAAACACCCTTCCGGTCCACGCCCTCCAGGTTCTCAAGAAATAGGAATCCGGCTCGAATTACCAGCATACAGCATACCTGAGAACGGCAGCTTTTTGTTGTAACCCACAGTGACCAGTTCCCAACACACCCAAATCGACTCCAACTTCTCCAGCATGGCTTCCTTTGAGGTTACTCGAGACATCCGGGGCGCTGCCCAGGACCCCAAGAGAGCAAAGGAGAAGTCTACCAAGTGGGCAAACGGCGCTCGCCCGTCGTCTGGCTGCAGGTACGGCGACTGGAATATGGACACGATCGTAGGTGGAAGTGAAAGCCAACGCGCCAAGGTACGACCGGAGCGCGTATACGACAAGTAAGTATACAACACGCCGAAGAGAGGTGTCATCCCACCCTTCGTCGCGTCGCAGTAATACTGACATGGCGTTTCCCTCTCCAGCTATCACGTTCGGTCTCACAACATCGTCAAGCCCAAGTTCGTGCACAACGTAAAGCCAAACTATTCCCGCGCAAAGGTCGACGCCATGGAGGAGCTGAACGACCCGGCCATCTCGCGCTCGCTCGTCGACCTCCTGCCCTCGCCGAACCGGAGCCGCAAGCCGCAGGTGACAGATGGTTTCCTCTACAGCTTCGACCGAAAGGATACCCCCGGCAAGCCACTGTCGCTGGAGCTCTTTGTCAAGACCAACCCCAAGGAGACGGAGAAATTCGTCGAGAAGGAGTACGAGATCCTGGACAACAACGGCGACGCGCTCAAGGGACGAAAGGCGCGCCGAAGCCTCCGTCGGCCCGGCCAGTCCGCGGCGGCTGAAGAGCCCGCGGTCGTCGAGGATGACGGCTTCGAGCTCGTCTGATCGGTGACTGCGCCAACAGCATTATAATTCTCCCCGCGCGAGATTGTCGGCCGGTCCCCCAATTCATCATGGCGTCGTCTTTGTACATTTCTCTTCTTGGCATATCGAATGGAGTTGCTAGCGGTTAGCGACGGTGCCTATTGTATCCTTCCCACGATAGAATGTCTCTCATGATAATGAGGCACCTTCCTTTTCTTTTGGCTTTTGGGTTGCTCATGGCGTTGGAGACTGAATGAGGCATGAGTATGACCTACCCAGGCTTGGTTAGTGCGTTCGAAGTTGCAAATCTCGTCACGCTCCTGATTCATTTGCGCATTTCTGCAATGGGCTCTCGGTGCTGAACAGCGCCTGAGGCATATGGGATATCATGGGTCTTGCAGGTTAGATAGGGTGTCTTCTGGGTGGCGCGGGCGATGGCGCCGCCGCCCGAGAAATAACAAACTCGAATATGTACAACCCCCCCTTTTTTTTTTCGTGCCATCTGAAAGCAAATTGCCCCCAGAGACTACATCGCTGTCACGGGGTGGCGGGTGCGAAAATCGTAAATTGCTTGAGGTTGGGAATATGCCAAGTGGTGTTGTTTGTGGGAAGCGCCCTTTTTCTTTTTTTCCTTTTTAAATAAGATAAGGTGCATGGCTGTCGGGGTTGTATGGTCATGGTCCGTGCGTCGCCATTATTTCGGCTCTGTGATTGGCCCAAGCAATATTTCTATTCAATGGACATATCGTGATATCTTATCGACCTTTGGCAAGCGATCACGTTTTCTGATATTCTTGAGAAATGCTCATCTCAGATTAGTGCTCAGAATAATGGATCAACAAGACTAGAGGTCACAAAAATGTCGAGGACGTATGTGAATGAACCGGAAATATCACAAGAATCTGTGTTCAGGGGAATAAGGACTGAGGAGTGAAGGTGGATTTTAAAGTGGCTTCTACCAGAGGGTAAAACTTCATTTCATGGAATATAACAACGTTTTGATTTATTCGTTTATTTTTTGAGGCTCAGAATTAATAGAACCTACACATGGGAGTGGTTGTCCGTCAACCTCAGTGGCTGAAAGTCCAAGAGGCGAAGAAGCCTCGCCTTCATCTGTCTTTCTCCTCTCTCTCTCTTCATCTTCCTCTGGCTTTCTCTTCTGTTTCTTCGTCTTCCGGCAGAGACCTCCGCATACTTCCATACAAAACCTGAGCACTTGAGTCCTTCAATCTCCAACGGAAACCCACGATATCTATTCCCTGTCTACTCTATTGGACTCTACTCTCGTTGACCCGTTAGGTTTACCTGATCCTACTTTCAAGCAAAGGGCGGCAGAACAACACGACATATACGATCGAGCACTCGCAACAAGATGTCACCCCCAAACATATCCGCAGAGAGTCAGAACACTGGCGCAGGGCAGGAATATTTGCCATCACAACCTGCCCAGAACCCGCGAAAGAGGACATATTCAGTTCTTGCAGAGCTGGCTGGCTTGCCGTCACGGCTTGCCTATTTCCAACCCGCCAGCACGCAGCCCTCGCAAGCCCCTCCTGGAACCGTTCGACAGCGCGACTGGGCCAGCGGCGAGGCCAAAGAAGTAAGTGGCCTTGCCTTTCAGTTTCCTATCTGTCCGGCCTCATCCCAGAAAACCAGGGGTTGGATGTTCAGGTCCAACTCGACATAGCAACCTCATACTTACCCGCAACTGTCTTTGCCCCCCTTCTTCTTGTTCACATGTCACCCGTAAATAAAATGTCTGCTAACCCATCATGACCTTTTTACTGCAGTTCGCGGCCCGCCAAGATCTAATCGTGTCAGACGACTGGGAGGCAGTAGCGCACCGGCAAATGGTCCACCTCCTCGACCTCGCCAACGACGCCTGGGACGAGAAGAACGCCGCCGCGCGGCAGGACAAGATCAAGGCGGTCCTGGAGATGCAGCGGAGCCACTGCAGCCGCCTGGCGCCTCTGATCCACCGCAATCGCGTTCGCCTCCACAACTTCCTGCTCTCCGTCCGGGAGAAGAACGACCCGGCCGACGCGGCCTTGATCGGGGTGACCCGAGACCTGTTGCAGAGCCACCGGCTCGCCATGGACGAGCTCAAGCGGCTGCCGGCCAACGAGGAGCTGTCCTGGGACGGCTTTTACCAAGCCCACCGGCTCGTCATCCGGGCCAATATGCTGCTAGGCACCGTCCGACAGGGGTTTGCCGAGCAGGAAAAACTTGACCGGCGGAATGGTCTGAGAAATGGCCAGCCGAGTCACCAGCTGCAGGAGCAGAGGCCGCAGCAGCAGAGTTCCTCACAGCAGGGTGGAACACAGAACGATCACCGCCCTGACTCTTCTGGATCGCCGAGTGTCCAGCAAAGAGTCCAGCGGGATGGACAACAGAGTTGACAACAACAGAATGATCACCAGCTCGACTTTCACAGACCGCCGATTGGCCAGCAAAGTGTTGAGCCCAGCGGCGAAGCTCAAGTCCCCTTCTGGGAGCGGCCGCCAGAGGAGTGGTAAATATTCTCTCGCCCGGTGAAACTAAAAGAAGAGATGTTGGTGGTCATATCGTGGCTGGCCTGGGCCTGAAGAAAGCCCATGCCGAGGCAAGACCAAAGTTGCCTTTTCTTTATCTTGACAGGTGCCTGTTTTCTCTTGACTGCCGCCAAGAGCTTTCATCATCTCTTTCTTTTGATGTAATGGCGTCAGACGATCATGGTACCAGCTTTGTTTTCTTCTGCTTCCCATCTTCTTCTGTCTGTTTTGTATGAGGGTGTCGAGGTTACCTGTTCGAATAGGAACCAGCCGAGCAACTTCAAGAGTGAGCGTCTTCTGAACGAGCGAGGAGTTACCGGGCGCAACAGCGACAGCGAGGATGCTGATTTTGCATATTACCCAAAAAGTGTTTAGGGTCATGACTCGATGGCTAGAAGAATTTCAGCGTACGAAGCATAGTGACAGAATAATATCATCGCTCATGGATTAAAAGACTATATGCTCAAGTGATCATTACGCCTAGCTCAGGCCAAGTCCTACCGGTTTCGACTCTCCATTGACAACCGTCTCTTCTCCGATCTCCTTCCCAATAAGCTCTCTGAAGTCGAGATGGACTTCTGCCAGCATCTGGGCGTGAGTCTTGGCTCGTTCCATGCACTCTTTCCAAACCTCGCCATCGGCTTCCACACTACTGAGCTGACGAGCTAGGATGACATTGAAGTTTTCGACCTCTTCTTTGGCCCACTTGACACATGCGCTGAGCATGACTTGGGGGAAGCACGACTGGAAGCATGCCACGGTGTTGCGTATGATACTAAAATAAGCAAACGAGAGCTGCCAGATGTAGAGGTGAAGGTCTCCTTGGAAGATGATTTGCCTAGTATTGTTAGCCGTATGATTCTTTACGTGTGAGGAGGAGCATGGCTTACCTTGATCTCTTCTTGACAAGCGTTCCTCTGGCCTCCAGATATGCCTCTCGCGCCCGATCCTCGAATCCAAGACGTGTAAGCCAGCCAACATTTCGCTTTGCTTTCTGGGACTGATGGTGGTTGTCGACCAGGTTTCTGGTGATCAGTCCTGCTAGCTTCGTGGAACGTTCTTGGACCTTGAAGTATATGAAATCCTGAGCAATGGTGTTGTTCTTGAGCCCCCGCGCAAGATCACGAAGTTTCTCAACCTTGGCGACTGCCGTCTCAAATTGTTGGAGTGCGACATCAATGTCTAGTTCATCCATCTGGCCTTCCACCCATCTCAGGTTCTGCTGCTTGCCGTCCACCTCGATCAGCATGTCCTTGATGTCGGAAAGTGTCTGGAGTAGTTCCGTCTTCTCGAGGAGACCCGGGTCTCGAGAGGCAAAGTAATTGATCGTCTCCTTTGCCTTGTTGTTTGCTTCCATCTCGGATTGCAACCCCTTCCTCAGCTCCTCGACAGCTTTCCTGATGTTGAGTGTCAAACCAGACTTTTGGGTATCCTCGGGTTTCTCCGTCCGGTAGATGAAGGACTCCTGGCCCATGCCGCGTACCATGATTGCGTCGGCGAGCTTGTTCCTGCTGCTCGAGCTCTCGTGCGTGCCAGCCATGTCGACTACTTCAATCTCGAGCAGAGGCCAACAACGATCAGCAACCAACTTGGTCATGGGGGCACGGGTGTCATTGGGTTGGTCTGCCTTTCTCTTCTTCCGAGAGGCGACGAGCAGGTGGTCGTTGAGTAGAAAGATCTGCATCGAACGGCGAGACTTGTAGGTGGCATTGTCGAGTTCGATCCAATATCCTGCGTCTTGCACGACGTGCCTGCCCATGGAATTGGGTAGGAACTTTTGGGAGCCCTCGACATTCTTATACAAGGCTTGCATTTGAGAATTCCACAGCGCAGTACGATCTGCTACAGAGCTTCGCCTGTCCTTCTTGCTCAGCCCAGTGCTGAGTTCGCCGTTGAGAGTCGCGCTGGTGTTGGCAGAAGCAGCTCGAAGCGCCGTCGTGTTTGACTTGAGCTCTGTGATCAGGTTTCTTAAGGCGCGCATCTCCCCCTTAAGCTTCTCGGCCTCCTTGCTGATCTTGATAAACTGGGTGCGGTTCTGGTATACATTCTGCTGTAGATCCGACGAGGCTTTGCCCTTGAGCTTCCGGAGGCTTTCTTCGTAGTCTCGTATCTCGTCCTCGGTCGCCTCGCTGAGAATACTGGCAACGTACCCTTCAGGCATGAGCTTTGGGTCTCTCATGGCCTTGGCACTGACGGGGAGTACGGCGCCGCCGATCCGAGCGCCGCCCACCGGGCCACTCTCGCCTCTCGAAGGGGGAGGCCGTCTCTCTGCAGGTGGTGCGCCGTACTTGGACGGGTCAAAGGCGGGCATCGATGGTATGGGCGGTGCAGTGGCGTCGAAGTTGTCGGGAATGTTATTGAACCGAGTAGAGTAACGGCGCATCACCTTGTCACCAGTCTTTCCACCTCTTGTGGGCGGCGGCCTCTGTCTGGCTTGAGGTGCTGGCCCCCCGGGTCCGGGTCCGGGTCCGGGGCCTGGCTTCATAGCACCACCACCACCACTTCCGCCGCTGCTGCGTGGGATATCGATCGCATTGTTTGGGATCGGAGCTGAGATCTGCTTTGGCGCACTGATGACCGGACGGGCCTTTCGCTTCCCGCTGCGGAGCGAGATTCCTTTCCTCTCGTCGGACATGGTGGCGGTCGGTTGCGGAGTCAAGGCGGACTTGGTGATGCCAGGTTGCAGGCGTTAATGCGTCGACTCAGTGCCGCAATTGCACCCAGAGCTTACGGGAGACACCACTGTGAATCGTAATTTGCAACAATTGAGGAGAAAATAACGACGCTACACGCAAAAGAACAACAAGTCACGCATCGCCGGCTTGACTGTTATGGTGAGTCGAGTGAGTAAGAGGGGCAGACTGAAACGAAGCTCGAGCCGAAGTCACAACTGTATCGTGGTCGTGGTCATTGGGTGTTGAGCTTCCCGGGGGGTTGTTGATTAGAGTACCGGTACTCTAAACGTCGCTGGAGTGGGCGGCCGCAGCACGTACCAGTACTGGAAACCTGCCGCCCGCCCGCTCGCTGCCCAGCGCTCAACTGCCCAGTGTCATAGAGGGTCGGCAGCGGAAAATAGTTACACGCGATTAAATCCCTGAGCACTAAACCGCCTACAGTGGCCCGGGCCCCCGGTAGCCAGGGGACCCATAAGCTCTGGGTGCGCTTTCTCGGCAGGCTGCTTTTTGGGGGCTCTTGGACCGGCCTAAGAAAAAAAAAAATTACGGCAGCCCGTCATTCACCGTGTGTGCAAGGAATTGACGAAGCTCTACCCATAACGAAAAGCTAGCCTTTCTCCATCTCTTTCTCTCATTGATCGCAGGCGAACCGCTGAGCTTCTTGCACATTGTCGCACCCAACAAAACAACGCATCCCTCCCCCCGACCTGAAGCTTCAGACTCCTTCTATCATCTGAACAGCCAGTCCTTCACACATTCAGCCAAGATGGTTCAGAACTCGACAATAGCGACGATAAGCGTCGCCACGATAGCGACAGGTCTGCTAGGTACGTCACCATGCATCGCCAGGGCCAGCAGCAGCTCTCTGCCTCTCCTCACCCGCGACTCTTTACCTCTCCCGCAGAGATGATACACAAGTCTAACGCATCGCCCACTCTCAGGATACGCCATCTACTTCGACAACCAGCGCCGGAAGTCGCCCGAGTTCCGCCGCTCGCTGCGGCGCAACGAGCGCCGCCAGGTGCGCAACGAGAAGGAGCACCAGGCGGCCGCCGGCAAGGAGCGCGTCAAGGACATCCAGCAGACGGTCGACGCCGCCAAGGAGGAGGGCTTCCCCGCCGGCGTCAACGAGCGCGAGGCCTACTTCATGGAGCACGTCCAGATCGGCGAGCAGCTGGCCGCCGACCCGACTAAGACCCTCGACGCCGCCCTCGCCTTCTACAAGGCCCTCAAGGTCTACCCCACGCCCGGCGACCTGATCGGAATCTACGACAAGACTGTTGACAAGGTACGTTTGGCCTCCTCTTCCCTGGTGTTATCAGCATCCATGATGCGTCCTTTTGTCCAGTTGGCTGTGGCTTTTTATATGTCCTCTGCTTGCAACTTCTGCTAACCACATCTTCCTCCACAGAGAGTGCTGGATGTTCTCGCCGAGATGATCGCCTACGACAAGGCTCTCGACATTGAGGGTACCGGTGGCATCCCCCACCCAGGTCTGGACTAAAAGGTTCGAGCTCGCACGCACGATCCAGCCAACGGGCGAGGTTTGAATCTCGTTCCATTCGAGCTCCATTGACGAAACCCCCCACTCTTGAGAGAGAGCAAAGAAAAGAAGAAAAATCGGCACTTTTCCAAACCGTCTTCTGCCAGAAAAAGCGGTCGTCTGATTTTCATGAGCCCAGAAAGAAGGAAAGAAAGACAACGCGACTGGGGCTCATTGTAAGATTTAATAATAGCTGGAGAGGCACTCGTCTTTTGTGCCCGGCTGGAGTCCTTGGGGGAAAGAGGAAGCCAGGAATCACTTGTATATTTTTTGTAAGCACGATGCATGTATGGATGTCCGGAATTCATAGCCAGGGTGGCCATAGACAAATGACGAACGACTTTTCTGTACTTTTCATTTTTCTTCGAGGTGTACTTTGTACAGCAAAAAGCGACCTTTTAGTTGATGATATTTTTGAACGCTTACGCCGTCCCAATCCCTTCTAGCTTCCAGCCTTACATTTTACAGATCATACTAAGCCTCGATCGGTCTTCCTTTTCGGTCGACTCTCTGATCTCTAGGATCAAATCCGCCATTGCCCCAGGTAGCCCATTCGGGCGTGGGCAGGCCCATGTAATCCTCGGGTTTCCAGTCGCCGTCTGCGCCTCTCTCCTCGAGCAGCTCAAAGAAGCGCTGGTAGTCGATGCGCGTGTGCCACTTGCCCTCCTTCTTGAACCGCTCGCTGGCGATCAGGACGCAGCAGCTGTGCGCGTGCTCGGCCGCGAGGCCGTACCTCAGGCCGCGGTCGTTGAGCTTCTTGTTCAGCGCCTCGACGAACTCCTGGACCTCGGCGTAGAAGGGCACGTTGGCCATGCTGAGCCCGGCGCCCGCAGAGCTGCTGGTGCCGCAGTACGTCACGCCCTTGATCTCGACGAAGCAGGGCAGCGCGCGCTCGACGAGGTTGGCGTAGCCCTCGACCTCCTCGTCCACGTTGAAGCCCTTGACGAGGGTCAGGCGGAAGACGGTGCGCTGCTTGAAGCGCTTCTCGCGCAGGATGTCCAGGCACCGCTGGAAGCGCTCCCAGAAGTCGCGGTGGAGCGGGCGGTCGATCTTGCGGAGAGACTCCTTGTTGCTGGCGTCGATGGAGACGTAAAGCTGAGTCACGGCCTTGAGGGCCTCGAGTTGGTCCGGGTGTTGAGCGTTGCAGACGAGGAACGAGGAGATGCGCTCGGCGTGAAGCATGCCGAGGAATTCGTTGATGTGTGGGTAGAAGATGGGTTCACCGACGAGACTGAGGGCGCAGTGACGGATGCGCATCGCCTCCTCGAATCGTTCGGCTCGAACACCAGGCACGCCGCGCATCATCTTGATCTTCTTGTAGTGTCCCTCCTTGACGCCGTTGAAAATCATCTCTGGCGGGTCGACAACCCAGCGCCAAGTTGTTCCGACGGGGTTGGTACCGTGGCGCCAGCAGAAGACACACTTATTACTGCAAGAAAGCGAAGGCGTAGTTTCCATACACTGGTGCGAGGCGATTCCATAGAACGAATATTTGTAGCACGAACCACGGCCACGAAGGGCAGATTTTGTCCAGCGGCAGATCTTGACTCCCGAATGCGAGCCAACGATGGTGTATCCCTGCTTTGTGAGGGAGTTGTAGGTCGGCGAGCTCTTGGGTACCATTTCCTTGACGGTCTGTGTCGCAGTCTTCTTGGCCGGCTTGCTGTAAGTGGTGAAGTCGACTGCAATTGGTGCAGATCCATTCTGGCCACCGCCTGAAGACTTCATGATCTTGCCCAAATCCTCGAGATCCTCCAGGTTGCCAGTTTGCTTCTTCTTGGGGCGCTTGATCTCGACGGTCTGGTCCTCGAACAGGACCTCGCCATCGTCGTCATCAGATACGGATTCGTCGTCACTCTCGGCAGCTTCACCACTTCCAGGCACGCCTTCACCCAGGGTGCCGGTGGTGCCAATAAGACCAAGTACGTCTGCGACGCCACGAGACCATTCATCCATGCGTTCCGTGAGATCACGTTTGGTGTCTGCCATGCCGAGCGGGTAGGCTCTCTTGCGACCGGTCAGCTTGGCCATCCATTTATCAACGTCCTTGGCCTGGAAGCAGAAGCCGTCGTCCTCGCTGGGCCATCCCTCCCGATCACCCAGACCAAAGACGGTGTAACCTAGGAGATCGGACAGGGGAGCGGTGTCGATTCTGAAATCATTGTGGGTCTCTTGCAGGTGCTCCAGGAAGTTGTCGTTGATGGTGTCAATATTGTAGCTGGGGATGAGCAGCAGGTAGACGTATTTGACAGGCCCGCTCGTTTCTGTCGCCTTGGGCGCCGTGATGAAGTACTCGTCGTAGTCTACCTCGGTCAGATCCAGAACCTGGGGGGCAAGAACTTTCTCGGCCACGGTCGAGTCCTGCTTCAGCGCATCCGCCAGCGACTCGGACAGACTCTTGACAGCCCTCTCAGTGTTGCCAGTCAGGGAGGAGAAGAAGATCAGAGGCTGAAGTTGCCACGGCTCCTCAGACTGCGGCTCAGCCGGCTGCGGCTCGACCTTGCGGAGTTCGCCCTTGATGCGCCTAGGTCCGTTGGTGGCAGGGCTCTTCAAGACAGGCACAGCTGATTTTTCATCGACCACCAGAGGCGCAGGGGCTGGTTCGGTCTTGGCCGGCTCTTCGTATACCTTTCGCAAAGCAACCGAATACTCCCGTTCCTGGGTGAGGAGCAAGTAGATGTAGACCGAAACCAAGACGCCAAAGGTCACCATGAGGGTTGGCGTCCGGTAGAGATGCCAAACGTCAATCAGGTCTAGAGCATTGGTCAGCAAGCAACGTTCCAATTTCCTTACGAGTGCAGAAATGTCGACATGACTCACAGGCGACCGGCCTTGCGGCCTGGATCTCATACATCCACTGGTCGAAGCCCATCTCGTCCGTCGCGCACGCAGCCAGAGAGATTTTCCTTTGGTTTGACTGACGGGTGGAGGGGCAAAGTTCAACTGCACATTTCCAATGCACGAAGACCTTGTGGTGGAGGGGCAATTTTTTGGGGGTTCGGTTTGGCGCATTGGGGAACCGGGGCATTATTTAGTATCATTTTACATAGGTAGGTTAGAGCTTTTATAGTGTGCTAGGTCAGTGAATGTGGGTCTGTAGTGCTTAGTGTGGTTTTATGGTCCAGTCATACAAGCCAGTATTATTAATGAACTTCACCAGTACCGACCGATCACAGGTCAATATCACATTGACTCTTCATACTCGCAGGAGTCTCGGAGTATCTTGTTCTGGGGGTTTCCTCATTTTTTTTGTTCTTTTCTATATTAACAATATGTGCCACCTTTTTTGGTGTTTTCCATGTCAGCAGCCTGACGCATCAATCCAGTCCAAGATTACAGCTCGTCCGCCGTGGTGCTATGATCTATCTAGGTCAAGTTGTACCAGTAACTGATTTCTTTCTTCCCAACCTTCACATTGACAACCTGGCCCATTCAGGTACTGAGCGAAGCAGTCAAAGTCTACAGCTCCTCTGGATAGTAGACATCGAGTCGAGGGTTGTTGCCACAGTAATCCCAGGGGTGCTCGTTGCAACCTTCAGCTGAATAGAAGCCCTCGTCGTCGCGGCAATCGAATCCTGATGCCTTGTCGTAGAAGGGCATCACCTTGACCCAAAGCTTCTTGCCCATGTACGCCCAAGTAGGTCCACCTTCTCGGCACAACTGTATCTCCTGGGTGCAGGCTACGTTCTTGCCGTGCTTACACACTAGGCGTCGCATGGGCTGCCCCTTTCCGGTCATGTAACTTTTTGCCCAACCCACATAAGGTCGGGAATACATCTGCGATTTTGATTAGCACAGTCAAGATACGAGCTGATAAAGTACTTACGTCCATGTCTGTTCTGACATCCTTCATTTCTTCAATGTTGAGAGCCAGGCGGTATTCTGGATTGTCAAAGAAACAGCCGCCGCAGACAAGCATCCCATTAGTTGCATTGAGACGATGCTTTACCTCGGTGTCGAGACAGCGAGAACAGGAAGCCTCCGTGTAGTTCTTTATGACATTGTCGTAGGTCCATTTCCTGATGTCTGGCTGTATCGACCATTGGGTGAAGTCTTTTGCCTTGTCCACTGCCTTTTGTAGGGCTTTAATGTCCTTAAAGTTTTGGAAGATCTGCTCCCTGTTCTTGTCGAACTCTTGAAAGTGTGGTAAACTTTCGATATGGTTCTGCAGGATAGTGCACGGCGCGATTTTACTGCCCTCTCTGGTAACCCGAAGTAATTAGCTTTCTGTCAGAATGGAAGAGGGAGATGGTGATTACTTACAGAGCCTGTACCACTTTGCGAACATCCCACTTTCGGATGGTTTGGATCACCTCCTCAGTGGGTAGGTCGGCAAGGTCAAACGTGTCCATCGTTGCCGGTTTGATGTCACCGACAATGGCATACTCGGCGGTTTGTTTGGCCATGGACTTGATGAGCTCATCTCTGTCAGCCTGAAGGGACTCCTCAGTCTGAAGTGGCCAACCACTCGCATCCGTGGCAGGTGCCTCCTCAGTCTGAGCTTGCCAATCATTCATATCCGGGGCAGGTGCCTCCTCAACTCTTGCAGCCCGACAACGCGACTCGGTGTGTCCCTTCTTGAGGCAGTTGGAACATGTCGGTTTCAGTTCGGGGTGGGCCTGGAAACAGCGTGCCCGGGTGTGGCCTGAGCGGCCGCAGAAGGTACAGGAAAAGCGAGCCATCTTGGACTTATCGTTGACGAAAGGGCTCTGTTCTTGGTGTAGTTTTGATGTTTATAGGGAACAGAAGTTCTCGGGGTCTGTTGGGTTCTTGGTGATGTGTGAGGACTTGTTGTTCTGTAGTGAAGTTCAGCTTGACTAAGGTGTTGAGAATGGTTGATGAGAATGAAAAGAGAAGGGAATTGATCAGATCTTCAGAAGGGGCACGCCATTTTATATCTATTATTTAGGTGGAAGAATTTCGTGGCTGCCGAGAGGACAATCGAAAAGATGGCACTTACAGAACAATCAGAAGAAAAAAAAGGTACTTGGAGAACGATAGAAAAGCCATTAGCGCCAATCAAAGGTATTATTCATAGAACAAAGGTATTATCTAGGTTATCAAGCAGGTAGACTTCGGTCTTTTTGTCGAATAGGCAGGAATTAATAGCCGTTGTTATCATAGACCGAATACTAGCTGGAAAGCATGATACCGCGTTTCTCCGGAAAATGCCTGCACCAAACTTACAGCCGGCGAGCTCTCACAGTTCTATGATCGCGGGAACTTGTACGCTGTTGAGTTGCCGGCTCACATATGTGAAGCCTCGTGGTTGCCAGACGTGATGTAGTAAACAGCAAGTGCCAGGTTGCATATTTGATGTCGCCAAACCTGCGCTTGCACTTTTCCGGTGAACAAAAACAATTTATTGCTGGCATCGTTCTTTCA
Source organism: Pestalotiopsis sp. JCM 9685 (assembly GCA_001599175.1). Taxonomy (NCBI): domain Eukaryota; kingdom Fungi; phylum Ascomycota; class Sordariomycetes; order Amphisphaeriales; family Sporocadaceae; genus Pestalotiopsis; species Pestalotiopsis sp. JCM 9685. The sequence continues at coordinate 4,831,278 of BCGF01000001.1, read as the reverse complement.
AATATCACATTCTTGTTTTCCCAATCAGGCAATCACGCTATGTATTCACATTAGTCGTGGCTGCCTGTTGGGCAACCCCAAGACCCGGCGCCATGGAATAAGGTGTTTGGTTTATTGGGTGGCGGCTGATGCCAATTTAGAGTTGGTATATCATGGCCACGTTCCAGTCACAAGGACTATGCCAATAGTATGGGTACGAATAAGTGTATGGACAAAGCTATAGGATTGACTTCTGTGGCCTTTGTGATCCTGTTCTATACTAACACGGGATGATGGCCGATACGGTCGGTCGCTGGCCACATCCGACGGGTTTTATACAATGAAATAGTGGGCCACGTACTCAAAGTGGGCCAGTTTTCCTATAGGAGTGTGCATTGTGATGACAGTCTTTGAATTGATAATGCCATGGCCGGCCATGAGAAATAAAACGTCAAAAAACAAGGTGTGAACTGAATGACCTAAATTTGCGCCGTACAGGTTTGAGGTTTTATAATAGGTAGGCTGTAGATTGATAACCCAAAATTGTTGCTGATTGTGTAAAACGTCTTGTTGATTTGTTTGTAATAATAGAAACAAGATCAATAGGGCGATAGTAAGAAGAAGAAGAAAAAGGCTGTCAACACTATGTGTATATCATCTCATACACAGCACTATATAGAAATATTTTCATGTGTCGAGTCCTGTTTTACTTTGATGCTGGCCACACACACAAACGACAAACAGTTTGATCAAGGACGTGGACGCACCAAAGGGTAGTGGAGCAAAAGCAAATATTCACTCTATGGATACAATGGAGCTTTCGAAGCATTCTGAAGTCTGTAGTACAACCCATTCAACCAGCCTTTTCCAGGAATGGAAAATCTGGATCGTATCCTACATGGATCCTTTGATCCAGGCGCACGAGGCGATGCGAGACGCTACGTGACCCATCAGGGCCATCCACCTGAATCGCTCCTTTCTTTAGATCTCCCTTTTTACTTTTACCAAAATCAGATGCAATATCCCAAACCTTGAAGACCAACGACACCCGATTGAGCTTGTAGTAGTCCTCCCATCTAAATTTCTTATGCTCGCCAGTTGCTTTCGGGGGTGGGAGCGGCTGCGATAAAAAGCCACTGATCATGTCGGACATGATTTTGAAGCCGGGGTCGTCCTCTCGGACTCCCGTTGCCCAGCTCTTGTAAGGGGAGCAAATCACCTTTTCCAGATGGCTTGCACGCCGCAACTCTTTGCCAATGTCGAGCATCTCCTCGTCGATTGGTGCAAACTCGAACTCCTTCAACTGGGGCAAGCCATCAACGATGGTTCCCGCGGTCTTGGCGTCGAGATATGGAATCGGCCTGTCGGACATCACTCCACGATAAGACAGCCTTAGGACCCGCAAGTGCTTGTGCTTGAGTATCGCTTGCAGAAACGCGTCTGAGAGTGGTGGGCCAGTTGTGCGATGGCCCTTGTCTTGTCCGTAACCGGGAAGCTCCAAGGTTGTCAATGTGTCGAAGGACGAGATGAAGCGGCATTTTGCTTCAAAAAGTGCCTTCAATTGAGCCTCATTGTGGTGCCAGCAGCCGGATTCCATTTCCATGTGGAGGGTTCGTAAGCTGAGAGGAACGTCCGTCGTGCCCTGGAGGGACGAGAATTGGCTGGTAAGGAAGGGGAAGAAGAGACAATCGTCGTCTGTCAAACCTGAAAGCCTGAGTTCATGCAGCTGAGTGAAATCTACAGCTTTCCTCAAGTCCTTCACAAGTTGAGCCCCGAATGGAACTCCCAAGAGAGAGAGCGACTTGAGAGCGACCAGGTCATGTCCAGCTTTGACCTCGGACTTTGCCGCCCAATCATCGAAGACTTTAAAAGTGTAATGATTGGCATGTATGGTCAAGCTCTCGAGTGTTGTCGCGGAGTTTCGAATAATCGGCTGCCAGACGTTGGGAGAATTATAGGCCATGCCGCTCACGACCACGTCCAGGTGTTTGAGCTGCTTGATGCGCGCCAGTGATGATAGGTCTTCGCCCGAGAGATCATCTGGGGAACACAAACGCAGGGCTTTGAGGCTCTTCAGAGACGATATGGCTTCTGCTATTGGCCTGAGAATGGCATTAGTGGAGTCCAATCAACTGGTCATGTAGAAGTGTTGCGGTCATCTACACGATATGTATATCGAATACACTTACTCGGTCAACACCATACTGTCCACAACCTCCAAGTTGGTCATATTCTTCAATGCCTCCTCAATGTATCGGTCAACGATGTATGCGTGTTTCCTTCCAGGATCGGAACGCCCAAACACAATCTGTTTGACATGGCCTGCACAGAAAGGTATTGCTTTTTCGTTGAGGCCTTTGGAATACTTTTCTTGCTGCCCTTTGTATTTACCTTCCGACTTCAGCTGCTTCTTCTGCGCAATGCTGAGGTGCGGCTCAAGCGTACGAATGAGCTTGGGAATCTAGTGAATAAATTCTGATTAGCCTTGTTTTCCCATGTACTTGATTGAGCGGTGATATAGAAGAGGATTATTGTTTTGGAACCAATTATAGTATCATGAAAAGAACTTACGTGTGCGTGGAACATTGCAGCAACAGCAATTCTTCCGTACAGCCTGGGCATCATGAGAGAGTAGAACGTCTTGCTGGCACGTCCTAGAGCGCTCATCTCCGTCGGTGCCTTGACGTTATCAAGGACCATGTTCAGACATTCGGGTGGTAGTGTCGAAAACTTGTCATTGGCCCCGACAACACTGCCAATTAGCTGAGCATTGGGCACACTGCCCTTGCTTTTGGTCTTCTTGCGACTTGGTTCTCCCTTCCCGTCGTCTGCGACGTTTGATGTCGCTGCCGCCCTCTTTGTTGCTCTGGGCTGGGCCCCTTTTCCCTTAGCGTTGACTTGCACATCGGGCTTGTCATCGGCAGGTTGCTGGACGGGGAGGGTCTTCAAACGAGTACTTCTTCTTGTTGCCATGGTGCTTCAAGATTGATGCAGTACCTTTCGATCATACGGTTTACAGAGGAATTGCAGCATTAAATACTGCAAAGAAAATACCCAGTCGAGACCAATACTCGCAAAGAAATTACGGGGCTGGAGCCTGGAGGAAGTCAAAAGGATTCCGGAAAGGGAAACTCGCGCCATCACGTGAGCCTCTAGCCAAGCTGAACCAAGCTATTACAATGTATATAGTAGTCAGGTTGTGCTGCCTAGAAGGCTAGAACCGAGCCTGGGTAACTCGGGCAGATATGCATTTGATATATGGCTCAAGATTATTATTGGAAAAGAAGCTTGGAATAGATGATATGTCTTGTGGGTCCCCGAGGTTCGGTAATACAAGGTAGGATCAACTTCCTTATGGAATAGAATATACGGAACTGAGGGAGACAGGTATCATGTGAGCCTGCACAAAGAAAACCTGCAGATACACCGATACAGATACATGAGGACATGAGAAGAAGAAAACTTGCATCATTCCAAGAAATTGAGCACTGGCGGATAAATACTAAAGCTGTGCACGACTGAGAGATCTTCAACATGGCAACACCAGTGACCGCTCAATTGCGCAATCATGGCCATTGAAATCAAGCGGCAAGTCTGAAGAGAAAACATAGTTCCAATAGTTTCATCCTTGCATTGTACCGTTTGATGGTTATTTTGAGCAAATCAGGCCACTGGATGTCGTTTTTATGGGAGGTAAACGGGGGTGCTGGAGCTCGGGCCTCTATGCTTTGAGCTTCAAAACAAAAGAGTCACAGCACACGCAGACAGCTAAGGTCACTTTTTGGGGGGCAGCAGCCAGCAAGCCAGAGCTCCAATTGCCATTGACCAGCCCCGCGTACCGGGTCACTGATGTTTTTGGGCATGTCAGTTTATTACTAGCGGCAACAACAACAAAGACTTTGAGAACAAGATCTACGCCAAGGAGGTTGATTGGCTTCTCATATTTTTGGCTCGCGAAGATTCGAGTTCTTCAGCTGATTGATCTCGAGGATTCGTCGCTGGTCTGGACCTGACCTGGACCTGGACCTGGCCTGACCTGAGCTATCCTGCCCTCCGTCCGTCCCTCTCTCAGCCCTCCGATCTCGTGCCCCGCAGCCTTGGACTTGGACTGTGATTTGCATTCCCTCTGTCCTCAAACTACGCTAATCAGGTCCTGCGTGCCCCCTGCTCATCCTACCCAACGTCATTTGCGACATTCACCATCTCAGCTTTCTTTCCAACCAAAAAACCACCCCCCTCCCGTGGCGCCCTCATTCGACCATCACGCGACACAAACCACGGCGCCGATACAGGTGACGCCCACAACGACGACACCGACGACGAGATCCCATCACCAAGCCCGCGACCGTTGACTTGGGTCTGCTGCCCGTGCACCTTGCCACACACGCCGCATTTCCACCACCTCCAGCCCCGGCCTCCCCAACATGGACACCAATATGGAGGACGTCAGCCAGCCCGCCGAGCTCGCACCGCCCATGCCGACCTCAGAGCCCGCGACCATACCGACCCTGGACGGATGGATCGAGAGCTTGATGGCCTGCAAGCAGCTCGCTGAGGCCGATGTTCAGAGACTCTGCGAGAAGGTACGTACCGGCATATCGCAGCCGCGCCAAAAACTCTCGCACCCCTTATGTGCCTCGATAGCACGCCGCGTCGCCTCACATACTAATCTCAACGCTTGACAGGCAAGAGAGGTCCTTACAAACGAGTCCAATGTCCAGCCAGTGGTATGTTTTGCCTCCCCCATTCGTGCCAGATATGGCCACGGTCGCCCACGCCACAGAGTGCTAAACCTTGGCGGTGACGATAGAAATGCCCCGTCACAGTGTGTGGTGATATCCACGGTCAGTTCCACGACTTGATGGAACTTTTCAAGATTGGTGGCCCCAACCCCGACACCAACTACCTGTTTATGGGTGATTACGTTGACCGAGGCTACTACTCGGTCGAGACGGTGACACTGTTGGTGGCGCTCAAGATTCGATACCCAGAGAGAATCACCATCCTGCGCGGCAACCACGAGTCGCGTCAGATCACCCAAGTCTATGGTTTCTATGACGAGTGCCTGCGGAAATATGGCAATGCCAACGTCTGGAAGTTCTTTACCGACCTCTTCGACTACCTCCCCCTGACTGCCCTCATCGACAACCAGATCTTCTGTCTTCACGGTGGTCTCTCCCCTAGCATCGATACCCTTGATAACATCCGCGCGCTCGACCGCATCCAGGAGGTGCCCCATGAGGGTCCCATGTGCGACCTCTTGTGGTCTGACCCCGATGACCGCTGCGGCTGGGGAATCTCGCCCCGTGGAGCTGGTTACACTTTCGGCCAAGATATCAGCGAGGCCTTCAACCACAACAACGGGCTGACTCTGATAGCAAGAGCTCATCAGTTGGTAATGGAGGGCTACAACTGGTCACAAGACCGCAATGTGGTCACCATCTTCTCTGGTATGCTGGCCTCCTTGATAATGGGACGAGATATGCAAGGCATGATGCTGACGTGGAGAATAGCACCCAACTACTGCTACAGATGTGGTAACCAGGCTGCCATCATGGAAATTGATGAGCACCTCAAGTACACATTGTAAGTCTCGGCCACGGCTTTCGCCCATTGAACATAGCTGACCGGGTTTTCCAATCTAGCCTTCAATTCGACCCATGCCCACGAGCTGGGGAGCCAATGGTCTCTAGACGTAAGTCCCTTTCTTTACCAGTGCCATGGTCTTCGAATCCCTGGCGACATGCTGACTGGCCACTAGGTACGCCGGATTACTTCTTGTAGTCACGTTCCGCACGTAACCAAACGAAAGTCTCTAGGCTAGACTTTGTAGCCTGGGAGATTATGATGACGAATACAACCCCAAAAATCCCACATAAACTTGCAGACATGTGGGAAGAGCGCCACGGCATATTGCGTACTGTACAATTACTCTTCAGCGAAACTCTATTGCTAAGCTCCCGGACCCGCATCGGCACCACGGGGACTATTCAGCCCGGTGATACAGGTAGAACTGTCAATGTCCGCAGAGTATGAGTGAGGACCAAAAAAGGGAGCCTGGGACCATGGGCTGCGCCCTCGCCCAGCGCTTCCAGCCCATGTATGCAGTCAATGGTCTCTGTTTTCATCGCACATGTCTGGACTAAGCGTTAGAAGTCGTCGAGCCGGGAAGTACTAGAGATAACGATAGATTCCCATGATGAACCGCATTCTATTGTCAGGATTTTATTGAATTGCCAGATTGTGAAGAGTGCCTCTAAGACATGATCACCCGAATGGACACAAGTCAATCACATGCACGCGAGACCAGACCATGACTTTGTGTGTACAGACAGATTATAGATGGATTGGGATGGTCATTCTTATTTCTATCGCCAGCCCGGTGGTCGATGTAAAAGCTATCTAACCTAGTACAAAGTGAAACAGGAGAAAAAGGGGGTAAGTGAAAAATCCCACGATGATGCTGCATTGTATGATAATGGAAAACGCCAAATCTGCAAATTATTAGAGGCTTTTTTGGTTGTTTTTTTATTTAGACCTGTGGGGACAGGGGTGTGGTCGAGAAGAACAAATCCCGGTTTTTTTTTTTCTCCAAAAGCCCATTTCAAAAGCCCGCTCTTGTTCACTGTTTCCTCAGCTCGCCCATCTTTTCGTCGGAATCAAAGCCGTCAAAGTTGATATTATACCGCGAGGAGCTCGTGATGCTCTGCCGCGGCGTCGCGTCCTTGTGCGCTCCCGCTCCCGCTCCCGCTCCCACCCCGTCGGCCGCCGCCGCCTCGACGTCAGCGCCCGGCTTCTCCTCAAAGTCGCGGCTCCCCCACACCTGCAGGCCGTCGCCGGTCCTCTCGGCCGACCCCCGCTTGCGGTACATCTCGACGCTCTCGCGGACGCTCTCCATCTTGTCGAGCATGTCGCTCAGCACGTCGCTCGGCCGCCGCGACTTGCTTGTCGGCCGGGCGCCTGCTTCTGCGGCTGCCGCGGCGTCGCCCGCCACGACGTAGTCGGGCTCCTCGTGGATGGTGTGGTCCGCCGAGCCTCGGTCGTACAGGCCGTCGGCGCCCGTGGGAAGCGCGGGCACGGGCGGCAGAGGCATGTCGGCAGCCATGCCGATGAAGGGATCCGAGGGGAACTGCCGCAGCATGGGCGAGTAGCCCCTATACAGGCTCGCGGGGGTCTCGGCGATGCTGGGGGCGGTGGAGCCGACGTAGGTGTCCTGGGAAGCCAGGGAGGCGTTGGACCGGCCAAAGGGGCGCGGGTTGGACTTGGAGAGGCGGTTGCGCTGCTTGCGCTGCTGCTGGGGGCTGCTCTTCTTGAGCGACGTGGCGGACGCGTTGTTGTAGCCCGCGTACCCGAGCTGTGTCTTGCTGCCCTGGATCGTCGGCGACGGGGCCGGGCCGAGGTTCGACGTCGCCAGCGTGTCGCACGACTGGAACGACGTCGGCACGGCCTGGTGGTGTGACGACATGGGCCGGAGGCTGCCCCGGTGCGGCCTGTCGGTGGGCAGCGCGCCCATGTACGAGCCGGGCCCGTTGGCGCCGTTGGGCACGTGGAAGCGGCGGTGGAAGCCGCTGAGCAGGTACAGGTAGGTGACGATGAGGTCAAAGACAAAGTTGAAGACGTAGTAGGCGGCGCGGGAGTCGTACCAGGCCGGGTCGTCGATGGGCCGGGGCACAAAGTTGGTGCCGGCGCGGAAGGCGGCGCCCAGACTCTCGATGGCGGCAACAAAGAGGACGATGAACAGCTTGGCCCGCCAGGAGCCGGTGCCGAACTTCTCAATGACGTACTTGCGCGGCACGATCATGGCAATGACGACGATGGGGATGGGCAGGAAGGCCAGCACGGCCATGTAGGTGCCGCCGAACAGCTGGACCTTGTGGTCGCGCAAGCGCGTGGCCTCGTCGAGGGTGAAGAAGGACTGCACCGTGGAGATGATGACCATGAGCAGCGAGATGACGACGCTGGCGACGAGGAAGCGGAAGACCATGCGGGCGGGCTTGCTCCAGCCAAAGTTGGGGTGGTAGCCGCGGAGGATGCGCTGGGCGAAGAAGAGGTTGATGATGAAGACGAGGATGGTGCCGGCCATCGTGAGGACGCTGGCGGCGATGCCCAGGCGGCCGTTGGTCGGGTAGCTGGCCAGGGCGATGCGCAGGATGAGCGCCAGCGCGCGGATCAGGCTGAAGGCGAACATCATGGCGCTGAAGACGAACAGGTGGCCATGCTTCTTGTTAATCTGGAATATGGTCATGTGCGCGGCCGTCGCGATCAGAAACAGGAAGGCCAGCACGGCACTGATCGGATCGTCGATGGACGGCGTGGGCTGGCCGCCCACCTGTGCGGTAGTTGGTAGGTATGGAGGTCCATTGCTGGCTGGCGATGCAGGCGAGGTTGTGTTCGCAGAGGGAGCCTGAGTAGAAAATGTTGTCAGTCGATCATATATCATGTGCAGTCCCGTCGGTGTATTATGTGACTCGGGCATGATACACTGAAGCCAATCTTGGCCGACAGTGGACCCAACCCAAATCCGCGTGTAAGTGAACCAATCCAATATACTTACCAACTCAGGATCCTGGGGAGTTGCCGCCGCCCCGACGCTTGGCGGTGATATATCAAACCAATCAACCATTTTCCTGTTCTTATTCTCTTTCCATATACAAATGCGAATCCTCCCGTTTCTCGTGGTTGATTGCTGTTATGTTGTTTTTGCGGCGCGGGTTGAGCTGCCGCGCGTGGGTTGTGGTTGTAGTCCGGAATTCCCCCACCGGTGGACTATAAAACCTCTAGGGAAGTCGCTTTCTTCTAAGTCGTGCAACTGCCCACCAGAGGCACTCGGGTTCTCGACGCGCTGCTAGATGTAATAATCTATTGCAAAACAAATGTAAACAGAGTGAAAAAGATGGATATCACAAAATGCACTTCTAGGTGAGGAGTATCAGTCAGGCGCAAATCGCAGAAGAAGGAAAGAAGAACCAAAGTGATACAACTTGGACCCAAGCATCGGGGGGATGTCCGTAAATAAGCAAGGTCAGCAATTCAGATGGACAAGTCATTATTATGGCTTAGCACGCACGTCTACCCAGGCAGAGCGGGCAGATCTAAACACGGCTCGCATCTGGAAACCTTAACATTTTTAGCATACCCATCTGAAGGCTGTACGAATAGACTCCTTCGTCATGAAGTGGGAAGCCCAAATCGGTGCCGAGCACATGGGTCGTACCGCCGCGCACCTCGGTGTCAGTTCGTGTACGAGCACCGACCCGACCGACCATTTTTCTCTTGTTCTGAGGTCGATTCCCCATCAGCTGTGCGGGGCAGAGGGGGTCCTAAATCACCGTCTCGGACCATTGGGCTTGTTTCAACCAGTTCGATATACACATCGGACGTTGTATAGCTCTGACAAGTTCTGGTGGCCCTAGCTCGTGTGTCAAGGCCAACCACCAACCCAACCAGCGATATCTCAGGATACTTGTGCCGCCCGCCCATTATTCTGAGAGAGGCTTTGCCGCAGTCATTGCGAACTTTCCACGGTTCGCTTCCAGTCAGGGAGGGAAGGGAGAATGGGAAAGAATTCTCAAAGGTGCGGGTCAAATGTTGAAAGCGGAAAGTTTGAAGACCCAAGGCCCCAAATCTGGCTCGTCTGTATGGCTTCTCTTGCTCGTACGTTTCCGCGTAGCTTTCGGGCTAGAAGATGCTTACTTATACCGGAGCTAGCCTTTCCGCCTTTTTTGCGGCCTGGATATCGATGGTTTGGGTCACGAAAGTTTCGACAGAACGGGTCGTAACCCGTCATAAACGAAGAACACGAATTCAATCGAGTCGAGCGACGAAAAGTTTACTTCGCTGGCTGGCTGGAAGAAAGAAAAACCAGTTTCCTCTGTTCCCCCATCGGCGCTCGGCCACAATGACCAGCGACGTACAACACTGCCTACAGGACTTACTCTTTCCCTGGGCAGCACGCCCGTTTGACGAGTGATCCTGTCACGGCAGATGTTATTCCATTTCCGTCTCCAGGGACAGGCGAGACGCGTCCCAATGTGTGGCCATGACCGTGTTTCTCAGTCGAGCAGCAAACGTATCCGGCTCTCGCGAGAATTGAGGGTTAGAATTTCGTATGCAACTCAAATTTCGAGATCTTATTCCAAAGCTGGGAGCCCTGCCACCTGATAAAGTGCTACCGTGGTGATGGCTCGATTAAAGTGGCCGTAATAGCATATGGATCAAACCAAATTGTTGGAGCAACATGTTTGAGGGAAAGTCTGTTGTCGTCAACAGTCAATACATAGAGAGGTAGAGAGACGAGAAATGGCACGACTTGGTCAACGGTGTCTGTCTATGGAAATTGGTCGTTCGAGGCTTCTTCCGGAATGAATGTGCGATGGCCCCGGATCCGACTTGGTAGAGAGTTTTCAAGTAGGCAGCTATAGAGGCTATCCGTTTCGGTACAAGAGATCCACTGGGTGTTTATCGAAAAGTGAAGTCCTCACGGGATGCTTCTGGTATTATTTGGTGTATCGAGAATTTCCTCTACCAGAAGCAACTCGCAACCCCAAGCTACATGATTGTTCACGGATATCCAAGACAAAACCTGCAGTGCGGCTCTCAACGCTTCCCCGCAAAACAAGAAGAGATAAAAATCGTGGCTATATGTTTTGTTTCAGGCCACGAGGAAGCAGGTTAGTTCCGAGACATTCACTCAGTCAATGGCTGGGCAACATCTTCTGAAATCCTGCCTTCTTTCTGATGTTATAAGCGTGGTATTGTCTCCCAGCATCTTGGCGGGAGTCTGTTGCAAATATCAAAAATGGCATGGGCTGGTCTGATATATATGTCTGTTGTGATGACTTGTTCTCCGTCTCGAGGAGATTTCGAAAAGGAAGAAGAAGAAAGGAGAAGAAAAAGACCATCTTGATTGCAGCCGGGATACCGTGAGCTATTCCGTAGAAGTATGTGCTGATGTCTCGCAATAAAACAATCTGGTGAAGAACGTTCTCGAATGGCTTGGCCAGACGATGGCTTGGTCATGGCGGCAGACAATAGGAATATAGGATAAACGAAGCGCTGTGGTTGAGCTTGTAAGGACATATAGGTCTGCCCTGCCTTGAGTGCTCGCTATCACAATTCTCTTGTTGTAGAGCAATATACGAGCCCAAGTAAAATCACTCAATGGGAAACACGAGGCCGAAGGAAATCGAGGGCAAACTGTAGGGAATGCTCCCATAATGAGCAAGAAAAGAATCACTTAGAATAAATAGAGATATCAAGACGATGATCTGAGTGCCGCCGACTATACTGATTTTAGGTAGCTTTACCCCTGTCTTTCCCATTTCTGCCACTGCTAACTGGAAGAGAAAGAAGTGTGGGTCTCCTTGTCTTCCCTCGCTGTCTCTTTCTGCCCCCAGCGCCAAGCTTTCCCTGTAGCCTCCTGACGCAACGCAGCGAAACAGAACCTCTGCCGACCGTCCTAGCGCAGCCCCCAGAGCTCCCAAACCTCCCCAATCCTGCATCTCAGAGCAAAAAAAGACAACAGCAATTAAAGCTTCTGCCTAGAACCGACAAGCCACAACCGCCCTCGGTCTGCCCATCGCCCACGATCTCAGACTTTGCACATAGCATTACAGGACAAGACAATCAAGCAAAAAAACCCACCCCCCAAATCGATACCATGGAGCTGTCCGACACCTTGTAAGCAGGCCAGGGAAAACCCCAGCTCGAGCTTTGGCTGCCCGGCATCGTTGAGGGAGAGCTCTTCTCTCCCTGGGACAGCCAGCCGCGCCTCGAATTGAGAGACAATCGCATTAGGAAGTCGAATCAGTCTTTGCTAACATGAATCTTCTCCGCGCAGTCGCATCGTCAACCTGGCGGTTGGCGTGGTCATGATCCTCGGTGGTATCTCGCAGTTCTTTACCGAAGCCAACGGATTGTACGTGTTCTCTTTCCCCCTACATACGAGCTCTTCATGTCGCATCGGACAAGAGCACGTCGAGGTCGAATGGAGCGTCATTAGCGAGAAATATAGCTGACCAGCGGAATCACCTCTTCTACAGCCAATCCTTCATCATCGGTTCCTACGTCATCCTGTTCGGCGCGGCCGTCGGGCTCCTCGAGTTCCAGATCCCGCCCCAGGTCTCGCGATACGCCTCGTTCCTCTTCTCCTTCGTCGGCCGTGGTATCTGTACGTAACTTTTCCTTCGGCGAGCAAAAGCATTCGAACTCGTCCGTTCCCGGCTCAGACCATTATCCGCCCAACCTCTGGACGCGTCCTTCTTTTCTACTCCCTCCTCCCACGTATCTGCTCCTCTCGCTGACCCGCGTTTCTCGCAAAAAACAGTCTACATCTTCGTCGGATCCATCCTCCTCGGCGGCGGCGTCCTCCGCATCATTGCCGGCTCCATCGTCGGCCTGATCGGTGTCGGCTACGCCGTCCTCGAGTTCATCCCATCCATCGAGCCGCCCGCCAACATGCGCGAGGCCGACGCCGGCTGGGGCGCCGAGCAAGTCTAAACAAGAGAATGGACTTGCGTCGAAACACCGCGAAGACGATCTGCCGAGTTGGCTTGCTCGCTTTGGGGGGAAGGAGGTGAACAGAACCCGCGCGATTCCCCTGGTCCAAGGGGGGGGGGGG